>CM057845.1:184374920-184391271 GCA_030068395.1 Apalone spinifera
TCTATACTACAAAGTCTTTATTTTGAAATAATGTCAAACTGGAGGACTTCTTACTCTGACTCATGATAACCTTCACTTCATGAAGACTATGGGAAGTTGAAGGAAGAGTGTTCTTCCTTCGACTTCCTGCTGGGTAGATCGTGACAAAGCCAAGTTAAGCGATTTCAACTTAAGCTACACAATTGACATAGCTGAAGTTGCATAGCTTAATTTGACTTTTAGACATACCCGAAGAGAAGGATAAGCCATTTTTGTTGGAAAGGGAGCAGTATATTTCATGAGAAGGAGGACCTTCAGGAATTTCTTCTAAAATGATTATCTAAATGTTCAAGAGTGACAGAAGGAAGTGATTTTCATAGCCTCAGTTTACTGGTATCCAACTTGAAATACTTTTTTCTAAAAGAGCTGAACAGCTACCCTTTAACATTACAACCCTTAAGGTGTCCCCAGTTGGAGGATCCCAAAGAGGAGTCAACTAGAGACTGCTACTGGGAGGGACAGAAGCAGTCAAAGCAGGAATTGCTGCATAGGGGAAAGGATGTCTTTAAAGGTATGCACATATGATGATGGACAGCTCTGAAATACAGAATTTGAGTTAGAGGTTGTAGAATTGCAGTTTACTATATTGTTATGTGCAGTGTGAATGCAAATGAAGGCTGAAAAAAATCCAGGGCAATAAAATATCCCAGAGAAAATTATCAAGACAGAGGAACACTTATTCAGAATCAAGGCCATTTAGTCAGGCTCAGATAGATAAATATGATCACATTAATAAAAAAAAAGGAGGAACAAAATTGTGCACGGCATTAAATTTAATGCAGGTAAAAAACTGATAAAGCTGAAGAGCATGTTCCACTCTCCAAAGTATATACTGCAAATTAGGCTCACTGGCTGTAAACTACATATGACCTTTAAAAGCTGGTGGGGGTTGGGGGGTGAGGGCGAGGAGTGAGGCATGAAATCATTCTAAATTTTGTTTCTGTTCAATGAATCTTTAAATAGCAGATTATATTTCACAGCATGAAATTCTTAAGACTGAAGTTTCATTTAGTTGGCAATTGCAATAAATACAGGTGGAAACATAATGGTACATGACACTGTTAAATCAAAATATATTGCTTTAATTGCTACCTCTCAGAGCATTCATCACAAAGATGAAGGAAGATATAATAGATTTAAATCAATGGCCTAACAACTAAGTATACTAAAACTAGTTACTGTACTTGGAATTCCAGGAGCTGAGCACCTAACAAAAGAAGTACTACCAATGGAACAAGATAAGGATTTGGGGACAGTTATGTAAACATATAGAATTAAATTAGATTTTTTAAAAATATAGGTTTAGATCAATTTATAAGTAACTTTATCATTACTAACTTTGGAATTCTTTACATTGGGATACTTGTGAATTAAATCACACACACATATTAAAACATCTTCGTTAGTGTGTAAAATTCATACAACCAGATAAAAGTTCATTACTGTGTAATTTAAGTAATGTGATAACCAATGTGGGGGTTCATTGGTCAATCTGGAAACAAAATTAAAAAATGTTTTGGGTCAAAGTATACATTTTATTTTTAGTTTTGTTTTCTTTTTCAAATTTTATTTTTTTAAAAAGTAAAAGGAAATTTCCAAAATGAAATATATTTCCAGAACTAAACATCCTTTTTATTTTCAACTGGAGAAATTTTCTGCAACATACCCCAATCTACATATTTAGGTATCAAATGGTTTCACACAAACCAAAATCACCCAGAGCTAGTAATTACATTACTTCTTATTGTTCAGGCCCACTGACAGAGCCCAGTGATTCAGCTGGGCCTGGAGCCCTTTAAATCATCGCTGGAGCACTGAGTCATGCGCTTTGGACAGCTTTGAGGACTGGAAGTGCATGCTGTAGTCTGGATGGTACTGAAGGCTAGCTGCCCCAGAGCTGAAGTAGTTCAGTGTCTGCACTGCTCTGCAGGGCAATGGTAACCCCAACTCTGTGACTTGTCTTGGGGAGACCAGAGGATCTGGCCCTGGAGAACAGGGTAGTGGGGAGCCCAAGAGAGCAAGAAGGCAGGTGTCAGTGGCATAATCAGCACTCTGGAAAACAATCCCAAGGGGTCTTGTTTTCTGTGACTGCACCCTGCCACACATTCTACTTGTGCACAGATATAAATATAGATATTAAATAGAAGGTTTGTGGTTTCTTATAATATTAAAAGGCTTATAGGTGCCAAAAATGGACCATTCAACTCCAGTATCTGTTCTCTTTGTAGGCCAAAAAATCCTCAAAATACCGACTCTCTGTGCACTTAAAAAATGTTCAAGGAGTTCCCTTCTTGATTAATTTAGAAATTCTTTTGCAGGCATCTCAGACGATGCATAGCCTCTTTGGTGGCAATATACATTTTTGGGTGAATGTGTGACGAGGTCTGTCCAAAGGACTGCTACAGAGTGGGGAAAAGCCAGCCCCAGAAGGGTAAAAGGCCTGCTTATTTGGATTGGAGGGCTGCAGGACAACTAGGAACAGCAGACAGGGAGTGGGTCCAGGCATACTGGGGCAAGTTGACTATAATTCAGGGCTGTTGGAGGCCTTTAAAAGCCTCCTTGGTTAGAAGGGAAGGCAGGGAGGAGAGGCACATGTGCGCACGCACGCACGCACGCACGCATGCACACACACACACACACAGAGACAGAGTACCAACTGAATTAGAGCTAGAAACAGCAGGGGAAAGGAGTCCCAGAAGGTATATCTGGGCTCTCTACCCCAGAAACCAGCTGCAAGCTCAGCCCCTGGCTAAGTGGGGAAGGTGGCTAACCCAAACACTGGCCAGAGAACGAGGGGCACTTGTCACAATGGATAAAAGTCACATTCCTCAAAAGAGAATATGTTCTCAGAGTACTTACTACATACAGAGAGTTTTAATTTAACTCATGTTGTTATTTCTATCAGATGTGTGACTGTATGTCTCCAATTTAGGTGATTAGCAATGAAAGCGATTGTAAAAATTAGGATTTAAATAAACCACAGCATTAAATCAAAATTGAATTAAATGCTATTTGAGCTTAAAGGTACACTGAAACAAAACCGGCATGGAGGGTATGAAAAAAATAACAGGGAAGAAAAGTCTGTTCTCTCTTATCACAGAGGGCAGGACAAGCAGCAATGGGTTCAAACTACCACATAAAAGATATAGATTAAATCTCAGGAAAAGCCTTCTAGCTGTAAGAACAGACTGCTTGAGGAGGTTGTAGAAGCTCTTTCACTGGAGGCTTTCAAAAAGAGGCTGGATTGTCATCTGTCTTGGATGGTTTAGACACAATAAATCCTGCATCATGGCAGGGATAAAGACTAAATGGTCCTTGCAGTACCTTCCAGCCCTATGATTCTATAGTTCTAAGATAAAAACTATGTAGAACATATGCTGATTGAATATTCCTATTCATAGGAAGAGGTTAGCTACATCAAACATTTGGAAAAATAAAAATGTAAGAGTGCAGGCTTGAAACAAAAGTCTGAATGTATATCTTCCATCTTAAAATCATAAGTTTTTCAAGGGTGTTAGATATCTAGGTACAGTACCTTAGTACATTATTAAATATTGTCTATACATGATAAAAAATTCTGCTAGTTGAACTTTTATCCCATCCTGAACTACCTGAACTGAACATGGAGGAAGAATGCAGATGGGGCAAAAGTTCTGCTTGTTTCTTGAATATTACTTATCCCCTATTCTTGCATACCTGCATCCAAACTCCAGATAACTTATGCAGTAGCTTAAGGGACAGACAGTTACTTTCTCATGAACCTGCACACTGAGAACCAAGGAATAATTATGTCCCAAACTTTGATCCAAGGTGAATGGCTTTAAATAGCCATGTCAAGTGAAAGCTATTTGTATATTCTCTTCACTACAATTTTACACTTCAGGCTTTGTCTACACTGCAGGCTATGTCTGAGGCTTTGTCTACTCTGCAGGCTTCTTGTGCAAGAACTTTTTGCACAAGAGTTCTTGCGCAAAAGTTCTTGCTCAAGAGAGTGTCCACACTGCCATGTGCTTTTGCACAAGAGCATTCATGGCAGTGTGGACCCTCTCTTGTGCAAGAAAGCTCTGATGACCATGTTAGCCATAGGGGTTTCTTGTGCAAGAAACCCCTGTTCCCATCCACACTAGCTTTTTTGCACACAAGCTCTTGCTCAAAAAGTCTTATTCCTCATGGGGAGGGGAATAACTCTTACACAAAAAGCCCTTTGTTCTAACAATCTACTGTAAACTTTCTTGCACAAGAATCATCTTGTAATGTGGACGTTCTGCAAGTTTTTGCACAAGAACAGGCGTTCTTGCATAAGAAGCCTGCAGTGTAGACATAGCCTGTGATAGATCGCTAACTCAAGTTAGCCACATTTGCAGGAAATACACACACATTCACACACTTTTTGAGGTGAAGGCAGCATTTGATACATCCTACTTTTCTGCAGCAACAAAAGTTTTAATAAAATATGCCTAGTTTTCCAGATCACATGATGCTCAGGCACCAAGATTCAAATGAAGATAACGCCATCTACTGGCTGTGCACATCCTAAATCCTGGTGTGTTAAGTACAACTATTTTCATTTTTCAGTTAGGAAAAAAATAGAGAGAGAAAGGATGTAATGGCCATACTCTGTTAATTAGCACTTTCCACCTTAAATAGTTCCCCAATTAAGTAAATGGCACATTTTATGGAGTAAAGAACTATTCAGCGCAAGTAAAGGTGCCAGAATCAGGATCAGAAAAATCTTTAAGCACGGATCTGAGAAAACTGCATAGTCCCAGGAATAGCACTGGGAAACATTTTGATTCAGAGGCATTTACCTCAGGCACAGTTTCTCTCTATCCTATGCCTTTTTTGCTTTGGAGGATCAGATGGTGGGAACTGAGTTACTTTCACAGAATATAGCTTGCTTCCCTCCTACAGGCTGACTAGCTGTTGGTCCATGTCTAGGCAGGGCTAAGTTCCACCTACTCTGTACCTATCTCTGCTCCTTCTTCACATATTTCCTTGCTGTCTGGAGCATAGTGGCTTCATTCTGTTCCAGCCTCTTACAACACAGGTCTACCTTAACCACACGAGGAAGCAGGAAGAAGCCTCATTGTGCCTCCCATTTCCTGCTCAGCCATTGAGTAGAAAAGGTGAAGGCCAAAACCTCAGCTTCTATTTAAATCAAATGGCAAAATCACAATTGATTTTAAACTGTACCAACATTTAGTCCTTATTTTAATTATTCTTTGATTTAAAAAATATAAGCCAACTCAAACACATTTCTGACACAAACATTATGTCATAACTTGTCAGTCGTGAAAGTGCATTCATGATATGGAATATCAATTTATGTCTTAGTATGACATACAATTACATAATAAAATAATCAAATAACATTTAAAATAATAGCTATTCCTTCATACAGATTTCTTCATTCCAACACAAAGAACATTTTGATATAGAAAATAAAAGAAAATATTGCAACCTATAATAAGTAGCACAATCCCTTCATTTAAAAATAATTAAAATAAAATATGACATTTTGACTGTAAATTATGTCATGATGCACATGCCATCAGCAAATTATATCCCCTTCTACTTCCACTCCAAAGAATAATGAAGGAAGAAAATGTGACCCAAAGAGATATCTCAATTATATGAGTTGCTGGTGATACTCATGGTGGTACAGCTAATGAGCCAATACTTTATCAAGCCCATTCCTGACATTAAAATTTAGCTCTTACATGTATTGGCATTTCTGTGGAACTCATCATCATAGTATCTTGCCAGACCAGAAGAAGAATTCTCTATAAACTCTAAAGCTTCTCTCTCTCACCAGCACAAGAAGGTCTAATGAAAGATATGACCTCACTCACCTCCTCTCTCTAATATCCTGGGACCAACATGGTTAAAACACTACTGCATACAGTTTTCTCCTGACATTAAATATTTAGCTATTTCACAAGGAAAATAACACTAATTCAGCTCTAGGGTGTTTGCTGCCTTAGGCAAATTGTAAGATCAATAACCTCTCCTCAAAGGCTGCATTCATTCATACACTAAATATGTTACTGGCCTAGAAAAACCTAGATGCTCTAGTTCACTGGTTCCCAACTGCCGGTCTGTGGATCAGTGCCAGGTTGTGAACCCTTGCCTGCTGGGCCTTGGCACATTGCCAAGCCATACCCCCAGCTTTTAATTAGCCCCACCCACTTGGGATCCCCATAAGGGAATTCCTTTCCCACCACTTCCACACACAGCAGCAGGGTGAGTGGGGTGGCTGGCAGCCAGGTATGCTATGGCTGGAGCTGGGGCTGCGGTGAAGCTGTACCTACTTGGGCGTAGTGAATATGCAAATATGCAAATAAAATGTTACCAATTCACCAAAAGTTTGTGAATGGGTTTGCCAGTCCCCAGTATAAAAATTTTTGGAACCACTGATCTAGTTAGAAGAAGCCTTGCGTTATAAATATCTCAGTAAGTTAAAATGTAAGTAAGCCTAGCAGAAGGCCTAGTCTAATATTCAAACATCTGTAGTCTAATAAAGAGAAACCATGCCTCCATTTGGTCACTAATTCTCCAACTATAATAACCAAATTATACTTGTATTTATCTGTCATTAATCTGTGGAGGAAAAAAACTGGGATTCAAGTGTCCTATAGCAAAGACATAAAACAATTAAGAGCTCATAATATTCCCAAAGGAAACAAAGCTTGGTAATTCAAATTCCTTTTGTTCTCTGAGAACTTAATGTTCAATCAGAAAGTAGCTGGGTATCCTAATGGCTTTATAGGTGCACAGTCCCACATTTCCATGTAAATATTGGAATGCTATATGTATCAAGCTGCCTGTTTAGATGTATGTGTGCTCACGTGCATGTGCAAATAAGGATTTGCATGTAGCTTTATGCTTACAAATGTCAGTAGGCATGAAATCATATCTGCTTCCAGCTGAAAATCAGGTTCAAGACCCGATACAGAAATCGTCAATTCTCATAATCTGGTTTAATGCACATTTTTATACTACAGCTATGAAATGAAGTGTGCAAGTAAAAATCCATTAAAGCCTTAATATAGAATGTGAAAAATGTTATCAAACAAATGATGCACAACTTTTAACACATCTCTCTATACTTCTTTCCCCTCCTCCCCCATATTAGAGAGCTTTATTGCTGTTAATTTATCATAAAGTCTCACAGTCCTATTGATCAACAGACTACAGTTTGTTGGGAAACAACAGCAAAGATATCTTCCTGTTTCAGTAACTGATTATGCTGTGAAAAATTCTCCAGAGGAAATCTAAGGACCAATAACAGGAGCAGTTCTTGTGAAAACATACCTACTAACTTCTCCTGCTGAGAGCTATATTAAAAGTCTTTTCAGAGTCAGGAGATAGATTGGATTCCCAGTGCAGTTGGGAGAAGAATTAATTTTGAGGCTTTGATGTACTAAAACTGCTGAAACACTGTTATGGGCATGTGCAAATCCTAATGTATTAAATGTAAAGTCTAAGGATCTTGGCAGATGATCGGAACATTTTAGATGCTCATTATTATTTGTAGTTTACCAAAAATAAACATGCAAAAAGTTCATGTTCTATTACTGAATATTCTGATTTTTATTACTGTTTTTGACTATTTATTCAGTAACTAGTAAGTATAGTTACTTACTAGTTACTGAATTCGGAAATTGTACTGTATAGTTACAATTCGGAAATCATATACCAAATAGCACTTAACACTAGAGTAATAAGCAAAAACAAATGGAAAATATTTAAAACACTGAGACTCAGTGGGCGTTTTCAGGTGTTTGTTAGCAAACATGGATAGCTCACTTCAGAAATTCATTTTTGTGTGAATTGATTTATACATTATAAAACAAAAGTACTGCTTTGAAAATGCTAAAATCCCACTTTTCCTAGTAAAATATGTTTACAATTCCTAATGTAATTCACAAATTCCTCTTCATCACCTGTCCAAACAAAATCATTCTGGAATTTACAACTCCTTTTCATGAGTTCTGTTATCTCCTTCCCTCTATGTTTTTAATCCTACAATATATTAATTGACATGTGATGGCTAAAACTGGAAACAGTGCCTTTTTAACCAAAGATGACTAAAAACAAAATCCTACAAAATTGCACTGGGCCCGATTTCTGGCTTGTGAATTGGCAGAGTTTCCTTTAAGTCAATAAAATATTCAAATTGACCCAGCTTAACTGACTTCAATTATAGTATACATTAGCTGATAATTTAGCCTACCAACAATACAGTATTGTCATTATTGCTTTATATCCCTTCTCAATTATGTTACTTGTTGTAATAACCGACATGGAAGATACCTTATTAATCTATCCTGATTGATTTCTGTCTTTCCTTTAGGAGACCCCTAAACATCAGAGCCCATTGTCATGGAGTGAGGAGTTTGATTATGTTTGGCAGCATGCAACTTCTTATAATGACTATGTTCCTATGGCTAATACACATGCCTTTAGATTAGACATTACTACTCTTTTTGACCCAGGGGCTAGCCAAAATTTCTGGATCTTGGAGAATGGGCTAGGTAAGAGGAGAAAACAGTATCAGTATTTCTTTGATGTGATTTAGACTATTTATAAAGAATGCCTAAAAGTCTTATTTCTCTCAACACTGCAGGAAACAGCAGGAGATTTTTTTTTGTTCACTCTTCCAAACCTCCTTTCCAGTCTTCACTTGGTATCCAAAAAGCTTTTCCCTTAGCTTTTTCTGAGGACCAGATTACCAGCCTTCTGTTACTGTCTGCTTGGCATTCTGTCACTGCTACAGCTGGTACTCTTCCTCTGTTTCACATAGAACAGAGCCATCAATCAAAACTCTATTCCTACATTTGAACCCCCTGGTCCATATGATTCAACTTTTTCATGTGCCTGTGTTTTGGATGCTACTTCTATTGTTTCAGACTTCTTCACATTTATTCTCAATATAAGGCAGCAGCCCCACTAGACCCCAAACAACAAGGTTTTATACAACCAGTAAACACAATGCCAAATCTGAAACCTTTTATCAGAAACTCTGAGTTAACCAAATTCCTTCCTCATCCTCTAGCATAAGGTACCTCTCATTCTGGGGGAAGCCACAAAGGACTGGCACTGGGAAGGGCAAGTGCAAGACACAGCAAAGTTATCCACATACATGTTTCCCCTCCTAGAGTCTCCCTCATGAAGGGAGAATAAGCTGGGATCTCTAGCACCCTTCAGTTTTCTATGACTCAGGGGAAGATGGTTGGCAGAGCCCAGGTGCTGCTATGATACTTGACCTCAAGGAAAAAGGGGACCTGTTCTATGAGGCAGAGCATTGCCACAGGATGAAGGGGTAAAGCCATGACTCAACTCTGCACCCCTGCATACATATCCACTCATCCCCAGATGTAGGGACCTCAGCAGATGCAGCCCAGAATATGTTTGAGCACAGGGGGCAAAAGAGGTACCATCTTGGTCTGGTGCAGAGAACCTGGATCTCATTGAGGTCTGGGAAGAGGAGGCAAACCTCCAGGATATCTGCACCAGACCCAGGAATGCTGATATCCGCAGCCAGATAGCCAAGAGCCTGGGCCAGAAGGGTTACAGCTATACCCAGGGGCAGATCAGGATGAAGGTGAAGGAGATGAAGCAGGCTTATACCAAAGCCAGGGAGCGCAGCTCCTGCTCTGGGGCAGTACCTCAGACCTTCCAGTACTTCGAACTCCACCACATCCTTGGAGGGGGTCAGTCCTTTTCCCCGCCCTTGTTGTAGACTCAAGCAGCAGGGGAAGATGAGGAGGCCAGCACCGATACCAGGCCCTCCAGCCAGGAGTTCAGCCTGGCCCTGAAGCCATCCCTCCACCTCAGGATGTCACCCAGTGGTTGGGCAAAGCTGGGGAAGGCCCACCAGATGATTTCCATTACTTTCTCTAGACACACACGGGGGCAGTGGACAGGAGATGAGGAGCTGCGTGCTCCTTGCCTGGCCTTCTTGGCCTCTGGATCTCGCAGCAGCCTGTGCGTGTGAGTGCAAGGGACTGCCAGTCCAGAGCAGACCGTCACGATGAGGCTGCCACACAGGAACCTTGCACTTGTTATCTCAGGTTTCCTGCACAGGCCTGCCTTACTCCCGACCCCATGGTGAAACACCTTCCCAACACAAGCCACCACTGAGGATAATGGGGTCAGGGACACACACAAACACACAGCAGAGCCACACAGGCATGCCGACACTCTTGGGGTAGCATATGCTCTTAGGCAAGCACGGCAAGATAGAGAACACTGGTCCTTTGCCAGGGGAGCATGCTGGGAGGGAGAGGATGTGGAGGGGACCCCAGTAATACTCTCCCTGGCAAGCAGCAAGCTACTCACACATGCCTCCACCAACAACCTTTCCCCACATTCCAGAGGGCAAGGATGCAAGTCCTTTTCCTGTGGGGCACCACCACTGTTGGGCCCAGCATGTGCATGGCATGGAGGGAAGCCAAGCTGCCCCATCATCCCCCCTCCCTCCCACAGGTTCCCGGCCTGACTGGCACCTTCCCATGCCAGCTTGTCCCGGGACATGGGGGTAATGAGGCTCCCCGGGACATAATTGCCCCTGCAGGTAAGTGCCCATTATCCAGGTCACAGATGGCCGTGTTCAAAGTATATCACCATCATCTGACTTGAGACCTTTCAGTGTTGGCTCAGAGCTAAGGGCACTGCTTCAGGCAGTGTCTCCTGGGATGACTGCCCTTCTCAATTTCCTTCAGAGCTGGACCAGCTGCGAGTGGGGTGCAGGCCATATCTCCTGCACCATCCTCCCAACCCCATGTGACCTGCAGGCGCTGCCAATCCTGCGCAGACCTCCAGCAGGAAAACATAGACTGCCTCCAGTCCCTCCAGCAGTCTCTGGATTGGCAGAACTGGAGGTTGGATATAGACCTGCAAGAGCACCGTGATGATCAGGATTTATGCTGCTCCACCTGGCAGGAGCTGTTCCAGGAGGCCCAGAGCACGTACACAGCATACTGCACAGTCACCAACCACATGGTCGCCGTGATGGATTGGTCCTGCAGCTAGCCCCCTGCATCTGCTTCTTCCCAAGACACTCCCCCCCCCTGCACCCGCGCCTGGTCCAACCCTTGCCCCTCCAGCTTTGCCCACTAATTCCCCCAGCCAACAATGGCCCTGCATGTGAGCCGGTGGGAAAGCCCAAAGCAGGAGGCAGACCTGAGTCTCTCCTCCCACTTCCACTTCCCTCCTTCCCCTCCCAGGTTCTTTCCCTGGTTCCCCCGCAGTTACATTTACCCAAATAGACAAAAGAGTTTCTTGTTCCAAAACAAAAGGTCTTGTTCATTTTGTCTGCAGGGGAGGGGTGGGGAGGGGAGAAGGAAGGAGGGCAGGGGACGGGAGGAGTGTGGGAGGAAAGGTACAGAGGGGCATTGCAGAGACCCCTTGTGGGAAGGCCTGAGGGAGAGTATCACAGGTGTTCTTTTCTGAAACTCTCCATCCCTGATGTTCACAGCTCCCTAATGGGCAGCCATGTGTGATTGTTCAAAAACCCTGACCAACGACTTGGCCTCTGGCCCCCACCCTGGCAGGAACATCTCCTCCCTTATTTTCACAAATATTGTGGAGGACACAGCAGGCCACCACATGGGGGACATTCTGTTTGCCAAGGTCCAGGTGAATGAGGAGACAACAGAATCTCCCTTTCAGATGGCAAAAAGCACCCACCACAACCATGTGGGCCCTGATGATATTAAAATATTCCTTGGTGGGTTCCAGGAGTCTAGTATAGGGCTTCATCAGCCAGGGGAGCAAACGGTAGGCTGCATCCCCCATGATGCACTAGGACATGTCCACATCACTGAGCCTGATTGTGCAGTCAGGGAAAAAAGTGCTGGCGTGCATCTTCTGCTACAGGCTGGAGTTCCCGAATATGTGGGTGTCATGTGCCTTCCCTGACTACCTGATGTTGATGTCTGTGAAGCTGCCTCAGTGGTCCATGAGCTGGCAACTGCTTTCCAATAGTCCGGTTTCATGGCTGGAAGTACTGAGGTATCCGCAAGGGCAACCAGAGCACAGAGTAAGAAAACTTTGCTATTCCTCAAGGTGGTAAGCAAAGGTGAAGAGCCTGAAACACAACTGTATAGGGAGAGCCCTTTAAGCACGAACCTCAGATACCCTCTGTCTATAGCTCCAGGAAGTGACTGCTGTCCAGATGCCCCACCTAAAGTGCTTCTGGGGGGCTTTAAATGTGATTCAGCCTCCAATCAGTGTGAAATTTCAAAATAGTTCAGCACTATTTCAATGGCCATTTGTAATGTAGACACGGTATTTTGAAATAAGCTATTTTTCAATTTTTATTCTGAAATTGCTTGTGTAGAAATAAGTGTGCAGGGTAGACATAGCCTTAGTTACATCATGCATTGTAGTCATATATAAAACCTTGAAAGGTCAGAGGATTACTGTATATAACATTAATAATTACTTTGAAGGTTATGGCTAGAGCTGATCAGGATTTTTTTGTTGAAGCTTTTTTTTCCACAGAAAATGTCTTTTTTTTTTCAAAATCAAAAGATTTCAAAAAGAGTGATTTTGCCAAAAAAAAAAAACCTTTCAGAAATACATATATTCATATTAAAATATTTTAATGTTTTATTTTGAATTTCAATGTTTTGATTGCAATGCTTCTATTTTTAAAGGGAAAAAAGGTAGGTTAGGGAACATTTTTAATAAAAATTATTGCCTTACCTTTCTTGTCTCTCTTAATCTGGGATCAACACAACTGCAAAAAATATCCTTTTGTTATTTTTATATTATTTTTGCATTATTACATGACATAGTACGTATTTGTACTACTACTACTGACAAGTCATAATGACAATGAAATAGTGATCCATCATTATATATATATATATATATATATTAAATCGTGAGGAGCAACTACATTCAGTCCTGTATAAAACATTTTTTTCTAGATCAATGTCTCTTTGGTTTGTGCTGTAATAGAACTGTTTGCCATTTTGTGCACATTATGGATTTCCACTAATGCTGACATGTCATGAAATAATGCAAAAAGAAAAGAAAAGAAAAGAAATATGGAAAAACCTAAAAAATACAATTTGAAATAAAAATTGTAAAGCTAAAAATAATGAAAATTGGAAATCTGCAATAGAATTCTTCAGGGAAAGTTTTCTGAAATTGAAGATTCTCAGAATTTCTAGTTTGTGGGAAATTTGGAAAATATTTGTCTTTATTTCACTAACCTATAAGATTTTCAGAAGCTATTAACTGAAAGAAATGAGGAACTGATTCTATGTTATACCTTTAAAGAGGTCCAGAGGTCCAGAGGATACAGCAAAAGAAGATTTTATTTTTCCTTCAGCAATTGATGTGCTATGTTAGTCTACGTCTAGACTGCAGGCTTCTTGCACAAGAAGCTTTTATCGGAAGCGATCTTCTGCAAAAACGTCTGGCGCAAGAGCGCATCCACACTGCAAAAGCGCATCGAAAAAGCATGCAATCTGGATGCTCTCTCAAAAATAAGCTGTGATTGCTATGGATGGAATGGCCAGCAGGGCACCTATGTTTTTTTCTCTTTCCTCTTTTTGCGCAAACCCCCCCCCCCTTCCTCCCCATCACCACACACCTTTTTGCAAAAGAGCTCTTTCGCAAAAAGGCAATCTTCTTCATAGAATGAGGAATACCTACGCCATAAAAACTCCTTTGTTCTTTCAATTTTTTTGCACAAAAAAGTGCTTGAGGTGTGGACACTCCACAAGTTTTTTTTGAAAAACAGACTTTTTTTGAATTACTCTGCAGGGTAGATATAGCCTTACTTTGGGTATTAATAAACTTTGTTCCCCATCTGTAAAATGGGAATAATAATGCTCACTCACCTGTGTAAAGTACTTTGCGATCCATGGATGAGAAGTTATTTAAATGCTAAGTATTATTACTTCCATATAAACAAGGCAAATGTGCAAAATATGTTGCCAGATATAAGTTATGTGCCATCTGACTTAGAAATTTTGCTCACAGACGCAAAAATTGGCAAAGAAAAATGAAAGCTTACATAAAAAATGAAATAATCCATGCATCTTGCTGATAGTAATTTTGGGATGTTAGGTAGGAGAAAATTATTTCTCCCCTTTCAGCAAAATATGACATGCTTGATGTCTATGACAGTTGCCTCATAAGCATTGGGAGAAGTTGTGCCACTGTATATTATGCTGTAAATCTGACATCATCACAAACTGAGTTACTAACAACATTAGACCCATGGTAACATATTGTTCAGTTTCCATAACTGGCAATGCTGATCTCATCTTTAGTACTCCCTTAGGAATCAGTACAAAATTCATGCAAATTTCAGGTATTGCATTTTGTTCTTGTCATAAATTTATATGCAGGAAACTATATAATACAAAATATTAAGCAAGGCATCCCAATAATGGGTAACTATTATGTTTACATTTTTATCATTTTTATATATGCTGTTTGTGAATCTCCGGTTAGCTTTTAAAATAAGCAGTTGTTTCCCGTGTAATTTGAATCTGAACAAACAGTTGGTACTTTCCCCTTTTTTCTCCATTGCTTCACAGGAAGGATGCACCGCTGTCTTTCACTGACTTAAGTGTCTACTGTTTGGTACGAAGTCCATTCTCAGGATCTAATGAAAGCAATGGGAGTTGTACTTAAGTAAGGGCCATGTCCTTTTCTTGATGAATATTAGTTCTATGAAAAGCCAAAACTGTCTTTGCATAAACACACACAGGCTACATCTAGACTGCATGCCTTTTTCAACAGTATTTGTTGACAAAGCCTCTGTTGAAAAAGAGCATCTAGATTACATTATGCTGATCGAAAAATCACAGACGCTCTGTCGAAAAAAGAAGGCACCTGGAAGTGCTTCTAGCAGGGGATGGGGGCAGCCTTTATTTCCAGGTGCTGCTGCCTGCCCTTTGCAGAGACGCGTGCTTAAAGGGATCCCCCTGTACAGCCATTGCTCTGCTGCTGCTTCTGGCTTGCCTACCTCCTAGAGGGAAAGCAAAGCTGCTGCAGTTCTTGCTCTGGTTGCCCTTCTTCCTTGGACACCACAGCAGTTTATTTGCAAGGGTTTTTTCTGCTTTTCACCGTGGTTTTGGCCAGGGAGCCTGAGCTGCCCCTGGGCAGGCAATGGCCCCACGCTGCCATACTGCAACTTCTGCTGCATCTGCATGACTCTATCATGAATCTCCTGCCCCATATGAACATGGACCTGGACCTGGACCGAACCGAAGAGATCCTCCTCTGAGATGCAGGAGCTCTGCCTTTGCCCCCAAACTTTTTTGGGGACAGGCAGATTTGGAGGCACGAGACGAGTTCAGACTGGTGGGACCAACTCATCATGCAGCTCTGGGACAATGACCACTGGCTCTGCAACTTCCGGATGTGGAAGGCCACATTCCTGGAGCTGTGTGCCCAGCTCGCCCCTGCTCTGGAACACCAGGACACCCACCTGCGGCCCGCCATCCCCCTGCAGAAGTGGGTCGCAATCTTCCTGTGGAAGCTGGCCACCCCCGACAGCTACCGCTCCGTGGGACACCAGTTTGGCATGGGGAGGTCTACAGTCAGGGCCGTCTTGATGGAGGTAAGTCACTCTCGGGGGACAGGCACTGCTGAGTAGGGGGATTGAAAAAGGGGTATTGCCAGGCAAGGGCAAGAGGGAGTGGGGGATGGAGTGGCACTCGGAGACTGCTCCTCAGCCACTCTTGCGGGGGAGGGGAGTGCCCTGACAAGGAGAGGGGTGGTTTTGGGGGGGGGGGGAAGAGAGTTCTCCTCCCATGTGCTTAGGTAACTTGTCTAACTGCTAGGTTTCTGTCTGTCTATTTGTCTCGTGCTGCAGGTGGTGAGAGCCATCAATGCGGAGATGCTGAAGAGGCTCGTCCATCTCAGGGACCTGGACAACATCCTTGCCAGGTTTGCTGCCCTTGGATTCCCAAACTGTGGAGGAGCCCTTGATGGGGCACACACAATCCGTGCACCGCCCCATCAAACAGCCCAGTTTATAAACAGGAAGGGCTACTATTCCATGGTGCTGCAGGCCCTGGTCGACCACCGGGAATATTTATGGACATTTGTGTTGGGTGGTCGGGGTGGGCACATGATGCCCCCATATTCAGGAACTCCTACCTGTACCGCAGGTTGCAGGCAGGAACATTTTTCCCCCACTCGGGGATGTGCATAGTGGCCGATGCCGCCTACCCCCGATGCCGTGGCTCATAAAACCCCACACTGGCCACCTGGATTCAAACAAGGAGCTTTTCAACACGCATCTTAGCCAGGCTCGCATCCAGGTGGAATGCGC
>CM057845.1:184397083-184408935 GCA_030068395.1 Apalone spinifera
CGTTCCTCTGTCTAGTGTGGAGATCATGGACGTTGGGGGCATCCCCCCAAACCTGAGTGCAGTCCACCCTGATCTCCCCCCTGGACTAGGAAGGCTCTCACCTTCTCTGGGTCCTGGCAGGCTCCTGGGGTGCAGTGGAGGGCTGGCTGCCAGTGGCTTGCTGGCTTATGTTTTGGGGCCACTGGATTCGGGCAGTGACTGCTGTCTCTGCGCTAGCAGGCTTGAAGCTGGCACAGGCACTGTGGCCAGAGTCTGCCTCTTTAAGGGCTCCGGGGCTGGGGGGAGGGAGAAGAGTTTTCCTGCTTTGGCCCAGACTGGCCACTAGGGGAAACTGGAAGGCTGGAGGAAAGCTAATTTGGACTAAGTGTCTACACAGTGCTTATTCCAAATTAGCTAATTTGAGTTTGACGTTACTCCTCAGAGAATGAGGTTTACCAAACTCAAATTAAGCACCCTGCTATTTCAAATTTAATTCAAAATAGCGGTTTGCTTGTGTAGACGCTATGGAAGTTAATTCAGAATAACGGCTGTTATTCCGAATTAACTTTGCAGTGTAGACATACTCTGTCAGACTAACTCGGCTACCTCCTGAAATTCTAAAATCTTATAGGTTCAGCTTCTGAGCTTACCCCAGATATTGCACCTGCAAGTCATTTACTCAGCAAAGTCCTTGCCTCCAAAGAGCCCTATAAAAGAGCCCTGGGTAAAAAGTAAAAGAGCCCAGGGTAAAAAGAGCCCGGTTTTCTTCCACTAGATAGCTTTTTTCCCAAAAAGAAAACCTGTCATGTGGCAGTTCAGACCTCAGAGTTCACAGCTGCAAAAGACAAGGTGGGGAGTTCATTCTTCAGTGAAGTCGTCCTGTATGACTCATACCTGGGTGGGCATTTCCTTTTCATTGTTGCCCAGTAAATTGTTTTCTATCTACAGAATTGAGAATTGAGGCATTTCCTCAGAATGTGTTGTTTTTAAATGAGACTAGGAATTGACTATTCTCTCCATTACAGGTATCTCCATTTTTACGGAGGAAACTCAACAATGATCAATGTCTCTTGATATCATAGAATCTGTCACAATCAGGTGAGAGTTATGAAATGTAGAAATATTAGTCTTAACCTGAGAAATAAAAAGGGATCAGCATATGGGTATTGCATTTATCTGGTTACCAGCATAAGGACATATTTTATTGCAAATTTTAACAACTTAATTTTAATAACGTTCCACCAGCATTAAGCCTAACAGATTTTCAGTTGACACATAGGCTTAGATTTGGCCCAAGTCTCCAGCTCCACAGAAAGTACCTTTGAAGAGCAGCCAACTCCTGGGGTTTGAGATTATGCATTAAAGTGAAATATGTAAAAATAAGTTTTACAGTATAGTTTGGTTATATCCTGTGTCATAGTCAGAAAAGCATAGGTTTATAATGGATGAAACAGCTAAATTCCACTTTCAAGGTAGGTATTTTCAGACATTACACTATATGGGAGTATAAGAGACTATTTTCAGTACATTACCAGTGTTATAGTTCTGTATTTCTTTAATTATATATGAAACTGAAAAAAACCTTAGAGCTAAAATTCCTCAACTATGTAACTCCATGAGCAGAGTTAGAGTAACGATTAATTTTATTTCCTGAATGAAGAAGCTGAGGAAAAGATTTTTTTTCTTCAAAGCAAAAGTTTAATTCTTTGTTCTTCCTCAGATATTTAAGCTGGAAATTTGTGTGCCCAGAAGGAGGATGATATGCTATGCCCACCAGCCCGTCCTCTGTTCACTCTCACCCCCTGCTTGCCATTCTTTATCTCTACTTCCCACAGCACTAGACTCCTTAAGAGAAGTCTCCTAGGTATGTCTACACTACAGGATAAAGTCGAATTAAGATAACATAACTGAAATTGGGTAATTGCGTAGCTGAAGTTGAAGTACCTTAACTTGACTTTTGGTGCTGTCCACACTTCAGGAGATCAAAGGGAGAACACTCTCTCTTTGGCTTCCCTTACTCCTTGTGGAAGCAGGACTACCAGCATCAACTGGAGTGGAATTAGAATGCCTTCATTAGCCTCACTAATTCGAACCCTGGAAGATCAACAGCGGCAACTTTAATCGTCTCTGTTGTGTAGACATACTCCTAGGCTTCTACACTGCAGGGTTTTTGCGCAAGAAGCCGTTTGCGAAAGAGATCTTCCGCAAAAACTTCTTGCACGAAACCACATCCAGACCTCAAAGCACCTCACAAAAGTGATGCGCTGTTGTGCAAGAGAGCATCTACACTGCATGGACACTCTTGCGCAAGAAAGATCTGATGACCATTCATAGAATGGCCATCAGAGCACCTGTGCTTTTGCCAATAGGGGTTTCTTGTGCAAAAACCCCTTTGGAGAGTCCACACTTGCCTTTTTGCATAAGAGCTGTAGTGCAAAAAGGAGTTATTCCTCTTGGGGAGAGGAATAACTCTAATGGCAAAAGCCCTCTCTTCTGCTGATTTACTTGTGCAAAACCTGCTTGAGGTGTGGACTCTCCGCCAGTTTTTGCACAAAAAACAGCTGTTTTTGTGCAAAAACCCTGTAGTGTAGATGTAGCCCTAGAGGGCTGATGCTGTGGAGGTAGAGACAGTGCCTCACTTCTGCACAGCAGGGTGGAATGTATGTGCTCTAAGCATTCTAAGTGGAATAACTGGGTGTCAGGACCTTCTTTCTGAGAAGGCTGTTTTGCCGTTTTAGTAAACAAACAATAATTAATAATAAGGACATTTCATTACTATAATATTGCTTTGCTGTTTCGTGGAAAAAAAGAAAAGTGTTTCTTGCTTTCAAATATGTTTAGTTCTGTCCCCTGCATTCAGGGCAGGACCAAGCACCATCTATACCAACAGTGGGCAGTAAAAGGGAAGTTATTCACCAGGATTAGTCCCTCGTGGCATGCCACCGCTATATTTATAGGTGCCTCTGCAGGTACAAGTGATTGCAGCTTTCATTGGCTGCTGATCACCATTCCCAGCCAACGGGAGCTGGGGGAAATGGTGCAGACTGGGACACAGCTTCCCATAGCTCCCATTGGCTGGGAATGCTAATTCACAGCCAACAGAAGCTGCAATCACCTTTATGGGTGGCGGCACAGGTAAATATAGCGGCGGCAGCCAATCGGGGGCTAACTCTTGAGAAGCAGATCCAGCCCGTGGGCCAGTTTTTCTCCACCCCGATCTAGACTACACCTGACAGTTGTTTGTCTAATCTCTTACAATTCTATAGTGATGGAGATTTCACAAGCTCCGTAGGCAATTTATTCCAAGTTCTTAGCCACAATGATGTTAGAAAGATTTCTTTCCCTAATGTCCAACCTAAACTGCCCTTCCTAATTTTGAGCCCATCAGTTTTTGTTCTCTCTCAGAAGTTAAAAAAAATCTGCCTCCTCCTTGTAACAACCGTTTAGGTACTTGAAATTTGTTATCATGTCCTCTCTCAGTCTTCTCTTCTCCAGACTAAACAAAACCATTTTTTAAATTTTTTCCAACCTTTCCTTATAAGTCCTGTCTAATTTATAACACTCTGGCTAATACATCCCAGAGCAATTGCTTTTTCTGCAGAAGTGTTAGACTGTTGACTCTTAATTAGCTTGTGGTCCGCTATCACCTCCAGATCCCTTTCTTCAGTACTCCTTCCTAGGCAGTCATTTCCCATTTTGTATGTGTACTACTGATTGTTCCTTTCAAAGTAGGGTACTCTGAATTTGTCCTTATTGAATTTATCCTATTTACTTCGGTATCCCCAGTTTGTCCAGTTTGAATTTTAATCCTATTCTCCAAAGCCCTTGCAACCCCTTTCAGTTTAGTATTATCTAAAACTTTGTAAGTGTACTCTCTATTGAATTATCTAAATCATTGATGAAGACACTGAACAGAACCAGTTCCCAAACTGATCCCTTTGGGACCCCACTATTATGCCCTTCCAACATGCTGTGAACCATTGATAACTACTCTCTAAGAATGATTTTCCAATCAGTTATGCACACACCTGATAGCAGCCCCATCTAGGTTGTATTTTCCTAGTTAGTTTATAAGAAAGTTATGCAAGACAATATCAAAAGCTTAGTAAAGTCTAGATATACCCTCCTCTCCTCTCCATGAGGCTTGTTATTCTGTTAAAGAAAGTAATCAGGTTGGTTTGACATAGTTATTCTTGGCATGCTGTTACTTATTACCTTATTATCCTGTAGCTGTTTGCAAAAGGATTGCATACTTATTTGCTCCATTATCTTTCCTAGTGCAGTGTTTAATTGAAATAACAGGCTTGCTATTTTGAAATAATAACCCCTCATTCTATGAGAATAATGCCTATTTTGAAATAGCCATTTCGAGATAGGGTTAGTGTGGATACTCCACTGCTGCTATTTCGAAATAACTACAGTAAAACTCCAATAGTCCAGCATCCAATTGTACAGCACTCCCAATAGTCTGGCATCAAAATGGCAAGAGCCTCGCAAGTGAGCATCGACAAAAAATGAGTCACAAGGTAGCAGCGGCAGCAGCTGAACTGAGCAAAACCAGACGGGACCGAGTCAGTCTGCCACTAGCATTGTGTGACGCTGGACAATGCTTGTGCTACAATAAAAAGGGTTAAAAACATTTTATATACAGTATATACATATATAACCATCTTATAGTACCTCCTGATAGTCCGGCATATCCAATAATCCGGCACCACCTAGGTCCCAAAGGTTCCAGATTATCGGAAGTCTACTGTACTCCCCAGAATTATTCAAAGTAATTACTCCCTAGTGCTTTCTGGGGCACTAAGTCGAGATAGTGCATTCACATTACAGGAGCCTGCCTTGGACTAATTTCAAGGTTTCCCTGTAGAGTGGATGCACTATTTCGAAATAAGTTATTGTGAAATAACCTGGTATTGTAAAAACCTGGTAGTGTAAAAAATGGACATTTTTCTGAAAAAACTCTGCAGTGTAGACATACCCTGACATTACCCAGGGTACAATCTCGACTGTTGAACAAATGTGTCACCTCAATTATCTTCTCTTCCAAGCCTTTTACACTTTTACTCACACATGGCCTCTAGCATGTGAATTATGCCAAGATGAATCATATAAGTTTTATAGCCATCCACTCCACTGAATGATATTGCAGAGTACTACTAGCAAATTCCCTGTCCCAGAATTTCCCCCAGAAATGTGCATTTGTACTTCCCAGCTCTCTGCTTCTGGAATATACAAGCTCACAGAAAGTCAGTCATTTTATTATTAGAAAATGGTATTCACAAATTCTATTGTCTCAAACTGAGTTTCTCAAATGCTTCAATCCAAACACAGTGGTTTAAATAAAATATGTTTATTAATGATAGAAAAAATATTTTCTGTGATTACAAAGTAATGAGGCATAAAAGTCAGAATCTGATTATAAGAAAACAAAGTAAAACTATTAATATGTAACTTAGCAATCTAAGTAAATTCAAAGCAAAATATCTCTTCACTTTTCTCCTGCCTCCCTTCTCTCCCAGTTCTCTTTTCTTCAGTTGTGTCAGTGCCATGAGCCAAGGAAAAAGAAGGAAAGATAATATGGGGAGTTTCTTCCTGTTTCTTATAGGAATTCTCTTCTTTGAGAATTATCTCCAGTTGGGGTCTAGGAGAACAGCAACTCTATGGGATGGGAACTTCTAACTGTTTCTTCTAGATCTCTAATTCGAACTACCTACTCTGTGCCGCGTGTAGCCACGGGCAAGGAGTTCGGACTAAGGGGGATTTAAAAATGGCAGGGCCCGGGAACATGCAAATGAAGCCCAGGATATTTAAATCCCGGGCTTCATTTGCAACTCCGGTTGCCCTCATTTGCCTACCTAGCTCGAACTAATGAGCTAGTGTAGACATACCTTATAGACTAATGGATTTATTGGAGCTTAAGCTTTCATGGGCAAAGACCCACTTCATCAGATGCACATAGTGGAAATTCCAGAGGCAGGTATAAATATTAAGCATAAGAAAAAAGTTCCAATCAAGAGTAAGGTTAGAGATAACGAGGTCAATTCAGTCAGGGAGGAGGAGTCCCCCTTCTAGCAGATGATGTGGAGGTGTGAACACCCACGAAGGAGAAACTGCTTTTGTAGTTGGCTAGCCATTCACAGTCTTTGTTTAATCCTAAAATGATAGTGTCAAATTTGCAGATGAATTGTAGCTCTGCAGTTTCTCTTTGAAGTCTGTTTTTAAAGGGTTTTTTTGTTGCAGGATGGCTACCTTTAAATCTGCTACTGTGAATCCAGCGAGATTGAAGTGTTCTCCTACAGGTTTTTGTATATTACCATTCCGGATATCTGAGTTGTGTCCATTTATTCTTGGTTTATTATTGGTGTTTACACCTCCACATCAGCTGCTAGAAGGGGGCCTCATCCTCTCTGACTGAATTGGCCTCATTATCTCTAACTTTACTCTTGATTGGAACTCTTTTCTTATGACTGTATATTTATACCTGCCTCTGGAATTTCCACTATGTGCATCTGACGAAGTGGGTCTTTGTCCATGAAAGCTTATGCTCCAATAAGTCTGTTAGTCTATAACAGTGGTTCCCAAACTTTTCGGCTTCCTGACCCCTTTTTTTTTTCCCTCAAAAATCAAGAAGAAAAGGAACTGACTGAGGCTGAAAAACAAAAATAGCAGCAAAACTTGGAGAGGGGTTGATGGTGGGGTGGAAGAGGAATGGATTGTCTCATGCACCCCCTGGAATGTCTTCACGTCCCCCAGTTTGGGAACCCATGGTCTATAAGGTGCACAGGACTTCTCGTTGTTTCAATAGGAAGTGTTTTGCTTTACTTGTAACCATATTTCTCCTATTCTTCCTTGTTGCCATGTAAGTCTCTGTTCTGTGTCAATATACTTATTTAAAAAAACAGCTAGGTACTGTGAATTAAGTTAAAGGTAACAATCCTCAGCCAAACTAGCAGGATCATGTATGTATTCCATGAGTATGGAGTCAACGAAGTTGATAAATTATGTAAGAGTCCAATGAGAGGGATGGGGCACGCTGTCCTCTTTAAGCCCCTCCCCCCAAATCAGCGGCTTTGATCTACCCTTAAAACACTACAGTGGCACACTAGGACTGCTGTACCAGCATTGCTGTAGAGCTTCACTTGTTCATTTGCTTCAAGTAGTGATTCTTTAGATCCTTGTGTGATTTTTTTTCCAAATTTTGCACCACAAAACCCATACAAATTGGGAAATACTTATTGCTCGACAACCCACGAGACCTTGCTCTCACACATTTAGATTTGAGATATAGACTCAATATTAAACTATAATAAGTAGAGCTGGGAAGAAAATGGATTTCTCATCCCAGGTGTGTAAGCTAAGCACCAGCCTATAGGCTATTCTGGAGCACTTTCTCCTGCCCCCCCCCCCCATCTTTCCAGTTGGAGATCTTCCTATTCATATTAATAAATAATAATGGGAGAAGAAACTTTAACCTGAGTCTACCAAATGCCAGCTAACTAACTTAATCATGGCTCTATGGAGTCAGTCCCTTATTCTCTGACCCAATATTTATATCATTTATACAAAGAGGAGTAGCTCCAACAATAGGAATTGAAAGAGACCCATCCCCAACTTGAGACACCTTTCCTGATTAAAGTGTTATTAACACTGGTACAAGCCCATAGGTGATTTGATTTCACCAAATCATCATTTTTGACAAAAAGTATTGTTGTAAAAAAATTTCCCAACAAGATCCAATGAAAAAAGGACAATTTTAGCTTCAGACAGTTGTTTTTCAAGAGAAAGAGGATGGGAGGACTATAACAGAAGCCAAAAACCATTAGTAAAAGACCAACATTGCAATGAGTTTTCAATTATAAAAGTAGAAAGAAGGGCTCACAAACAAAAGGGAATAAACTAACAAGAAATTTGGTGCAAGAGTGCTTCCATTCTGCATGAGAGATGTAGAAAGAATATTTTTTTCTTAATTATCTAGTAGTGCAGTTGAGAATAGTTATTTTAAATACACGAGGCCAGCTGAGAATAATGACTATAAAAGTAGAACAAAAGAGGGGTAAATTAGGTTGTGTGATCTCAGCAAAGCAATTTGTGGCAGCATGTGTGACACTGACACAGGTTAACAATGAAAGCAAAGGAGAGAAATGACTTGAAAAAGAGAAAGTGTTCAAAGAAAGAATGCTTGTCTCTCCCCAACATGTGAAAGCAATCCACTTGGGTACAAGTGAAGATGGAAAAATTACTTGAAAGAGCTGCAAGGTTATTAATTAAAGAAAAGAAAAGAAAAGAAAAGAAAAGAAAAGAAAAGAAAAGAAAAGAAAAATTACAACCAGCAGCAATTTAGAGATCTGTTATTAAGGACCCAATTCTTATGGGTGCTGATCACCAAATCCTCACTACAGTTTTTCTTTCACTGTAGGATCAGGCCTTAAAAGAAGCAGTGATGGAAGGGAAACATTAATTCTCTTCCCACTTCTACACCAGTGCTATCTTGGTTGACTTGTTCCTTGGTCTCTCCCATCCTGCATTCACTAGCCATACTGGTTCAAGCTCTTTGGAATTTTTTCAGAAAACATCCCACAGAAAACCATTCATTTATCAGAACCAACACTATTTCTGGGAAAGGGAAAGCTTTAATTAATTTCTCAGATTGAAAAAAATACAAACTTATCAATGTCCCATTTTTATACTCTCTAAACAAAGAACAAAAAATACCCCACAGCTTTTCTGGTTCATGCTACCTTTTTCAAAAGAAAAATTAGTTAATCATAGTTAAAAATTTAAACAACTGAAATTACAATAAGGCTATGTCTACACTGCAGAGTTTTTGTGCAAAAACAGCTGTTTTTGTGCAAAAACAGCTGTTTTTGCACAAAACTTGTGGAGCATCCACAGTACAAGCCCGTTCTTGTGCAAGAAAAAGTACAGTAAAGAGTGAGAACACAGGACTTTTTGCACAAGAGTTATTCCTCTCCCCATGAGGAATAAGCCTTTTTGCGCAAGAGCTCTTGCGCAAAAAGGCATGTGTGGACAGGCAAGAGGAGTTTCTTGGGAAAAAAACCCCTGATGGCTAAAATGGCCATCAGAGCTTTCTTGAGCAAGAGAGCGTGCACACTGCCGTGGATGCTCTTGTGCAAAAGCACATCTCTTGTGCAAAAGCACATGGCAGTGTGGACGTGCTCTTGTGCAAAAAGTTCTTGCGCAAAAAGCCTGCAGTGTAGACATAGCCTAAAAGTTTAAAATGATCAAAGCCCAAATTCTTTTTGATTTGTCATCATTAGAAAATTTTCAAGATCAACTTTTCCTCTTACCTCAAAGGATCTTCACTCAAATACATCACAGGTGGGCAAATGCTTTCCCAATAGTTCTAAATTCAGGCCAGTACATCACCAAAGGTATGATATTCTCACTCAATATTGTGCTAACACTTGGTGTAATAAGCAGTGCCTCAGGACACAAGGCTAGTCCAATAACGGGTTTTGTGATGACAGCATGTGGCACATTTCATCTTTCTTATGGGTCTTCATGAGAACCATTGGAAGACCACACACCTGACAGAACCCTGCATATGGATACAAGCCTTTGAAACCTATTAAAATGTTCCTCTCTTTAAAAATAATGACCATGTATAGAGCTATTGGTATTTCTCTGCTAAATTCAGTGGAGTTATTCTCATTTGAGCTCATTGAGGTCTGGCTCATATTGACTCAGTAAGCCTTCTCTACACTGGCATGTTGTGTTGCCAAAAACCGTCTTTTGTTGACAAACCAGTGTGAGTGTACACACTGCAATATAACTTTTGATGGGAAAAACACCCCAGTTTTGGCACCCCAGTTTTGGCAACCTATGCAAAAGACTTTTGTCTTTTCCCTTCCCTTTATTGTTTACAAAGAGCCAGTGTGGACTCTGTTGTTTGTTTTGTAGAGAGAACTGTCTTCCACCAGTATCCCACAATACCTGCTGTGATGAC
The DNA here is from genome assembly GCA_030068395.1 of Apalone spinifera. NCBI lineage: Eukaryota > Metazoa > Chordata > Testudines > Trionychidae > Apalone > Apalone spinifera. The sequence goes on from CM057845.1 coordinate 184,407,036, forward strand.
TGTACTCAGTGTTTTGTGATCTCTGCTGTTCTGCTGGCATGCACTCCTCCCCTTTCAAAGTTACAAGAAGTATCTGACAGCTGAGTGAGCTGCTCTATTTGAGGAACAAACAAGGGGCAAATGATTGGAATGTCCCCATTCTGCCCTGCTAGAAACACAGCAGCAGGCAGACTGCTGCTGCAGGGAAAGCTGGAGAGACTGATGTGTTGTTTCTCAGCATGGAGAGCTCACAGAGCTACTCATAATGCTGCTCCCAGCAGCTGGGGATGCTGTGGGAGAACTCGGAAAGAATCCTAAGAAGCTTGGGGATCAGCTCTGCTTTCCCACAGCACTGCATTGTGGGATGGTTACCCACATTGTTTTGCTCTATCTGTCAGTAGAAGAGCTAGCAATGTGGCCATGAAAATCAACAATGGGAGGCAGCAAGATCCCCTCTAAGTTGTGTGGCAGCACAGCTCCGCTGCTTAATCAGCCCTGAGCCCCCAGCTGGGAGGGGCTCTGCTGCCAAGCAGATTAGGGGGAATCTTGGGAGGAAAAACAAAACAAACAAACAAAAACTTTGACTGGTTTTCGCTTTTGCATGTTGATAGCACTTTTGTCACCAAGCCTTTCCAGTGTAGACATAGCCTGAGACAAGAATGCTTTAACAATCCTAATCCACAATATGCTAATGCCTGGGACTGAACCCCACTTTGAAGCCAGGGGCAATATGCTAATGCCCAGGACTGAACCCCACTTTGAAGCCAACTCTCAAGGTCAATGGAGTTTCATTGGTTTACACAGGGGTTTAATTTGTCCAATTAACACTGCATTCCATGGTGTAATAATGAAAGTTTCGAACTTCAGGTGATAACTTGTTTGTTTCTTGTAATTAAGGTTAAATAATGATTACTGAACAATCAAACAAAAGAAATTGGGATGATGACAGTCATTGTAATTACTTGTTTCATATCTTGGCACAATCAATGAAAAGCATATACATAAAGACAGCATTCTATAAAATGTTCATTAAATTATGAGTATCTCTGTCTCTGCAAGTTAATATCCCAGGTACTTACAGTTGTCTCTGTTAGTGAGAATAACTCCAGGAAATCTCATTTACATCTAAGTCAATTTTTTTCTCATATGTATCGAGGGAAATATTCTTAAAACAACTTCACTATCTTTTTTAATGAGTTACTGAAAAGGAATCTGAATTTTGCATCAATTTTCAGCATATCTTCAGAGCCCACTTGTTCATTCTGCTTTATAGAACCTAGCAGCATAACTTTTGAAACTGTTAAAAGTTAAGAATAATTGCCAGATTCACCTGATGGCTCATTATCACCACCTTAAACATTTCAGTCCTTCAGTTCTCTCCTTTTTCCCTCTGTGAAAAATTTCCCAAGACAGTTTCACTGAATGGAACCTGAACTGAATAAGCTAAATGGAGAGTATATTACAGTGATGATTTCAATATACTCTTGATTTAGAAGGACAATTTGAAATTGAGTTTGCTCATAAGGTTGCCCAAAATATTAATCTCAGTCATGTCAAATACATAAATAAATAAATAAATAAATACCAAAGAAAAACCAAGATATAATGCAATAAAATTAAGTGTTTTATGTGGATTCTTTTCTTATGATCTTAGGTGACTGTACATCGTTCTGGTGGCTCAAAAATGTTTAACTGTACATATAACTTCCAATATTATTTTAGGCTGCTAGCAATAACAGCTCTTAAATAACAACTGACACTGAAAGACTAAACAGAAACATATTCAAGTGATGACAGGGAGGACTAACTAAAAATCACAGTTCCAGCAGGTAATAAAAGAGCTGTGGAACAACATGATGAAATGTCCAGGAAACCAAAGGTTGGGTTTAAATGTATGTGACCCCTGAACTATTTTGGCTGA
>CM057845.1:184437311-184454609 GCA_030068395.1 Apalone spinifera
AAGACATTCGAAATTGCAAATAAAGCCGGGATTTAAACATCCCATGCTTAATTTGCATATTCGTGTTATGGCGCTATTTCAAAACAGTGCTATTTCAAAATAACAGTCGCTATTAAGATGCGGTTATTTCGATTCTTCTGTTCTACTCAGCACAGATTAGGTGTCAGTTGTGTATAGTTCTGGGCACCACATTTCAAGAAAGATGTGGAGAAATTGGAAAAGGTCCAGAGAAGAGCAACAAAAATTATGAAAGGTCTAGAAAACATGACCTGTGAGGGAAGACTGAAAGAACTGGGTTTGTTTAGTTTGGAAAAGAGAAGACTGAGAGGGGATATGATAGCAGCCTACAAGTACCTAAAAGGGTGTTACAAGGAAGAGGGAGAAAAATTATTCTTCTTAACCACTGATGATAAGACAAGACGCAATGGGCTTAAACTACAGCAAAGGAAGTTTAGGTTGGACATTAGGAAAATCTTCCTAACTCTCAGGGTGGATAAACACTGGAATGCATTGCCAAGGGATGCTATGGAATCTCCATCATTGGAGATATTTAAGAGCAGATTAGATGAACATCTGTCAAGGATGATCTAGATAAAGGGGGAGCCAAGAGGTGGCTAGCACACCATATCTGTCCCGCCAAGCTGCTGGATCTGGCCCACAGCCACCTTGCCAGCACCCTTAGTATATAGCAACTTTGCTAATTGTTCTGGATGCTGGGGAGGGAGGAGAGAGGCTTTGCATGCTGCTCTCATCCCCCCAGCAAAATCCCTCATTTCCCATTGGCCAGTTTCCAGCCAATAGGAGCTGAGAAATTTTGCTGAAGGTGACCAAAGCCTCCTTCCTCCCCCACTTTTCCTCCCCCCTCACTCCTTCCTTGACTCCTTGTGCTGGAGCAGAGTCACGTGAAGCAGCGAGATCAATAGACAGGCATGGAGTCCGTCTTAGGTTGCTGCAGGGCAGCTGACTGGGACCCATGTAGGCAAGTGCCTCCCAGCAAAAGCCTGTCTCTGGCACCCCACTTCCTCTCTCCCCCAACTTCCTGGCCCAGGTCACCACCCAAACTTTCTGTATCCCTTCTCCTTACCTCCTTAAGGTCACAACTCTCTCCCAGACACTACACCCCTTTCCTAGTCCATAATCCTCTCCTTCACCCATACCTCCTCCTGGACCCAGCACCCCAAGCCTCTGCCCCAGATCACAGCCCTCTCCTTCATCCAAACTCCCTCTCAGACCTCACACCACTTCTTACACCTCAGTCCTCTATCTCAAGCTCCCTTCTGCACTGCACCCAACATCTCAGACACTGCGCCACTTCCACAGATATGCAGCCCTTGACCACTTACCAAAATCTTGGAGTGCCCCACCTCATTAAAAATTATTGCTCGTCCCTGATCTAGATGGTGCTGTACCCAGCTGTGAGTGCTGGAGACTGGACTTGATGATATCTCGAGGTCCCTTCCAGTTCCAGTGTTCTATTATTCTGTAGCTCAATGGTTAGAGCATTCTTCTCAAAACTCCTTTTAAATTATATTTCCCATAAGGGGGAATTATCCTGGGTATATTCCTCTTACCCTCTAACCATTAGGGTAAAGATAATACACCAGGCACCACTGCTACTGCTTTCTTCAGCAGCTTGATTTTAAATGAGATCTGTTCTGGAAGTGTGCTCAGAGGCTGCCTACCAGTTTGGGCCCACATATAAGTGCTGGTCCAATTAATTTTTCACATGTTTTGTGCATCACAATGAGATTTAGGCAGGCAATAAAGATCCTGATACCTACAGTGTGGCAGTAGTGTGCACACTTAAAGACAGAAACTTAGTAGTTATCTAGAGAGCTTTTACCCTGAGGCTACCTCTATTATTTTCTGATTATTTTCAGGCATAACGGCTTTGCGCAAGAAGGTTTTTCTTGCGCAAGAAGGGGCAGTGTAGACAGCCCCATCTTGCGCAAGAGCCTCTTCCGCAAAAATGGTGGTTCATTAGCTATGCAAATGAGGCTCGGCGATATTCCAACGCTGAGCCTCATTTGCATAGCTCTGGCGCAAAAGCGCGCCAGTCTAGATGTGCCCACAGGGTGATGAATTAGCCAGTAAGAGGGTTATGGATCATAGTGGAGCATATAACGCCACTCATGTCCTTTGTGAATATGGGCCTTAGACCTCTTGCCTACCTGCATCATAGTATTTGCATCATAGATAAAGTTTGTAGAGCACATCTATAGACACTTCCCAGTATGAGCTCCTGAATCGCTATTAGGAAACACTGAAATATCTTTATTTGTATAAAGAAACTGGACCATTTTTTAAAACAGTTTAGAAGATTTCAGAGGATTTTCAAATGTCTAAGGGGTTTAGGAACACAAGGTCACTACTGCCAATGGGAATTGTGCTCTGAATCCTTTACGGCAAGGTTTTCTAAACCTCCTATGACCCCCCCAATAACCTCTCTACTTTGCTCAATCACTTAGGAATTCTTCTTTGTTTGTGCCTTGCAGATTAAACTCATTCATTTAAGAGAAGTCATCAGCAGTATTCACAAAACATGGTATCTAGAAAAAAATAGGGAAATTATTTACAGAATTGAATGTAGCATATAGAAGAGAATGGCCACTTGTGCATCTGAGACACGGTTGATAACAGATGCCCTGACTATAAATATTCTTGCAAAATAGCTTAAGCCAAACATTCTCATGGGATGATATTATACTTTTTCAAGATGCTTTAAGGATTACTATATGTCATTTTAAAGCCATTAATCTGAAATATACATTCAGTTTGATTGATAACACAGTGCAATATTACAGTCAGAAAGGGGACAATGCCAAATGGGAACATGGAATACCATTAATAGCCAAAAGGACAGATGGAAGAGCTGATATGTGTGTAAAATTATTTGTAATACAGAAAATGTCATGATATGAGCATTCAAGCTAGTGCCACTAAAAGGTTTCAAGGGATACCTGCTATAACTAGAGGACTGCCTGCAACACCATAAAAGAGAGTAGCAATGCACTGTTGTGCACTGGAAACTCATGGATCAATAGTACATAAACTCACTTCACTGTTGATCTTTCTGTCACATTGTGTTCAAAGATTTCATATGCTGTTAACAGCTGTGACTTTCATGCATTCTCTAAGGCCCTATTCCTGCAAACATTTCTTCGTGTGCTTAATATTACTACTGAGAGTAGACATATTTCTTTCAGTTGTGCATGTTTGCAGAATTGAGGCCTAAAAGTGGGATACATCAAACTTAAGTTTTGTGGGGTGTTCAAAAAATATTTTATTTGTATTTCTTTAATTATGTATAGGTTGGATCTCTCTGGTCTGGCATCTTGGGGATCTGAGCGGTCTCAAATCAGGGAGATTGCTGGAACAGGGGAGGTTGCTGGCTGCCTCAGTCCCTGGCTCCTCTCCCTGGGGCTGCCAAGGGTGGGCTTCCACCTTGGAGCCCTGCTCACTGCCACCAGAGCTCCCTGGAGTTCCCCTGCCAGGATGTCTGGAAGTCACTAGTCCCACTTGGATGCTGCCAGCCATGCTGCTGCTGGTGGTTCCCCGGGGCTCTCTGGCCAATGCTTTCCTGCCACTGCCACCTGGCTCTGCAGCTGCCGGGAGTTCCCCAGCTCTTCCTGGCCCCACTGATGAATGACAGGGGGTTCCCTGATGGAACGCCTAGCCACCCTGGACTGCTGCTGCATGTTTCCTGGGTTTCCTCGGCAGAGGCCGCCACTGGCCCCATTGCCAAGGCAAGCCTTGCTCCCACTGGGGGTTCGCTGGCCCAGAGCTCTGCAGCTGCCGCCTGGCCTGGCTAACGCCAGGGGTTTCCTGGCTGGGGTGAGGGCTCTGCATTCCCCTCTGGCCCTGTTGAGGCCGGGTTGCCCCTCCAGGACCAGGACTCCTGAACCATCACCTGGCTCAGCCACTGCTGACCTAGCCTGGGCTCCCCAGCCCTGCCTCCTTCTGGCTGGCTCCCATTCCTTGCCTCCGGGGCTCTTTGGTCCATGAACCTCAGTAGCCCTGCCAGACCAGGGATGTGGCTGAACCAAAGAGTCCCAGATTTGGGAGGTTCAACCTGTATTTATTTTTAAAGTATGTGATAGAAGTACTCCTGGAAGTTACCAAGTAGACAATGCTAGCTACTGAAGTAAACTATTCACCTATAAAATGCATCACATATCTCCTCACACTGCCAAGTCAATTTTCCATAGCCATTTTGCAAAGGAAACAAAAAAGAGGCCAGATTCAGTTCTTGACCTCTCTAAAGGCATATGTGCCAATTACTGCTAAATGAAAGGTTGGATTTTGAGTGTTGGATTAGAACACTGATACTGCCAATTCACTTTACAAAAACAACCAGCTATTACTGGAGTGATAATGGGATTTGATCATTACTAACCTGGGGCCCAATCCAAAACCCATTCAATCAGTTAAAGAGCTTTTCCATTATTTCAGTGGCCATAGGATCAGGCTGTGAGTTTTAAATTGGCAAGCTAGAAATGAAGGAATTTCTTATTTTTAGTCCACTGAATAATACAGTCCAAGGGAAGCTCAGTGCTGCAGATCACAGTACTTACATCAGTTCCATAAGGGAAAAATTCTTCATCTTCTTACTTTCAACTATAGCTGATTTGTTTGAATTGGATCTTTTCAGATCTGCAAGAGAAACATTAATCCATTGGGTATATACTTTTTTGAACTTTATCAAGCTAACATAGGATCATGGCCACAACACCCTCATTCTCAGACTACTATCTTGGTTTCTCATCTCTTTCTCAGTCCAATTTAAAATGAATCTGGTTATTTTTAAAGCTCTACATGGATTTGTTTCAAGCTTCAACACAGGCCTTTGCTCATTATTATCTCTCTTGACTCCTTGCACATTTAGGTTACATCTACACTGCACATTGTTGTGCAAGAAGATATGCAAATGAGGCATGGTGATGAATATCGCCACACCTCATTTGCATACCTAATGAGCCACCATTTTTGCAGAAGGGGCTTTTGCACAAGAAGGAGCTGTCTACACTGCTCCTTCTTGCACAAAACCACTCTCTTATACAGGAGCCGTTCTTCCTGAAAATAAGCAGCACTCAAATGTCATCACTTATCATAGATTCCTTAAAACAATTGTTCTACAGGTTTGAGCGTCCTTTATTTCTATTTTGCCTAAATATGTCTATGAATGCGAATTTAAGAAATGAAATACCTTTCTTCACTTCTTTTTGAAATCTTGTAAAGCCCAAAAATGTGACCTGCAAAAGAAATTATTCTGTAATGGAAGTATCCATTTCAATTTTCAACTGAAGTAGAGAAGGAAGAGTGTCAGTTTTTGGCCATTAATGATACCTCTTCTAGTCTTTTATTTCTTGCCAAATAGTAAGAGGCAGTGGATCTGTCATAGATATTCAGCAAAGGCAAATGTTGCACTGACAGGGGTGACTAGAAGTCCTCAGTACCATGGTAATACATATAGTACGTGATATTTCTGAGATATTGTTTATATTGCAGTTTTCTTCTTAGCATATGTACTATGTGCCTCAGATGACATGTAACGAGGATTCATCACCAAATTTGGTGTGCTGTTTGGATGATTAGCTCCCCCATCCCAGCCTGAGTACTGACTGGGAGTGTGATATTGTCTACAAGTTTTGTTAGTCTTTAAGGTGTTGCTAGACTATTTGTTGTTTTTTAAGTTTTTCCATTTACAAACTAACTCAGCTATCCCGCTGAACCATTTTACAGTTACTTGGAAGCCTTGTCATTGGCCAAGACTCTTTTGTGCTATTTGCTATATAAACACTGAACAGAATATATGGCCCTGGCCTCCAAATGATGAAGTTCAATTATTTCTCCTATGCAGTATTAATGAATTGAACTCTCCCTGTTTGCTATTTACTGGCATGAATTTATATAAAGGCTGGGGAATACCGTGTATATCATGTTTTGTGGGTTGATACTTAACTTGCTCTCCTGTTATCAAAATACATTATTTCAATACATATTTCCATACATTATTTCCATACATATTCCAAATACATGCTTAAGGACATATAATTAAAGAGGGCTTGTACAACTTAATAATCTGTCCTACCTCGTAGACTTGCATAAAAATAGAAAACAAGACAGCAATCTTTGCCTGAAAATCTTACCGTTACCAAGTGTGGATCTTACCGGAAAACATTAATCGATGTCAGTGTGTTTTGCTGATTTTGCTACAAGTGGCTTGTTACCTACTTTGACCTAGATTTGTAGGTAGAATAGCTAAAAGAGAAAAAAAGACCGAAGGTATGGGCTGAACACTATTCCCAAAGGAATCTAAGTAGCAGCCAACCTCTGGGAATAGTTGTGGGCTAGATTTAGTGGTTTATTTTTATTCTTGTGTTATAAAACAAACAAAAAAACTATGAAAGGGGTTAATTCTGATCTGCTGTGTGCTCACCTGTATAGAGCTAGAAGAAATTGTTGGAACCACTTGTTTTTTTTGTTACAAAATATATTTTCATCTTCGCCTTCACCATCTGCCCAAAAGAATAATTTATATTTATTGATCATTCCCAAATTAAATGGATATCAGGAAATTTGACTAAATCATCTTGAATATTTTGCATTGTCTTTGGGAAAGAGGCCTCCTGCCTGATGGCTAGTATTCATGGCAGTAAATACTTCCAGTGGTTTCATTTTGGGGCCTCTGCTTAAAATATTCTGTTTTGGGGTGGATTAGGGGAACCTAGGCCCTCCCACTCCACCAGTTCCAACCCAAGTCCCGTGAATCACAGAATCATATAATAGAATTATAGAATCCTAGGGCTATGGAAGAGACCTCAGGAGGTCATTGAGGTCAACCCCCTGCCCAAAGCATGACCAAACCTAATAAAATCATCCCAGCCAGGGCTTTGTCAAGCTGGGACTTAAAAACCTCTAGGGATGAAGATTCCACCACCTCTCTAAATAACCCATTTCAGTGCTTCACCACCCTCCTAGTGAAATAGTTTTTCCTAATATCAAACCTGGACCTCTCCCATCACAACTTGAGACCATTGCTCCTTGTTCTGCCATCTGTCACTACACACACACACTCTTCTGCAGACTAAACAAACCCAAATCCCTCAGTCTCTCCTCATAAATCAAGTGCTTCAGCCCCCTTATCATTTTGGTTGCCCTCTGCTGGACCCTCTCCAATGTGTCCACATCCTTTCTGTAGTAGGGGCCCCATAACTGGATGTAATACTCCAGATGCGGTCTCATCATTGCCAAATAAAGGGGAATAATAACTTCTCTACATCTGCTAGCAATACTCCTCCTAATGCACCCTAATATGCCATTAGCCTTCTTGGCTACTAGGGTACACTGTTGACTCATATCCAGCTTCTCATCCACTTTTATCCCCAGGTCCTTTTCTGTGGAACTGATGCTTAACCATTCTGTCCCCAGCCTATAACCATGCTTGAGATTCTTCCATCCCAAGTACAGGACTCTACACTTGTCCTTGTTGAACCTCATCAGATTTCTTTTGACCCAACCCTCCAATTTGTCTAGGTCACTCTGGACCCTATCCCTACCCTCCAACGCATCTACCTCTCCCCCTAGTTTAGTGTCATCTGCAAACTTGTTGAGGGTGCAATCTGTCCCCTCATTCAGGTCATTAATAAAGATGTTGAGAAGAACCAACCCTAGAAACAATCCTTGGGGCACTCTGCTTGAAACCAACCACCAACCAGACATTGAGCCATTGATCACTACCCGTTGGGCCCGACAATCTAGCCAGTTTCTATCCACCTTACAGTCCATTTGTCCAATCCATACTTCCTTAACTTGTTGAAAAGAATACTGTAGGAGACTGTCTCAAAAGCTTTGCTAAAGTCAAGGTATATCACATCCATTGACTTCCCTATGTCCCTAGAGCCAGTTAACTCATCATAGAAGCTAATCAGGTTGGTCAGGCATGATTTGTCCTTGGTGAATCCATATTGATTATTTGAAGTTGGGTCGGCTTCTCATGTGGCAGGACATTCCAACAGCCTCAAGTCAACTGCCCTGTTGACTTCCTATCCCAATCTGCATCCCAGCTGGGCACTGTGGCTACATCTAGACTAAAAGCCGCTTTCGAAAGAGAGTGTCTAGACTACAACCACTTCTTTTGAAAAAGCCATTTGCTTTTTTGAAAGAGAGCACCAAGGCAGTTTGGATATTCTCTTTTGAAAAAGCCCTGTTTGCATTCAAGAACACCATTTTTTGAAAGAGCACTTTCGAAAAAAAGGCATTCTTCCTTGTAAAACTAGGTTTACCGCAATCGAAAAAACCACTGTGTTCTTTCAATTTAATTTTGAAAGAACACGGCGGCAGTACAGATACAGGAGTAGTTTTTTCGAAAAAAGTCCTTTTTTTTTCAAAAAACCCTGTTGTCTACATACACCCTGTTTGTCCCTGGGGATCATTGCCTTCCAGAATTTCAGCCTTGGTCTCAGTCAATGTGGGCTGCAGTTCCCCACATTCTCTGGCTTAGTGCAGGCTCACCTCACATCCATGCATGTAGCCGCCAAAGCGTATCCTTATGTCTGGCTTGTCAGACTGTGATTGAGCTTTTGAGATGACTTTTAAACCCTGCCTCCTTCATGAGCATGCAAGGTATGGCAGAAAGATAGGGCCTCCTTAGCTCAGAGCTGTCCCTTAATTCTTTCCTGTCCAGTGGGGAACGGGGGGTTATACACTTAATTGCATGCTACAGATTATTTCTCTGGGATATAAATTATATCCCAGATAAGATAGGGATATACATTTTATATAAATTATATATATAGATATATAAATTAGATATCAATTATATCCCAGATATCTTTGAGATAGTTTCCACTTTGTGGGTATATACTATTTGTAGGGAACTGAATCTTTCATCTATATTCTATTATAATAATAATGCAGAATTATGCAAAGGATGAAGGAGGTGGGGAGAAATCACTGGGAAGAGAATGGCACATGTGGAAGTGGGGAGCAAGGAAAAAGTGGCCATAAAAACAAAACAAAATGTTGAGACACTCCAAAAAGAAATCAAAACAGCAAGCAGAGTAGTTGCCAGGGAAAGAGATCCAGAAGAGTGTTCTTCATAGGGGAATTTCAGCCTGTGATCAAAGGAGTATATACCCCCCTGTTGAAGCTTCTAAAGGCCTACCCTTTCATGAGGATCACTTGTGACTTTTGTAAAAGGATTTTTTTTTTAAATTCCAGATCCATAAATTAGTTATGTTAGAATGACTTGGAATGATACAAGCCACATTTTCAAATACTGTTCTGGGATAGGAAGTACCTTTGTGGTTCCTTGAATGACAATATTAATTGAAAATGTTGAAAGCCAGACACAGCAGCTTCAACCTCAGCAAATGCCAGCCTCTACAGTCAAATCTTGTCTTGCTCATGAATACGCCTAATGACTCCAGCGGGAGTGTTCACATGTGTAAAATGAGCAGAATTTGGCCTTTAATGGAAGAAAGGTGACAAATCTGTCAGTGAGAAGGGAAATATATGACATGTAGATGTGATCTTACTGCACACTCTTCTGGTTAATTTTCTTTACTGTCTGAAGACTTTCAAACTCCTGCATTTTAGAAATGCTACATTTCTAGCCTATACTGTGTACTTCTTCTGTGAAGAAATGGAGATGATGCCAAGAGCTTCAGGCTAAAGTGTTCTGGATGATTGCTCATCAGGAAGCTTCTGTTCCAAAGTTCTCCACAGAGCTTGCAAGATGACTCAAACTACCAAACACAATAAATCAATAAGCTTTTAGAGCTAGTTTTAACTGGAAACTATTAACATTTCAAGAAAACCAAAGGGCATCAGGAATTAAAATAAATCATCAAAGAATTAACCAAACAAAGCATCAACACCATCTAAAAGCAAGTCAAAGCAGCTCTGGCAAAATATCAAATTCTGGCAAAATATTAAAATTTAAAAGTTCTGACAACTGTGAAGCATTAGAATTCATAAAATATGGGACATGGATTTATTTTAAACTTCTTGAATGTTAACATTATATGAGCAGATTTTAGGAATATTTGTAGAAATGCTCATATTTGCTTAATAAATTAAAAAAAATTAGTAGAGGTGGCATGGTAACCACCCCTCTTAAATATAACAAACTTACTCCAGTGTTAGTTTTTTCTTATACTTTTACAAAACTTGAGGCATATGAGAGTTATTATTCTGTAATATTTTGTTTTCTAGATTACAATACTGATTTGTGTTCCAACCATATAAGGAATTAAAGGCTCTGTGTTAATATTTTTGCCTAATCATTTTAGTCCATTCTGATGGATTTTTCTTTCCAAATGTATGGTGGTATGTGCATCAGAAAAAAAAAACTTAAAGGATGATGCTGTTAGCTGAATAAAAGACTAACTGTAACTGTAGCAGAAATTAACCTCACTCTAGCCTTGTTAAAACACATTTTTCAGGAGTGTTTGCAATTACAGCAGGCTTTTTTATTATAGTAAGCTTCTAGTGCCCTTGCCAAACAAATGGGATAATAGACCAGTTCCTTAAAAGACCTCAGTACTATTCTTTGCTCTGACATTGATATAGCGTGTGTGATCCAGTCAATGAAGATACTTGTTTGTGCTTCACTTTTTCCATCAGTGTAATGGGGATAGTAATACAGGTTGAATTTTTCTAATCTGACAACATCCGTGGTCTGGCAGGACCACGGATGTTGCTGGACCACAGAGCCCTGGCTTGGGGCAGCCAAGTCCTGCTGCACTGGTGCAACCTTGGGGCTGCAGAGTGCTGACAGCCCCACAGATGGCCATGGATCTCCAGCAACCCCAGAGAAGCAGAGTCCCGGTGGTCCGGAGCAGTGGAGCCCCAGCAGCCCTGGGGCAGCGGATCCCTGGCAGCTCTGGGACAGTGGAGCTCCGGGGCAGTGGAGCCTTAGCAGCCCAGAGAAGCAGAGCCCCAGCAGCCCCAGGGCTGGCTGAGAAGCTAGGAGCCCAGTGGCCCAGGGGCAGTGGAGCCTGGGCATTTGCTGACATATCCCAGGAGATCCAAAGTCTGTCAGCAGAGGGGACGACCTCCCTTGGTCCAGCAAACTCCCTCCTTTGGGACCAGTCAGGTCCCAACAGTGCCAGACCAGAGAAGTCCAACCTGTATTCAATCTCCTTTGTAAAATGCTATGAAAGTGTCAGCATTATTGCATGTATTTAAATACAGCCTTTCACAGTAAGGAAAACTTTCTAACATTCAATTTACAAATAACTTCTGTAATTTTCCTTTTGTTTGCTGATTGTAAAAACTATTCATGTTTAAACAAGGTCTTGTTCCTTCAAAGCCTATTTTCTCTTTCTTGGACTCCATGCACTAAAGAACATTGCCATGCTAACCACTTGGTGGACCTATAACATTCTTATGGCATATCTTTCATCACAGAAGTTGCATAGGATTCACTGATATCTATATATATCATTGCACACATGTGAAGCTCAGTTGCAAGCAACTATAATTATAATGATATAACTGTAAGAGAGCAATTTTATTCACATAGTTATTTAGCACAAATATTTTATCTGCTGAACTGAGATCCAATTGAAATTCTCCCTGCAAAAGATATTGGTGACAGTCAATTGGTTCAGATAAATTAAAACATAATTTCATGAAGTATGTTGTTTTAATATAAAAATATATTTTCCTCCTAGCAACTCAAAGAGCTGTTTCACTTACTTTTGTTTTGTAGACAAATTAATGGCTGCGTCTACACTGGCAAGATTTTGCGCAAAAGCAGCTGCTTTTGTGCAAAAACTTGCCAGCTGTCTACACTGGCCACTTGAATTTGCACAAGAGCACTGACTTTGTAGTGTACAAAATCAGTGCTTCTTGAGCAAATACAATGACGCTCCTGCTCGGGCAAAAGCCCTCTTGTGCAAATGCTTTTGCGCAAGAGGGCCAGTGTAGACAACCCAGAACTGTTTTGCACAAAAAAGCCCCGATGGCTAAAATGGCGATTGGGGCTTTCTTGCGCAAAACCGCATCTAGATTGGCACAGACGCTTTTCCACAAAACGTGCTTTTGCACAAAAGCGTCCATGCCAATCTAGACACTCTTTTCCGCAAATACTTTTAACGGAAAAATCTTTTCCGTTAAAAGCATTTGCGGAAAATCATGCCAGTCTAGATGTAGCCATTGTGTTTTGATTTTACACCTTCAAAAATTATTATGAATTTTAGTGTTTTTAAAGCTAGTTTGTGACTTTTTATAAGAAAAGAGCCATATGTGAGGAATCTTATGTTTAAAACTGTTATTTGACAAACTGAAGTCAAGAGATAGACTGTGACACAAGAGACATCTACCAAACAATACACTGGTGAAAGGGAAGAGACAGTCTTCTTCTCTTTGGTCACAAAGGTAATGAAAGTTACATCCTACTGAGCACTAATGCTATGTAAATTGTTTTATAAACCGAGAGTTCCTTCACTCATCTATAGACCCTAGCATCACTGGTGCAGCAACTTATCTTATTTCATAGAGAAGTTCACCCAGAACTGAGATGGCCTCGCAAAATTCCAAAGCACATTACTAGAAATACAGCCCTTCCCCTCTAAGCACTTGGTTCATTCACACTAGTAGAAGTCATGGGAGCTCTGAATAGAGTGAGTTCTACCACTCGTGACTTGTGACCCACTTTGCCCAGGAGGAGAGTCGAGCTACTAGGAAAACAATATTTCTTCCCCAACTGAAATTCTGATGTTTTGAAATTTGTTTTCATTCCAAATTGGAATGAAAAGTTGAAATGTCTTGTGCAAAAAAAGTTCCGAGAAATGTTGTTTTAGGGACATAAAGTCATGGGTTTGCTATTATCAAAACAATGTATTAAACATAACACTTCATCTCTTCTTCCATAGCTCTCAACCAGTGGATTCCCACAAGCTTCAGGTATCTTGTCCCTCCATATTTAATATGTGCATAGAGCTGGACTGTTGCAGGAGCTGGTCAGACAGTAGAGGCTGAAGAATCAACATCTCTCAGAATTCTTTCACTTAGTTTTTCTCAGTAAACTCTTTGTAAGCATACACATACAAACACATACTCTGCTAAGTTTTGACGTGAGGTGTTGCATAAATCAAATTATCAAAGAGGATGTATCTAACATTGTTCTAATCTTGTTGCTTGAGTAGCAAGTATCAGCTACACTTTCCCTAAATCCAGATATTATCCCAGTCTGTAGGAGCAAAAGACCTGAGTTCTCTCCCAAATCAGGAAAGCCACTGAATTCAGTTCTGTAAATACTAATTTTCTTTTCATTGATTGTTCTAGTCATTACAGGAAATGAAGATCCATTGAGCATAGACAGTGATTATTGTATTGCACCTGGTGATGAAATAAGACTGACAAACTCTTCTGAATCTAAGTCACTAAAGTACAACATTGTATATGCTTAGCATGACACAGAAAATTTACCCTTCCCTCTGATTGAAAGTTATGTCATAGCAAACACACATCTTTATGATTTTGTTAAAGTACAACAACCATCAAATTTCCCAACCTAAGAAGGAAGCATGCATCACCAGCATGAAATACAAAATCAAATGCAAATGCTGTGTCAGGCAAACACTGCACTGTAAAATATTATTAATATTTTCTACTATAAATGCTGGTTTGTGGTGTTTTACATGGACAGGTATACTGACACTTTCTTTAGAATAAAATAACCAACACCTAAATCTTTCCAGAAGGTGACATTTATAAAAGTACATTTGGAGAAGTGACCTCCAAACCTATTTGCTAGTGAGTAGTACATGCTGCTCTTATAATTAGAAAGGTGGTAGGTGTGATCCTGGGAAGTTATAAACCAATCGGTTTTTGTTCAGTACAATCAAAATTCATTAACACAATAATTAAAAGATACAGGGTCAGATCTTTAGCATAGCTCCACTGATTTCCTGTCTAGTTACACTATTTTAAAGTACCTTTTCATTAATTAACCACAAATGCACTTGTATTATCACCAAATAATTCTAATGGCCTGCTGTTGCTATGAAACTCATTTGGATTCCATTATTTATTTTGTATTTCTTGATTTACAAGATCTTTTGTAAACAGAGCTCTTTTAAATTAAAGCATAAATGGACTCAAAATATATTTCTCAATGGACCTGACAAGGCAATGCACCCATTTTGAGCACTTAGAAGAAAACAATTTTCCAAACATTTCCTCTCAGATGCTTCTAACAAAATATTAAATATATCTATATGCATGTAGTCTATTTGCAGTGATAGAGATGAAATTGTTCAGCATGAAGTTAATCCTTTCAGCAATTCTCAAAAGCACCAAGAAATTGAAAACCAAAAGCTGAGGAAAGCAAAATAGAGGGCCTAAGAATCTAGCCATCATTAAGTTAACAACTGTCAACATCAATTTGCTCTAAGTGAAAAATCAAGAAAATCTCACTAATGGGTCCCTGCTGGTCAGATATTATGCCATCCAGCAATATACTGTAGGAGCATCCCACCAAAAAAAAAAAAAAGAAAAAAGATTTTAAAAGGTCTTCAAAAATACATTTGATGGAAACCTTTGATGCAGCCAGATGAGCCCTTATGAAAGAACGGCAAGTACACTTCAATCCACAACAGTAAAAAAAGAAAATACAGCACATTAGTAGTGACCAGAAACTTTGTAAACCACTTTGATTACTTAAACTGAGAATATACTTTCATTCTATTAATCCAAATTCTATAAAGTAAGTGGGGCTAGAGTTTGTGATAAGGAGAATGGTATTTAGAGCTGCTAAATTGTCAAAGGCTTTCCAATATTGTGGAAAAGCACAATATACTCTTACATACTTTAGATACTGATAGAGATGTAGCCGTGTTAGTCTAGTCTGAAACAAAAAACAGGACTATGTAGCACTTTAAAGACTAACAAGATGGTTTATTAGGTGATGAGCTTTCGTGGGCCAGACCCACTTCCTCAGATCAAATTGTGGAAGAAAATAGTCATGACCATATATACCAAAGGGATACAATCAAAAAAAGGAACACACATAAAAAGGACAAATCAAATTTCAGAACAGAGGGAGGATGGGGGGGAGGTAAATGTCTATGAGCTAATAATATTAGAGGTGATAATTGGGGAAGCTATCTTTGTAATGAGTAGGATAATTAGTGTCTTTGTTAAGAGCCTGGCGTAAAGTGTCAAATTTAAGCATGAATGACAGTTCAGAGGTTTCTCTTTCAAGTCTGGTGTTAAAATGTCTTTGAAGCAGTATGCAGATAATCAAGTCGTTGAGACAATGCCCTTTCTGGTTGAAATGGCAAGAAACTGTTTTTTCTTTGTGATACTGTCTGATACCCGTTTTATGGCAGGGTCTTAACAAAGACACTAATTATCTTATCCATTACAAAGATAGCTTTTTCCAGTTATCACCTCTAATATCATTAGCTCACAGACATTTACCTTCTCCCCCCACCCATCCCCTCTCTGTTCTGAAATTTGATTTGTCCTTATTATATGTGTTTACTTTTTTTTATTGTATCCCTTTGGTATATATGGTCATGCCTATTTTCTTCCATAATTTGATCTGAAGAAGTAGGTCTGGCCCACAAAAGCTCATCACCTAATAAACCATCTTGTTAGTCTTTAAAGTGCTACATAGTCCTGTACTTTATATACGTATGTCATCTGATGGGTTATACAAACCCCACGCTGGGCAACAAGCGGTTAAGGAATTATTTTGGCTCAAACAGCTCTGCTCTACCACACCTGCAGCAAATTGTCCATCTGCTGGAGGAATTAAAGGGCAGGGCATTAGTCCATCTGTGTGGCAGAGTTAGAGATGAGCAGGCTTGCAGCCCACAGCTACTACAGCACAGAACCGAAGCCTGAAGGCACTGATGCAGCTGCCCAGAAGTCCCTCTCAGAGGGAAAAGAGGACCCACCCCAGAGACAGCCAGAGAGAGGGAAGTGTCCTGAGAATTTTGGACATTGGTGACTCTCTCTTACTTCTTTGGGAGAAAGGCTGTAAAGGAAGAGGCCAAGGGAGGATAACTTTAAGCAGTAGTCTGGCGTCCAAGGTTGACAGCCAAAAAGCCTTTGGTTGGAGCCCAATGGAATGGATGGCCCAGGCTCCTTTCCTCACAATCTCCTTGGCAGACAGGGATTGTAGCTGTGAGCACTAGGCTATGTACCCCAACCAGACCTCAAGTAAGAACCATTACAAGCCCATATGTATGAGTTTAAAAACACTGAGACGCTTATCAGTGAAAATGAGACAGGGCATTAGCCAATCTCATTTGTCCTCATGCATGCCTTGCCCCAAAAGGGATATCTTAAAACACGCAATGTGGTGAAAATCCTCTCTTAAATATTCCGAAAACCAAAGGCTTACTGGTAGCTTGCTATTTCTGCTTTCCATTTTGTCCTATCAAAAGACTACTTTATTTCACAAATATTAACTACCATAAAAGTTTTAAAGAGGGGAGGTTGGAGGCTGGATATCTATGGAGTCTAGAATGGCAAATAATACAGTAAAGCAACACTGAAAATCTTTCCATCTCTCTGAAACAAATACACCAATTAATTTGAAAAAACCCCGAGAACTCTCATTAGGTGGCAGTTAAGAATGGGTAAATCTCAAAAGCTCGTGTTGATTTCCAGGGATCTTTGTTAGCATCCTTATTTGTTTTGGAGGAATCAAATGTGGAGAGATTGATTTTGTATGTATTGTTTAAATAGATATCAAGTAGCCATTAAGACTCAAGAGCCAACTGTGCTGTTTAGACTTAAAAAGATAATACAGGGAAGGGGAGGAACAGAAATTAGGTATGCTAATTTCCATCTAGTGTATCTCAAAAGCAAAGTAAGATATGAAATAATTATGAATGAAAAATTCAGTAGCCCAATGGTCCAAAGGCAGGAGAGATCCTGATTCTAGTAACTGAGAACATGTACTGTCCATAGAGTGAGTAGAAATGTAACAGATTCTCTTAAGAAATTTGGAAATCAAAAAGGAATAATTAAACTAGAGACTGGGAAAAAACACATTGTGACATAGCAAACCTAGAAAAGCTGTTTAAGCCTTCTGTGAGTCTAAGAGTATATCTACACTTAAGGAATTACAACAGCAGTGCTTTGTAGATACTACCTGTGCTAATAAGAGCTATTCCCCAATTCACTCAGGTAATCAACCTCCCCAAGAGGTGATAGCACTGTTGACAGAAGACGTCTTCAATCAACCTAGCACTATCTGCAAGTGGGTTTGATTGGCATGGTTATTGATGTCTCTGGGGAGGGGTTGTGGATTTTTCATCCCTGCCCCCC
>CM057845.1:184463475-184480765 GCA_030068395.1 Apalone spinifera
AAGCGGGGGAGATTTAAATCCCCGCTTCATTTGCAATTGCGATACGTCTAATTTCATCCCTTTTTCGGAAAGGGGATGCAGTCTAGACATAGCCCCCAAGATTAAATTCTTGAGGATTGTTTCTAGAAATTTTCAGTACTTTAGGGTTAGTTTATTTACTATTTATTTACTATTACTATTGGAGAGCAGAGCTACTCCAATACCATGATATGTTGTAATATTTTGAATATATTCGTGTAGCGCTGTACATATTTACAAATAAGCAGTAATTTTTTTTTTGGTTTTGTTTTATAATCTTACACTGGGCTCCTGACTGGTATATGATTAAAGGTTAATTGGTCTTTCTCTCTAAAAACAGCATTTTTCAGGCTTCATTTTGATTAATATTGAAATAAATTTCTAACTATAATCTAGCAGTTCTACAGCATATACTCAGTTAAGGAAAAGTTTACTTTACAAGATCAATTCTCAGCTGGTGTAAATCAGTGAATTGATTTCAGTGGGTGACATCCATTTCTACCAGCTGAAATCTGTTTCTTCACTTTCTGATGAAAAGATGTGTTTCAAATGCTTTAGGATCACTGTATAACTTGAGTCCTGAGATTTAGTACTTACAAAAATGATATTTTGTACAGAATAATAAAAAAAAATCAAGGAAACTTTTTATCGTCATGATTATTTTCTACTGCTTCTTGAATAATCATAGCAAGCACAACAGCCCCTACATTTACAATCTCCTTATTTCAAGTTTTCTTTTTTGGTGAATTTTAAATTTTAGTTTTAGTTTTTGTATTTCAGTATATGAATCCATTTTGTTGCCTCTCCTTTGTTCCGACTTACGAACTTTTTGTAATTGAGAAAAAGAAAGGAATTCACTCATATGCTAGAACAAGAGAAAAGCTTACTGCATAATTGAGACCTTTATTTCAAACACATTATACATTTTATCGTCTTAAATATTATCTATTCCTGTGCAAGTAACCTAATATGTTTTCTTATGAATGCAATGCTTTTCATTTATGATGACCATTTTGTGCCTTCCACATGCTCCAATGACCTACTTTCTAAATTGAGTCAAATGTATCTAAACATTTTATAATAATTTTTCTTGTATATTTTAATCTTATTTAGCCCTAATGTGTCATTTAAATTGGACAGATTTTATTTTTAAAGTGATGCAGATGTCAAAGCTTTAAATTACAGGAAAACATACAATCAATCCATAGTTTCATGGTAATTCTATTTTTGTGAGCTTTAATTGTTATCCTGAATTCTATCCCTATTCTTCATTATTCTAACAGTGATTTGTTGTACTGCATCATTTTCTCTTCTGTTATATCTATGCCTTTATATAAAACGTACAAAATTGTAGACCAAAAATCTTGTATTTTAAGTCTCACTCTTGTGGCCCAGATAATAGTAATACTCAGTTACCTTATTTACCTTCACATTGTTATCCTATATTTGGCTTTTCTATGTTTTTACTTCTATTCATTAGCTGTTTTAACATCTCTTGCTAGTTTAAAATGCTGGCATATCTATTTAAAAATGCAAGATTACCTTTGTTCCTGCAGTCATAGTATCTTCTCCCCTCCTCTCCCACGGCCATGTCTCTAACAAATTGCTTGCTATTTACAGCATTATCAAAAACTTGAGCAAGGTTCATAACCCAAATCTCTCATAGGGATAATTATCTGTATTTAAGTCTCACTTGGTTTAGTACATAAAAGGTTTCCATCAGCAAGACTAAAGTTTGCATAATAGGCTTGCATTAATTTTAAGAGTTAAGCAATTAATACAAGCTTATTGTATTGTCTGCTCTATTTACTTTGTGAATAAATTTTAGCACACAGTTCTTTTCTAATAAATATTACTGAGCAACTCAACAAACTGCTTTTGACATGTGCACATGTTCACTCCTATAAGGGAAGTCTTCAAAGGTATGGGAACTTCCTCCTCATCTCTTTTCTGAGGATTGCAGCAAGGTTCTTCCACAAACGTATGTTATAAGAAGATATAGACTGAGATATCCTTTGTAACTTGAGATATACTGTTCTATGTCAACTTTGCTATCTTTCCATTATGAGGCATTTTCTACATGTCTAATTAGAAGTGCTAAGCAGACATTTTTCTTTAGATGAAGTATGGCTGGCCAAACCTCAATTCAAGTGACACTAAGGAAAAGCTTGTGAGTTAAAGAAAGTGGCTGATATCAATGACCCAATTCAATAACCACTCAAGAAATAGATGCACAAGAGCTTAATGATAAGTCTGTACTATTCTCCTCATATAGAAACCCACAGTGCAAAATTTGCTAGTGTAGTTATTATCTCCTTAAAGCTGAACCTTAACACTCTAGGCCCTGGTCTACACTAAGGAGTTATTTTGAAATAACCCCCCTTATTTCAAAATAACGAGCGCAGCATCCACACTACCAAGCCCATTATTTCAAAATAACGGGCTGGTTATTTTGAAATCTATACTCCTGCTTTCCTTGGGGAATAACACTTTTTAAAAATTGTTATCTTGAAATAACATTAGTGTGGATGATACAGTGCTGCTAATTTGAAATAATTGGCCTCCAGAGGCCTCTCTCACCTGCACTTGTGATTACTTTGGCCACATCTGCTATCTCCTCTGTTCCCCTTTTCCTGTGAAGCTTACAACTACAGGCAGCAGGAGAAGGGCTTGTGACATGTGAAGAGCTTTGTCAACCTCATGCCACATAGCACCATCCCAGGAATCATGGCAGACTCCCATGCTGCTTCAGAACCTCCCTCTGCTGCCAGGAAAAACCTACTGCTCCCCCAGCTGCCACTGGCCAGGGACACAGGAGAGCTCCAACCTGTACTAGTGCAGAGATGCTGGACCCCACTGAGGTCTTCAGGGAGGAGACCAGCCTCCAGGATTTCTGCACCAGTAAAAGGAATGTGGACATCTATGTCCAGATCACTGCCAGCCTGGCCAACCCAGACACTGGACCAGGTCTGGATGAAAGTCAAAGAGCTCCAGCAGGCCTATCACATGGCCAGGAAGCAGACCAAAAAGTCTGGGGCAGCACCACGCATGTGCTACTACTACAATCAGGTGGATGCCATCCTGGGAGGGTGGCCTGTCACCTCCCCGCCATTGTCACCGAGTTCGGCCAGGACACACATGCCGTCAGCAGCCACAAGGCTGTGGTTGCAGATGACAATGAGGAGGAGGAGTTGAAGGCCAACCAGGTGAACATTCCTGCCAGCTAGGACCTACTGCTCACCTTGGAGCAAGTCTCCCCCTCTCAGGATCTCTCCCAGGCCTTGGACGATACTGAGGAAGGCACTTCAGGCGAGTTCTATAACTTTTCCTATATATACAGGGGCAGACAAGCTGTGAAGGGCTGTTCACTCCTCGCTCGGCCTGTTCAGCTTGGAGATGCATGTTGGAGCACCAGTTGAGTACTCATCCCCATGATACTCTCATAAAGGAACCTTTTGGGTCCTTTTCACAAAGTCCCTGGAGAGGCCTGCCTTACTCCCGACTCCGTGGTAGGACACCTTCCCATGACAAGACACCACTAAGGAGTCTGGGCTCACGATACCACACAGCAGTGCCACACACAGCACAGGCTCATGTCTGCAGTCGGGCAGCAGTTGCTCCCGGTCAAGTGCAGTGATGCAAAGGAGACTGATCCCCTGCATGGGAGCCTGCCGGGGCAGGAAGAGGAGGGGAATCCAGTAGCACTCTCTAGCAACTGGTGTCTGTCGCTCACACACACACCTCCCCTAACGGCCCTCCAGCCCCCCTCCAGCGGGCAGGGATATAAGTTCTCTCTCTGCAGGACACTACCACTGCTGGACATGGCATGTGCAGGACACAGAAGGAAGCCAAGCTGCCCCGTCACCTCCTCCCATCTGCAGGCTTCTGGGCTGGCCAGCACTATCCTATGCCTACTTGTCCCTGTGCTGTGGGTGTAGCAATGTTCCCCAGGGATGTTTGTGCTCCTGCTAGAAAGTGTCCACTATTTAGGCAACATATGACCTTTCTCGAAGCACACTGCCATCATCTGAATAAAGAACTTTGTTGTTGGCTCAGAGATTAGGACTAGGGTTCATACACGGTGTCTCTTGGGATGACCACCCTTGTAATTTTTCTTCACACTTGGGCCAGCTGTGAGGTTGGTGCACCCCCCACCTCCAACACCATCTGCATGACTCCATGGGAGGAAGAGAACCTAATAGTGGAGCAGATGGCCTGCCTGCAGTCCCTCACCAGGGGGCTTGAAGAAGAGCATCTGGAGCAGGCCAGGAGCAGAGGAAGGCTGACCAGGAGCAGTGGAAGGCTGCCTGCAACCAACTGGCACACCAGCACAAGCCCATGTGCTTCTCCCTTACCTCGGTGATGGACCACATGGCCTCATGTATGGACCAGACCACCAGCCGCCTCCCCGCCCCCAGCATGGGTTCCCATCCTAGTACTCTAGAATCTGCCGGAGCTCTAACACAAGGCAGTGGGACTTCCCGCACAACCGAAGCCTCCCAAACAACCCAAGGCAGACACCAGTCCCAGCCCCATCACTGAGCCTCCCTCCCACCTCATCCCCTCATTCCCCATTCCAGGTTGTTTCCCAAGTCTGTCCCAGTTATATATCCCTCCGAATAAACAATCTTGTTTTTCACAAACTAAGGCTTTTTTATTTGTTCTGAAGGGGAGGGGGAACAGATGGGAAGGGAGGCCAGGGGAAGGGAGGAGTGGAGGATGAAAGACACAGAGGGACTGCAGGGGCCCCTTGTGGAGAGGCAAGAGGAAGAGTCTCACAGTTCACCTTGTATGAAATTCTCCCTCAAGGCCTGTCTGATGAGCACAGCCCCTTGATGTTCTCTCTGAATGGCTCTCATGTCCTGCTACACATACGCCCTTGCCAGTCATTCAACCTCTGCCCCCTTCACTGGCAAGAAAGTCTCCCCATTGCTCTTGCAAACATGGAACACACAGTAGGCTACCACCATAAAGGAGATGTTGCTCTCACTGTGGTCCAGATGGATGAGGAGACTCTGGAACCTCCCCTTTAAGGGCTGAACACACACTCCACCACCATGCAACACCTGCTCAACCTGGCATTGAAGTGCTCCTTGGTAGGATCCAGGCTGCCCATGTAGGGCTTTATGAGTTAGAGGAGCAAGAGGTAGGCTGCATCACCCAGGATGCAGATAGACATGTCCACTTCTCTGACTCTGATGGTGCGGCTAGTGAAAAAAAATGCTGGCATGTATCTTTTAGAACAGGCAGGAGTTCTAGAAAATGCAGGCATCATGGACCTTCCCTGACCAGCCACCACTGATGTCAGCAAGGCATCCCTTGTGATCCATGAGGGCCTGTAGCACCATGGAGAAGTTCCCATTTTTGTTTATGTAGTAAACAAAAGGTACGGTGGGCTGGGGGCCCGATAGGGATGTGTGTACCATCTATGGGCCTCTCCCTGCAGTTGGGGAAGCT
Organism: Apalone spinifera; assembly: GCA_030068395.1. Classification (NCBI taxonomy): domain Eukaryota; kingdom Metazoa; phylum Chordata; order Testudines; family Trionychidae; genus Apalone; species Apalone spinifera. The sequence continues at coordinate 184,468,951 of CM057845.1, forward strand.
GATGGTGGTAACACCATCCATGATGCTGTCCATGGTCCCCAGAGTGATGCTCCTCCATAGCAGCATGTGGTTGATGGCCTTGGCTACTTGTATGAACGTGGCCCTTATTGGATTTCCCCACGCCAAACTGGTTTCTGAGAGAGAAGTGGCTGTCCAGCATGGCGAGCTTCCACAGGGTGATGGTGATGCACCTTTGCACACATTTGGTGGGTCTCAGTCTGATGTCCTGTTGCCTGAGGGCTGGGTAGAGCTATTCACAGAGCTTCAGGAAGGTGGCCTTATGCATGCGGAAATTCTGGAGTCACTGCTGGTCATCTCATAGCTGCAGGATGATGCAGTCCCAACAGCCGAAACTGGTTTTCTGCCACCAGAAGTGGTGTTCTACTGTGTCCAGGGATTGTGGGGCATTTGTAGCAGCAGGAGTACCCTGGATGATGAGGGCCTGCTGTCTGGGCTGATCATCATTGTGCTGAAACAGCACGTGGGCAGTTTGAATGAACTGGGCCATGATGCGCAGAACAAGGCCTGTGAGGCTGGCACTGCTTTGCAGCAGCTCCAGCTCTATGTTGTGAATGCTGTGTGTTTCCAAGGGTAACCAGAGCACACTGAATCCATTTTGTGTCCTGCGAGGGGGAAGGCAGTGAAAGAGTGGTGTATGAGATTTGGCCACAGAGAGGAACCCCTGAAAGTTCGTGTCACAGTTTGCCTGACCAAGCAGCACAGGAAATATCTGTGCAGCCTGGTGCCTTCCCCAGAATGCTTCCGGGGGCTCTAAGTCTGAGGAAGACTGCAATCAGTGTGAAGACACTATTTCAAAATAATTGTGATTTATTGCAATGCTACCCCATAGTGGGGACACATTATTTCAATTTTGTTATTTCAGGAGCTATTTTGATTTTACTTATTTCAAAATAATTGTCTAGTGTAGACATCCCCTAGCTGCTGTTGAGGCCTTTGAAGCATTGAGGTTAAAATATTGTATTCTACTCCTAACTAGACTTCCCTTGAAACAGCTCCAGCAAGAGTTGGTGAATGTGTGACTCTGAAACCTATTGTGACACATGCATGTTAAATGACCCAAATTCAACCTTCAGAGACATGCTAGGAAAAGCATGTACACAGTAATTAAAGCCATTCCATGTTGGATAGGCTAGAACTTTGAAATGGAACCCTTTCTTAGAAAATTAGAGGTGGTATTAATTGCATATGTTAACTTATCTTGTTAGATGTTAGCCATCTAAGCATACAATTCCTGTCTGTTACTATAGCTATTGATTTAAAAATCAAAAGGGAATATGAACAGTTAGCATACATGAGGGTATGTCTACACTGCCACCCTAATTTGAACTAGGGTGGCTAATGTAGGCATTCGAACTTGCAAATGAAGCCCGGGATATTTAAATCATTTGCATGTTCCTGGGTGGGCGCCATTTTTAAATGCCCATAGTTCGAACTACCTGCCCGCGGCTACACGCAGCATGGACTAGGTAGTTCAAATTAAAGCTCCTAATTCGAACTACCGTTGTTCCTCCTACCTCCCATGTGAATGCCTAAATCACCAAGCTATAGAGTCACTCTCTAATGGGCTAGTCTAATGAATAATAAAATATTTATAAAAAGAGGAAATTTCAATAAGAGAAAATGAGAGCAATCTATCCCAACATAGTTTGTAGCTTAGCAGTCATGGGACTCACATTGGTGTTGGAAGACTTGAGATCAAGTCCCCATTCTAGAAATAAGATTCAAACCTGAATCTCCCACATTGCTATAGAATTTTCCAAATGCTGACACATTGTGAACATTTGAGAAGTGAATATTTTCCCTGATTTCTTTGATTTGCTTCCAATAAAAAAAAAGTCAAATATTCATCCATCTCCAGTGCCTACTGCTAAGGTTCTCCCTGTTTATTAACCTAGTTCTTGGAATGGTGCAGAAAAGCCATGATTTCTCCTGACCCTTTTCATCTATTTGGGGGTACCTCATGCACCTATAAAAATATTCAGAGAGGTACCTGAGTTCTTCTGAGTACAGGGGCAGCACGTAATGTTTCCAAAAGTGGGGAGGATGTCTTCCTGTCCTCCTCCAAAGAACACCTGCCTTAGGGTCAGGCAAAACTCATTTCCAGACAATTACACTTGGCAAGCTATAGACTTCTGAAAATAACTCTGGGCTTCATGGTGAGCTATGTTAATGCACTCACTGGAAAAGTGATACATTTAATTTTATAACCACTGTCTGCCTAGAATCTTTAACTAACTCCGGTGTATATTTCTAAGCAAATCACAACTAAGGAATAGCAAAAGGCTCCAGGCTGCAAATACTTATTATTAATTATCAGATTCTTGTTTAATTAAGACCTATATTTCTACTGTTCAATCAGTGATTTTTGAATTGTTTTCATCAGCAATGGCATATAAATGAAGAAGGGAAAGAGGAACCAGTTATGCATATAGCTCATAAATCATCAGTGTCACTGATTGCTTATATAGTATCATTTTGCATGTATCCGCACTTCACTGAAAGTCTTTGTTTTAAAAAGGTTACTATGCATAGTTTCACTGGATTAGTTCTCTGTCTGAACTATCGTGTTATTTTCAATATGGATTTGCAGACTACAATACATTTATGTGGCCTCAAACAATACTTAATTGTCTATTATTTCTGGTGTTGTACTAGGACCTAGGAGCCACATTTATGGACCAGAACCCCATTGTGCTAAACTCTCTACAAACACAGAACACAAAGTTGGTTCCTGCACCAGATCATTTACAATCTAAATAAAGCATTTAATATGAATAATGAGGATTAAAAAGAATAGGAATCACATGCCATAATGAATAGTCTTTTGTACAAATGTAGATAGCGTATCACAAACATACACAAAATAAAAACCTTAGAAGATATTTGGAGCTTGCAGCTAGACCAGAACTGTTAAACATGTTTAATGTGACATCTTATTTTTTTCTTGAAGGTCATAGCAGAAGAACAGAAATAGACTGTGGCACCAGTTAAGTGTTAGGACAGCAAAACCACATTTGATTCATTGAAAGAATTTCTCCAGAGCCTGTGAAGGCTTTTTCTTGAATTTAGCTTTCACCAAAGGAACCATCTCATTTATATTTCCAGGAAATTAAGTAACTTTGTGACATTGGGGACTTTGGTGAGACTTAATATCTATGCCTCAGACTATTTGTAAAATTTGAAAGAAAAAAAAAAGCCTTTGCAGGAACCAGAATTTCCATCCCAATGCAAAATTTGTATTTCTGAGAGGGAAAAAAATTTCTGAGTTGACACAAAATAAGGAGTAATTGTTTTCCTGTGGAACAGATATTTTGTTTTAAATACTTACATTTCAGAAGACAAAACAGATTCTCAAAAAAATTTCTGGGCTAGCAATCTGTTTTTCTAGTCTCCCTAGCTCCTCAGCTGCCCAGCCAACTTGCCCAGAGAGTTGAATGGGTGGCTTGCTGACTCCGAATTTTCCAAAAATTTCCACAAGTCAGGTGAGCTGGGAAGCCCAGGTATCCCAGAGAGCAAGGTGGGGCATCAGGAAGTCAGCCAAGCAGACATACTGATCAGCTGACTAACTTGGTTGGTTTCTGTCAGAAGTTCTGACAGAATCGACACATACCCAAAGAACATCTAGCTCCATTGTTAAGACTTGCTTTAAGTAATTGCAAATGAAAATAGTCAGATCAAAGTAAGGTACTAAATTAAAATGAATAGCAAAAACATAGCTAGTTCTCATCCACCAAGAAACTTGTTACATTCAAATTCTTGTCTTAAACAGCTATTGTTATTCAGATAAAAGCTTCAAATCAGAGTTGATCTTTTATTCTGACTTGAGTCTACAGCTTCTTCAGAGTGCTTTGTTTCCTTTTCAGGTGGGCCAGGGAGTTTCCAAAGCAAGTGGAAGACAAAACCTGATTGCTTCCCATTGCTTAAATAGGCTTTACGCCAAGGAAGGAACCTTTTGTTTGGCATTCCCCATTCCCATGGAAAAATACCAGGTTCAAAATGGATTCCAGTATCAAGTGTCATGGTCACATATCTTTCCAGGATCAATTACCTTATGGGCTTAAAAGACAAACACAACTATTCACAGGTCATTGCTTTGATCACTGAGTCATTGAGTTTTCAGAGCAACAATAATGGCCCTTATTAGCATATGTAGAACTATAAACAGATCCACCTTTTATATTTCTAACTTCACATACAAGAATGATATTTGCAGAAAAATAGAATATATAGATCCAGCACAGCTCCAACAAATTTAACTAGAAGACTGATATGTTACATCACCTGATTTACATAAAGCATCTTCAAGTTATGCATATTCATATTCATAAGCCAATTTCTACAAAGCATGGGGGATATGACACATAAAATGACTATTGCTGAGGGCAAAATTAGGCCCTTTCAATTTACTTTTGGGCATCTCAGAAGCCCCCTTTCCCTAAGTTGTTATTTCACTTTCACAGGATTGCCCAAGTACAATCACTTAGCCCTGGTCTACACTAGGGAGTTATTTTGAAATAACTCCTCTTATTTCAAAATAACAAGTGGAGCATCCACACTACCTTGCCTGTTATTTCAAAATAAGGGGCTGGTTATTTTGAAATGATAAGTCCTGCTTTCCACAAGGAATACAGCTTATTTCAAAATAGTTATTTTGAAACAGTGAGAGTGTGGACGCTCCACTGCTGCTATTTCAAAATAACTACTCCCAAGAGTCATTCAAAGTAATTACTCCCCAGTGCTTCCTGTGGCTCCAAGTCAAGGTAGCAATCCACATTAAGGGAGCCTGTATTGGACTAATTTTGAGGCTTCTCTGTAGTGTGAACATGCTATTTCAAAACAGTTATTTTGGGAGATAGTATTTCAGAATAACTTATTTTGAAATAATTCCCTAGTGTAGACATCCCCTTAGTTATTTTTTTTTAATTTACCATCAGCCATTTTGTATAGATGGGGAGAAGTTGTAACTGAATATCTGTCTTTTCTCCTCTTATTTCCTGATGTTATTTTATAATGATCTTGTAAGGAAATGATTGTAAGTCTGTTTTTTAATGTTACATTGCTAAAAACTATTCTCACCTAAATGGTATGTCTCCTATGGAGGCATGGAGCCATAATTTGGGAGTTCTCCTTCCCCCATTGTTAACTGTCCTCCCATCAAAGTAAGCCACCATTTATGTGGCAATGTATGCGAGGCAATCCTGATTTTCTTCTGAAAAACAATGGTGTGATGTTAGCTTAACTTGACTTTAACTTGACTTAACTTGACTTTAATAACTATTGACTTTATAGTTATTTACCTCTGATTTATATTGGTGAAGGTGAGAGGAGAATCAGGCACATGTTTTTACTTTCCACACTTTTTTTGAAAGTATTGTCATGTTTTTGTATGCCTCCTGAGCTCGCTTGTTCCATCGCTGGCTGTGACTAGACTACATCACTCTGTCGGCAGAGGGATGTAAATGAAGCACTTCGAAAATGCAAATGAAATGTGGATTTAAATATCCCGTACTTCATTTGCATAATCATGTAATGACGCTCTTTCAAAAAAGCTCTATTTCGAAATTGAAACCACAGTCTAGACGCGGTTCTTTCTAAAACGGGGCACTTTCAAAAAATGAGGTGTACAGGATCTTTTGAAAAAGTGCCCCATTTTCAAAATAACTGCGTCTAGACTGCGATTTCAATTTCGAAATAGAGCTTTTTCGAAAGAGCGTCATTACGTGATTATGCAAATGAAGGATGGGATATTTAAATCCCCGCTTCATTTGCACTTTCTAAGTGCTTCATTTACGTCCCTCTGCTAACAGAGGGATGTAGTCTAGACATAGCCCCAGTGAAACACTGAGTCAGTTTTTCTCTTCACATTTCAAAGTGTACCACAGTGAACTGGAGTAAGGAAAGTGAAATTCTGCTCTCAGTTACACGTGTGTAATTCTGCTGAAGTCAATTAAATCAATGTATTTAACTGTAAAGGTATAGTAACCGTTCGAATAACTAACAAAGGAAATGGTGGATTCTTTATTCTTCAAATCAAGACTGGTTGCTGTTCAGGGCAGATAAGTTTTCATTAACCATGAGTTATTGGACCAATGTAGGAGTTAATGAGTGAAATTATATGTTCTCTATTATGCAGAAAGTCACAGGAAAGGATTGAAATAGTCCTTTCTGGTCTTAAAATCCATTAATCTAAAAACCTGAGAATTTGATCTTTTCTTTCCAATTTTCTTTTCATTATACTTTTATTGTAGTAAGGCTACAAAACTGTATGCATGCATCTTCTCTATTTTATTCTCACATTATTTTTCTTACAAATATTTAGATTAGACATTAACAATGCTAATCCAAAAGCTCTGAGCACCCAGACAGTAATTAGACCTACAGCAGCATTAATACCAATGTGGTTTTGCTGTCCTATGGTGGAGGGTGCAAAATTTTATAGAAATTTAGAGATGGAAGGGAGCTAGAAAGGTTTTTCCACATGCTGAGGCAGAAATAAGGTGAACTTAAATTAACATATCTGCCAACTATGCCAGTGAGCAGCCTTAAATAATCATATTCAGATGACAATTTACCTCAGCCAGTAGACAATACAAACAGAAAAGCTTCTCAGCACTGAAAAATCCCTATAATATTACTTGCGTAAGGGTTGCAACACTGGTACTAAAGGATCGTGGGCCAAATTCTACTCTTGGTTTCATCATCATAAATCCAGAGTGGTACTGAGTTCTCAACAACCTGACCAGAAGAAGAACTTGACCTTTATTGAAAAGAATTTGTTACAGTGCACAAAGGCTGTGTCCAGACTGGCAAGTTTTTCCGCAAAAGGAGCTGCTTTTGTGGAAAAACTTGCCAGCTGTCTACACTGGCCGCTTGAATTTGTGCAAGAGCACTGACTTTGTAATGTACAAAATCAGTGCTTCTTGCGCAAATACAATGATGCTCCCACTCGGGCAAAAGCCCTTTTGCGCAAATGCTTTTGCGCAAGAGGGCCAGTGTAGACAACCCAGAACCATTTTGTGCAAAAAAGCCCCGATGGCTAAAATGGTTATCGGGGCTTTCTTGCGCAAAACCATGTCTAGATTGGCACGGATGCTTTTCCACAAAAAGTGCTTTTGCGCAAAAGCATCCATGCCACTCTAGACGCTCTTTTCCGCAAATGCTTTTAACGGAAAAACTTTTCCGTTAAAAGCATTTGCGGAAAATCATGCCAATCTAGACATAGCCAAAGAGTACTGTAGAGGATAAAGGATAAATTGCCAGTCAGATCTCTAGAGTACGCCTTACAGTCCCATGGAAATTAATGGCTTACTATATTTCAATGGGTCAGTATAGACTTAGATATGCAAGTTTGAGGATACTGGCCTATCCCTTGAGACTTGATGTACAACTCAAATCCAGTTAGCCCACCAATGTCTCTATAGTTGTGTCATTGGATAATAATAACTGCTGGCTTTAAAAGTGAGATGAATTGGAAAATCAGTTTCTGAAGGATTGTGTGCCAACAGCGTGGTCTCTTAAAAGCTTGCTGGTTGGCCAGTGTTTCCTTTTTTACAGCCTCTTCCCTTTTCTCTACAGTATGAAATCAGAACTGTAGTCAAACTTTAAGTTATGGGGGATAGGTTTGACTTCTGCATCCATAATTATTTTTATCAGAAAGTTTTGGGCTTGGAGTTGGTTTATGAGGATTTTGCTATGAATTCAACTTTCACTCCAGAAATGGAAATCAGTGAAGAGGAGAAAGAAGTGTTATTTACTCTCACCTTTAATTTCCATTACTATCTCTTGAATATTGGAACAGAATAGTTTAATTAATGTGGGTTCCTTTTTAATTTGAGTTTGTAAGACCTGGATTTACTTTTAGAGAAAGAGAAATTGTTTAACTGTAATTGTATCTGTCTCTTGGTAGCATCGGCTACCAATATATCCACTAACCAGCTTCTCTAAGGCTACGTCTACACTGCATGCTTATTTCAAAATAAGCTATTCCACAATAGTTATTCCAAAATAGTTTATTTCAAAATAGCATGTCTAAACTGCAGGGAAGCTTCAAATTTAGTCCAAGGCAGGCTTCCCTAATATAGACGTGCTATCTCAATTTAGAGCCCCAGGAGGCACTGGCAGGGTGTCGATGGTCTGGGTCACTCAGTGGTCCTGGCGGTGCAACCCAGTCTCCAAGGCCTGGTAGGGGCTCTGGCTGTCTCGGTCAGTCTTCAGGACCTGGCAGTGATCAAGGTGGCCTTGGCCCATATCCAGAGTCCAACCCAGTTGTCACTGCTACTGTGGGGCAGCTGTGTCTGCCTTCTGGGGAGCCCAGGAGAGCATCTGGCTTGCTCGCTTGCTGAGTTCTTACTGAGCTCTCAGCTCTGGCTTTTATAGTCCCAGCTCCACCCTTCTGCTTCCTATGGATGGGGCTAGGCAGCTCTGGCCCCACCGACCAATGGCTCTTAGGGAGTGGTTCCCCTTCTGCATCAGCAGGAGGCCATGCTGACTCACTACACTCTCTTAAAATGTGGCTGCTCCAGCCCAGAGGTGGGCAATAAGCTGCCACTGGGCTAGACATAGCTTGCCAAGATTAGCCCTTAGTGGACTTTATATAATGGAGCATCTGCAGGTAGAGCCTCTCACCATTACTGTTAGTTGTAGTTTGCCATTTCTGTCCAATAGGAGCTGTGGGAAGCAATGGCCCAGCAGATTTAGGTACGCTGAAGCATTTTGTTGATTTTGGTCAATTGTTTCTGATGAAATAAATAACATATGTATATTTTTAGACAAGTTGAATAGCTGGAGATAGAGAAAATGATTCTATAGCCTGGTACAGGGATTTGAATCTGGGCATCCCACTCCCCAGATGTGGCTCCTCACCTCTGGGCTACTAGGATTTTCTTTGACTGTAGCTCTGTCTTTTGTTGTTATCTTAGACAAAAGTCCCTCACCTGAAACATGAGTAAAGGCTTTAGTTTGAATCTACATTGAAACTAATATACAGTTACAGAATTTACATTCGTTTTGATGCTCAGGTTTTTTCACCCGAACCGACTAAATTTCTGTTTAACAACTGTTCATCTTTAATTAGACACAATTTCAATTCCTCTTTTGAATGTATTGCATGTTTATTTGCTTACATATTGTAAATGCCAGTGGAAAGGTTGCTTGATTTGTACACTCTTATGTTGTAGACAATTAATTTAATATTAATCTGGAGATAAATAGGTGAAAGTGCATATCTTAATTTTTGACATCTCACTGCCTAGTTGCATATGCTATACTTTATTTTCATGTCATTGCTTAGCAGTGTATTTTTTTTCTTTGCATTTTCTTCCTTTTATTTTTGGAAACCATTCTTTTGAACCTGATGAGACCTTTCCTAAAAGGAAAATGTAACCAAATGAATGAATGTACATTTAAATAGGGAGCTCTCCCCCGCCCTCCAAAAAGTATTGTCTAAAATTGCATTAGCTTAACTCTCGGAGGTTATGGGTTTAATAGCATTTCTAATTTATGACTGAATACAAAACTATTGCAAGTCACCAGGAGAGACATTATCTCTTTTCTCACAAATGGAAAGGGCATTTACAGCCTTATAATGACAACTAATGTTTCTTTTCTTTTGGTTAATGTTTGCCAGCTTCTGCAAAAGAAAACACTTGCTAAGTAATATCAGGATTTATCATACATTACATTTCATCTTTGTTTTATTAACAAAGTGATTATTCATTATGTTCAACCATGTACACGATGAGGTTACAACTTTTACTACCAAAGCTGTCACAACTGTTAATTCTTATCTTAGATCATAGGATCACAAAATATATAGAGAGAGAGTGAGAGAGACAAAGCCTGAACCCTTCAGTCACTCCTCACTTAAGCAATGGACTATCTTACCCAACTGAAGTGAGTGTCAAAACTTCCATTGATTTCAATGGAGTCCAAGATCAGTTACTTCTGTTAATTTTAATGGCAGTAGCAGGGGTTAATTAACTTAAAGATTAAAAGTTCATATCTTTCATGATATGAACTTTTGCCTCAGAGTGACATCTGAGAAAAGAATGTAGAATCTAGTACATTTGCTCAAGTAACAGAGCCCTTGAATTGTTTCCCCAAATGTTCTTCTGTTAAACAGTCATAGCAACTTAGCACTACATTATTTGGAGCTTCTCTACACTGGATTTGAGGATGACCCTACCAGGCTGGCTCCACAAACTGGGGATAGCACTTTACAAATAGCTGTGAAGATGGTGCTTTGAAATTGTAAATCAGGCTGGAGCTCAGACTTTCAAGCCCACACACTCTCAGATTCAGCTTCAATTTCTATGCAGTTATTTGTAGAACACTCATTCCCATTGGCAGCATAGAAATGCCCTTGAAGACTCCCAATGACTAGGCCTGGACATCATTGTCCTCTTCTGCATACATAAACATCAAAGGAATTTGGGCTTTGCAGTTTTAGAGGGCAAATTAAAAATAACCAGCATTTATGGCCTCATTCTGCATTTTGAAAATGGTTCTAAGCACGAGAAATGGGACTTGTGAGAATGATGGTACTCTGTACAGAAGACAGGACAGGCAGATATTCCTATAGTTACATGGCTCTGGATGAGACATGGTCAGTCCATGCACATGAACAATCTTTGAAACATATTATAAAAAGGGACCAGATATATGCATACTAGCTGGAGTTACCTGGCGTTGCTCGGTCTCACTCCCCGCCAGCCAATTCGCTCCCCCCTCCCACCTTCGCCCGCCAGCCCTGCTTCCTGCTGGCCAGTTCTCCTCCTCCCGATCTACCCCCGCCAGCCCCACTCCTGGCAGCTGCCCCCTCCACCCCGCTCATCTCTGCTTCCCGCCAGTCGTCCCCCTCCCCCGATTTCCCCTGGCTAGCCCTACTGCCCCTGATCCCTCCCCCCTGACCAGCTTTGCTTCCCGCTGGCCACCCCTCTCCTGATCTCCCCCGGCCAGCCCTGCTGGCTCCGACCCTTCTCCGCCAGCTCTGCTTCCCACTGGCCACCCTTTCCCCAATCTCTGCTTCCTGCCCCCAGTTCCTCCCGACCAGTTCCTCCCCCAACTGTGCCACCAGTTGGGTTTTTTAGACTACCTGGTAACCATAGCCATGGGAGGGCAGGGTGGGTGCCTGAGCAGTTGTGTGCGTGAGGGTGGGGCGAGTCCCAGATGGCACTGGGGGCCGCAGGCAGTGGGCACATGACCTAGGGTGGGTGGGGCTGCCCCTGCAGCGCAGCATATTATTTTTAATTTGTACAGGTTGAGATGTGACCCAATTGGGTCCAAAGGTATCTTAAAACCTTCTCCTGGAGGAAAGGTTATCCCATGCAAAGTTTGGTTGCGGTAGCTCTTATAGTGTCCAAGTTATTAGAGCACAAACATACAAACAGATGATCAGATTTTCCAAGGAAGGAGAAATATACATCAATATTTACACAATAAAACACGTTAACAATGGTAATCAAAGGGGCTGCAATTTTTCTAGTTGTCAAAAGAGGAGGATGACTAACGTACTGCAATTAGCTAAGCAGTACTTTATTGGAATTAAGATAATAACCAATAGGAAAGATGATCAAAATGAATAGGTGACAATTATGTGTTTCACTGTATTACATATAATCTCATTGAGATTCCTTTAACAACTGTTTAATCCCAGCCTCTTCATCATCTACACTCGCAGCTTTTTGTGTGAGAAAGATGCAAATGAGGCTAAGCATACCTAATGGACCACCATTTTTGCAGCCGAGGCTCTTGTGCCAGAAGGAGCTGTCTACACTGCCCCTTCTTGTGCAAGAAA
>CM057845.1:184500901-184524550 GCA_030068395.1 Apalone spinifera
CCCGGCACTAGTCTAGGCTGTGCTTCCGGTCACTGGCCTCACTGCCTGTGGACTGGGCAGAGTTACACTCCTCTCTGTGCTGTCCCTGCTGCCATTGGAGCTATGCTACCCACCTCCAGCCCAGCCTCTGAACCTGATCAGCCAGGGCTCTCTGGTCCAGCAATATCCATTGTTCTTCTGGATCATTGAAGTTGCTGGACCAGAGAGTTCTAGATTTTAGAGGTTCAACCTGTAATAATAATAACAATAATAGTAACAATAACAATAATAATAATTAATAATACATTTATAATTACACCAGGATTTATTGGTCCAAAACAGGATTGAGACCCCATAGTGCTAAGGGAACATATACAGAGTAAGAGATGTCCTTTGTCCAGACATCTCACAGTCTAAAGAGACAAAAAGTGACAGAAAGCAAGTATTGTTATCTTTGTTGTACAATGAGGGGCTGACACACAGATAGATTAAGAGATCTTAAAAAAACTCAGGCAACCAAATACAATGACAATCATCTCCATACCAAAACAAGACACTCCACTGCAAATACTTCTCCTCCTTCAGAGATGAGAGAACAAATTACATAAGACTGATGTTGGTCACTCAGCTTAAATGCACTATAGGAAGATGCTCGGGTGCCATGGTAATAAGTGTGGTGTAAGAATCTATACTGAATACTTACACCAAGTCACTCTCACCTCTTACAGTTTGGATTCCAGCCTGAGGCTGCTGGAGGGCTAAAAGGCTGTATGTATCCTTAGCACAATGGGTATCCTGTATCCTATTGTTGGTAGTGGTAGTAGTAGTAGTATTTATTTATTAATATCTCTACACTGCAAATAAATGGCTCTTGAGCCTTAGCTCCACAGCTGGCATGGGTCAGCCATGGGTTTTTAATTGCAGTGTAGAAATGCCCTTAGGCAGGTTGTGGGAGAGATGATAGTTGAACCCTGCTCTCCTGAGCCTTAGTTCAGCGCCACAGGTTGATTCCCTTTTTTCTTTCCCCCTTTGAGATAGTTTGCACTGGTCAGCAGAAGGAGCAGACTTGTATCTTCCCAGTCTAGAAGGACAATACTCGTACCTGGCCCTTGTTTGCATGTAGGCGTGGGGGTGGATGGACAACCTCCCCCCTTTTCTAATCTGTGGCTGCACAGAGGGTCATGGCACAATTTAGCACTAATAATATAGTTACCATCATAATAATAAATAGAACAAGACTTTGTGGAAATGCCAAAAGTCACAGAAAATACAAAAGTCACTCCTGCTAAGCACCAAGACAATCCCATCCTAGAAGCTCTTCTCTCCACTCCATAGTGAGGCCCTCTGACAGGTGGTGGGGGAAAAGGGAAGAGTTACCCCAGGGCCTGATGACTCAAAGGGACCTGTGGCTCTGAGCCACTACTGTTACTACAGTAGAGGCTGGAGCCCTGGGCCTATTAAAAGGCTGCTGGAGCATTGCATGCTCAAAGTACCAAAGGCTAGGGGTGCCATGATCTGGAGGGTGCTGAAGGCTGCCTTGGGGCTGGTGTGGTGTGTTCCATGTGTGCTCTGGCCTGGCTTCCCCAGCCCCACTCCTTCTGCCTGAGACTCTGCCCCTTCCAGTAGCAGGGAGCCACTCCCCTACACATACACCTTGCCCAGACACCCATGGAAGCTGTCAGTGCCCCTGTTCATGGTGAAATGTGCAGCTCATCATGTACCTGACACAGTTAGAGGGTCTGTATTTTGTTAGAAGGCTCATTTCTAGCATCACACAAATCAAGTCTGGACGAAAGATTGCAGGCTTCCCAATCCAAACTTAATAGTTTAATTCTAAGAAGATGCAGTGCCTTGTCATGGCAGTATACCACAGGTCATTTCTGCCATTTTTCACTAGTAGGGTCAGGCAGCCTAGCAGCAGAATCGGTAGCATCCTCATTAATTTTCAATAGCAGGCATCACCTTTGACTCTACAACAGAATTTGTATAAACTGCTATCCCAAGGCATCTGCATTTTTATCATGGACTTGCTCGACACAATGCCCTTGCTTTCTAGCAGAGTATAAACACATAAAGGGACATTTTTAGATTGCCTAGAGCATGAGTAGACTGCATAAAGCTTTACCTAAGCTGTATATATAGGTGGATCAATAAGAAGACAACTTTTTCTTCTGATGCACCCACTTCATTATAAGATGTCTTGATGCCCTTAACTCCACTCATTCCCTTGAGCACTGTAGTCCGAACAAAACTCATTAACATAGCTTTCACAATGTGGTACAATTTAAATCAGCTTTATTTAGAGTCAATTAAGTGGCACATTGCAGTAAATATTGTATCACAAAATTCACAATCCCTATTTAAAATAGTTCAGTTGAAATGTGCTAAACCTTGTCATTTTCATTTTATTTCTCTCTCAAAGTATTGTCCAACAAGTAAAATATATGGTAGGTGCCCTATGAATGCTTCCACCTTTATCATCTAATCCCTCTAACTGATATATCTGCTTTTTACACCATGTATCAGGTATGTCAGATAAACAACACTTGAGCCTCTAAAGAAAATTAGGCACTTTTCGTATTCACAGGCTATAAAGCAACATAATCCTAACCGATGACTTTCATTTATGGGTACAATTAACGTAGACTAGGAACTGAAAGTCTTTCTCTATGAAAACAAATAATTGCAGCAAAGAATCATGAATCAGATTGTGCGTTGAAATTCAGGAACCCTTATTGCATGACCTTGGTAAAGTCAGATGACTTCTTTGTGCTTCAGTCAGTCCAGCTAGTTAATTGGTGAAACACTGTTCTGAACCTTACTACAAACCAGATGTTGCATTTAAGTTGCCAGCTTTCCCTGGTAAATTAAATAGTCTCTTACATGCTAGGCTTGCATGAAATTCCAGAAATTGTAAAGGACAGCCAGACTATATCCTATTCACCCTAGCATGAAAGTGAAAGTTTGTTAACGCCAGTGATGATACAGTTTTTTATGTAAGAATCCAAAATCCAAGTTGTTGAAATTATTCTAGTGCTTGGATTCTCACTCCACTGATCTCATCTTACATATCAAAGAAATGCATTAACTGGCAGGATGTTATAGGCAGGAATATGCTGGTCCTTTCCTGATATGTTGTAATGGAGAAGTAGATGCAAGAAGATTGCTCCTTGCTTAGCACAGTCCATGCAAGGGCCAGATATTATACTATATCCTGATCTTAGAACACTATAAGGACTTCCACTTAATCTCCCAGAAGTTGCACAGTAATTCAAAGGGGCCAGGGAGAAGCCAGCAAAAGGCAAGGTACAGTCCTGTCCCTCCTCCACAATAGCTCATAAGATCAGATTACTTTTAGGAGGTAATGTGCTGTACTTCATAAAAGGGTCCATCAATGGATGCCTTCTTCCCCTACCCCCACATCAGGAAATTCTAGAAGTAAGAAAGTTTCATAGTGTGCTCTCCCTCTACCTTAAGTGCATCTCCTCATTATTCCAGATTCAGGGCTATGCTTTAAATGTTCATCTTGAGGAGTATGAGGAGTTAGGGTGAAATGGATTTCAAGTTGCTTTTAGGGAGAAACTTGCTCACTGTGCATGTTTTTTGAAAATACCAGAGAGGATTTTGTTTTTTAGGGTTGGAAAAGTTATGCTGCTACTCTTAGGAAATCCCTTTCTTGCAGTGTATTATAACTGTGGTCTATTGTGTGTTTTTAAATTATATCTTACCTCTTCCTGTTTCTAATCAGTGTCTAAATCGTTTTTTTTTTCATTTCTTTTCTAAGTGTCTAAATATTTTCTTTTCTTTTCTTTTCTTTTCTTATTGTGATTAGTGATAGGTGAATACTGGGAAAATAAAAATTGACCTGTATAATCACTCAGATTTTTGCTTGAGGAAATACATATAATACTATGTCTACACTGCAGGCTTTTGCTGGCAGAAAGTATGCTAATGAAGCACTCATTAGCATTTGTCACACTGTCATTTGCATATTCTCTGCCGATGCTTTTTGCGCAAGAGGTTTTTGCGCAAAAACAAGCAGTGTAGACGGGTCTGTTTTGTGCAAAAAAAATGCACATACGCATACACACACACACACACACACACACACACACAACTTTGCCCAGAGCTTCCAGTCAGTTTATATTTCATTTCAGTCACCAGAATAAAATGCTGTCCTAGTTTTGCTTCCCATGTCCCAAATGGAGATGATAGAAAAAGTGGCTTCCTTCTGCCTGTAAACATTATTTCCTGTTGCTGTATAACAATAGCCGAAATCCAGGGGAAGCTGCAAAAATAACAACCTCGTAGAAAACATTTCAGATCTGAAAACCCATCTCTACTTGAATGAAGGGTCAGTTATAGTGATGTTCCCTTTTGTGTTTTTAACATTGCCATACACTACTCAAGTAAGTACTTCTTGATATAGACTATAGAAAATATTTGTCAGATATGATTTTATTTTTCTTTATTGCTCTTCTAATTTGTAATATAGATTTTTAAACTGTGGAAACATTTTGAATATGTCTTTTCAGATAAATAAAACACAGGTATTTAAATTGACTTCCTTAGGATTTTTTCCCTTTATGTAACGTTAAATAAATCCAGTTTATCAAGGTGTAAATCTGCTATAATGATGTTGGGACTCATTAAAAACAAATCAGTGAATCAAAAAGGAATACAACTTCAAATAAAATAAACTAGCGAGCCTCTGTGGTGAACTGCTGTGCATAACTGCAATGAGTTCTCAATCCTCGCTTCAGGAGCACTGCTCTCAATTTCTATATTGTGCCTTATTAAGAAGCATTTCTAAATTATAACCTTCCACAAACATATCTCTACATTTGGCTTCAGTGGAGAAATTCAACCCTATCTGTCTGAGAAGGCTAGAAATACACTTGAAATTCAGAGCCTTTTCACCATTATTTTCATGTAGCTTGTCCTTTGTTCTTAATATTGCCTGAGCATGGCCAGGATGGGAATCTATATTTCAGTAAAAAGATTCTGAACCTCATCTCTCATTGAGTGTGAACAATTCTGAATTCTTCACCAGAACAGTGGAACTACCACTTAGAAAGTTAACATAGTAAACAGGAATGGTTAGTTTTTCTTACATATTGAAAAGAGCAATTATTAGTATTTGGTGAAGAAAGGGTCTTAGCCAAATATACTTATTTTGTATATTTCCTGGGAAAAAATCTGAGAGTATTTTAAAAAATTCTCTCTTAGAACCATTGTCATTTGGAAAAAACTTAGAAATATGTTTATCTTCCTCTCAGATCTTCAGAGTCTTATTCCATGAAAATGCTTATGGCTACAAAATCATGGAATCAAAGAGTTGTAGGACTGGAAGGGACATTGAGAGGTCATTTAGTACAGAACCCATGAACTCATGGCAGGACTAAATATTATCTAGATCATCCTTAACAGGTGTTTATTTAATATGCTCTTAAAAATCTTGAATGATAGAGATTCCACAACTTTCCTAGGTAATTTATTCTAGTGCTTACTCACTTACACAGTTAAGAAGCTTTTCATAATGTCCAGCCTAAACCACCCTGTCATGTTGCCTCATGCCTTATGAAAATTGGCTTATTAAAATGAATATACATAACTCAAAGATGGTTTATGCAAAGTCCATCATGTGATATATCATTTTAAAAGTTGTAATTTCTTGAATCTGTTTATCTTATTTGTGCATGTATTTTTTTCTTTTATGTGAAGTTAGAAATATTAAATGAGAACCTGTTTTATTAATTCACGTATTCGAGTAAAAGTCATTAGTGATACTTTAGAAACTTAATAGCTGGGTGACCAAGTGAAAGTCCTGTGAATTTTTTTCCTGTAACCTAAACTATGGTTTTGTCCTACCAAGACATGTGGCCAAACCATCTAATACTGGAGTCCATTTTGCATCTTGTACTTTTCCCCTCAAGATGGGAAAAAATTGAACTGAGTACAAAGAATCCCTGCCTTGGGTGAAAGGGATATAAAGGTGGGAAGCCAAATAATAGGGGGATAGCCAGATGCGAGGAGACCCCTACTTATTAACCAATTTGCCTGTTGGAAACATCTTAGATTGAACAGAGTGAAGGATTGGCTCCAAGCATGTGAAGGAGATGAATAGAACAACTGTCAGGGTAAGAATTCGTATGCAACAAGTTTCTTAGAGTATTAGCATTAGCTGCCATGTTTTGTTTATTTTGGCTTAGTATCTTTGATCTGTCTGTTTTCACTTGTGATCACTAAAATCCTACTTTTTATACTTAATAAAAACTCTTGTTTATTATCAAGCCCAGTGTAAATAATTGTTACCTGAGGGGAGAAAACACTGTGCATATCTGTCTTCCATTGATATAAAGGGCAAACGTAAGTTTTCACCATGTAAAACTTTTATACAGAGTAAATGGGATTTTGGTCCTCCTGGGGGTTGTGTTCCTGGACACCCCAGAGGGCAGGTGGGTGGGCTCAGTGGCATGACCAGCACATAGGGTAACGACACCAAGGGAACTCCTGTGATCCAACATATTGCGCACACCCATGCTGCAATTCAAGCCCCTTGTTCCTTGTCCTATCCTCAGAGGTTAAAGAGAATATATCTTCTTCCTTCTCCTTGTAACCATCTTTTTTTGTACTTGAAAACTGTTATGTCCCTTCTAAGACATCTCTTCTCCAGAGTAAACTTGTTTCTTGTCTAACTATCCTCATAGGTCATGTTTTATAGTCCTTTAATCATTTGTGTGGGTCATCTCTGGCCTTTTTTCTATTTGCAGACATCTTTCCTGAAATGTGGTGTCCACAACTGAACACAGTACTACAACTAGGGCCTAATCTGTGCAAAGTGAAAGAATTTCTTCTTCTGCGTTGCTCACAAAACTTCTGCTAAAATATTCCAGAAAGATGTTTGCTTTTTTTGCAACAGTGTTACAGTGTTGATACATGTTTTGCTTGTGGTCCACTTTGATCCTTATGTCTCTTTCCACAGTACTCCTTCCTAGGCTGTCATTTCCCATTTTGTATGTGTGCATAGGATTATTTCTTCCTAAATGTAGTATTTTGCATGTGTCCTTATTGGATTTCATTCTTTTTCCTTCAGATAATTTCTCCAGTTTGTCCAGATCATTTTAAATTTGAACCCCTCCAAGCTTGGCATCATCCACACATTTTATAAATATACTCTCCATGCCATAAATCATAGATGAAGATATTGAACAGAACTGGATGTAGAACTGATCCTTCAGGACCTTACTTGCTAGGCTTTTCCAGCTTGATTGTGAACCACTGATAACTGTTCTCTGGGAAGTTTTCCAACCAGTTATGCAAACACCTTTTAGTTGCTCCATCTAGACTGTATTTCAGGGTTGTTTATGAGAAGGTCATGCAAAAATTACAACTGCCCTGATGAGAGACGTTCATATTTTTCTTTACATTTGTATCAACAAAGTGCAGTATACACAACATGCTTGATTTCATCACTTTATCTGGCCTCTGGGAAGTGTCTCACAATGCCCATCCTGACTGTTCTGGTCAGAAGTTTGAACTTTGCTTCCCTGTAGTCAGGTAATCAACCTCTGCCCCTCCCTATACAAGTTCTAGGAATATTTGAAATTCTACTCACAGCTGGCTCGGCATGGAGAGGTCTCATCGTATCTTTACAGGTGACCATGGGCAATTATCACTTGGAATACTGTGGATCATTTAGATCTGATCAATAGATGGAAAGAGGAGTCTGTCCAGTCGCATCTGGCTTGATCCATAGGAATTGGGATACCCATCGGACATTTAGAATCATAGAATCATTGAATACCAGGACTGGAAGGGACCTCGAGAGGTCATCGAGTCCAGTCCCCTGCCATCATGGCAGGATCAAATACTGTCTAGACCATCCCTGATAGACATTTAGCTAACCTACTCTTAAATA
Organism: Apalone spinifera; assembly: GCA_030068395.1. Lineage (NCBI taxonomy): Eukaryota > Metazoa > Chordata > Testudines > Trionychidae > Apalone > Apalone spinifera. Next base: position 184,508,802 of record CM057845.1, read on the forward strand.
TCTCCAGAGATGGAGATTCCACAACCTCCCTGGGCAATTTATTCCAGTGTATGACTAGCCTGACAGTTAGGAAATTTTCCTAATGTCCAACCTGAACCTCCCTTGCTGCAGTTTAAGCCCATTGCTTCTTGTTCTATCCTCAGAGGCCAAGATGAACAAGTTTTCTCCCTCCTCCTTATGACACCCTTTTAGATATCTGAAAACTGCTATCATGTCCCCCCTCAATCTTCTCTTTTCTAAACTAAACAAACCCAATTCCTTCAGCCTTCCCTCATAGGTCATGTTCTCTAGACCTTTAATCATTCTCGTTGTTCTTCTCTGGACCCTTTCCAATTTCTCCACATCTTTCTTGAAATGCGGTGCCCATTTCTTGAAGTTGTGTGAAAAATGCTATGATCAGAACTCACTGCAGTGCAGATTGAAGATAAAAGAGCTGAGGCAGGCCTGTCACAGTGAATGTACACACAGTTGATGATAGTCCCTCCAACAGAGGAGCAAGTGTGAATGTTGTATTCTGATGTTTATTATGTCAACTTTTGGTTGTCAATATCACTTTGATCGACAAAGCTTGGTAGTGTAGACAAAGACAGAAAGATGGTATAGACCTGGATTTACTGTGAAGTTGCTCCTGCTAAAATGCAAAACACAAGCTCAAGGTTCTCTAGTTTTACATATGCTTAACAGGTCTTTTAGGAATGTTTAGTGGAGGAAGAAGGTTCAAATGGTATCATGGAATGGTGCAATACTATTTTGCTCATCAAGGCATATTCCTATGAAATATAGTACTGAGGTCACACTAGCTAGAAAAGAATAAAGCAGCAACAGAAAAGATGACACACATGTATATCCTGCTAACTCAGTTTTGATTGATATACGAAAGAAAGTTGTGAAAGCTGAATCTATTTAAAGGCATATGTCCAACAATCTCTTTTATCTCTTTGCTTGTTCTTAAGAGTGATTTATGTGCATGTGATTGAGCTTTATGTACTAGAAGCACATGACAGTGAGTTAAGGATGCAAATTTGCTGAGCTATATAAAAAAGTGTGCTATGTATCTTTATGTTGTTGAGACATCAATTGTTTGTGCTCTGGTAAAATTAAAGTACAGCTCTACTCGAAAGAGTGCCATGTAAATGTATCACTTCCATGTCTATTACTTGTATGTATTTAGAGTCGTAGCTGCTGGCTTACAAATAATTCAAACACTTTTTTTACTCCTGTTAGTCTTCCATAGATTCATTCATTCATTCATTCATCCTTCATGCCCACTGGCATATAAGGCAGCAACAAAAGTCCTCCACTTCTGTCTGTCTCTGTCCAGCCTCTCACTAGTGCCCTAAGTATAATTCATGCTCTTCATTTCTACTTCAACAGACCAGCATCATCTTGTCTCGGGTCATCCTTGTTTCCGCTTCCCTTCAGGGGTCCACTGCACAGAAATCTTTGTGGTGTAGCTTCCATCTTTCCTGAGCATGTGCCCAATCCATCTCCAGCATTTTTTCATAATGATGGTAGCCATGTAATTTTGTTTACACTAGGCAATTAGGTCCGGATTTGAAATTATTCTTGGCCAAAAAGTATGGAGGATCCTCCGAAGATTTCTGGTGTGAAAAGTCGACAATTTATCAAGGTCATACTCTGTCATCCACCAGCATTCTGATCCATATAATAGTGTTGATAAAACACAGTTCTGATAAAACTTCAGATTGGTATGGATGCTGCACTGTGATGACTTCCATACAGCATTCAGACTCTTGAAGACATTTATAGGCTTACATAGATAGTACAGTTTAAATAGAACAAGCTGGATTCTATTCTTTCCTCTTCACTTTCAACAGTAATTTTTATCAGGTCCAATCAGATATAACAGGGCAACCTCATTTGTTTGTGATGATTCAGGAGAGGAAAAGAGCACAACTTAACTATCAAATTTCAGGATGAATTTGCATTTAAAAATATGTATATTTTTTGTCAAGCAAGCATACAGAAATCCTTTAGGAACAATAAACATGGTACCCTACAAAGTGAAATTTTACACTCATGTTTCAGAGTAGAATTATATATACTTTAAGGTAATATTTCTGGGAGGTATAAAACTCTTATGCCTAAAGAACCTGTATAGTTTACTGTCTAGCATCCAGTCTTGCTCCAATCACAATCAATGAAAATTCTGTCATACACTTAAATAAGAACAGCAATTTGGGCCCAGTCTATTTCTTTCTTTCTTCATCTTCTTCTTCTTCTTCTTCAGATTAAATTTCACCCTTTTTCCATCTTAAACATCTGCATCTTAAACCTTCCTTTCATTATTGTTCAAATCAATAAAATATGAAGTACAACTTCATAATGTATAATTTTATTATATGTAATAGGTATTACTTGTGTTCAATGATAGACAAAATACTTCAAGATTGTTTTAAACTTCATAAGGCTATGTCAACACTACAAAGAAAAGTTGGAAAAAGATAAGCAAATTGTGAACCACAATTTGCATATCTTTTTCCACTTTTCTTCTGAAAGAGGCTTTTCTGACATTTGGCCCATCTACACAGGGTCAAATGTCAGGAAAAAAACCTCTTTTGGAACTTCCCTTCTTCCTCATAAAACGTGGTATTCAGGGATGTCAAAAAAAATGTGTCTATTTTTCTGAATTTTTTTCAGAAAAGTAGACACATTCCTTGGACACGGCAGAGCTTTTCTGGATAACTTTGGTATCCCATAAAAGCTCTGTAGTCTAGACATACCCTAAGATGAAATATGTCAAAAAAAGTTTTGTGTGAAAAAAGAGAAATTGCCCTCCTAAAAAAGAGGCAAAAATCTCATTAAAAAGTAACCAAAGCAGTCTCAGAGAAAAGAAATTTTACCCTTCATTTAATGACTCTCTCATAATTACTGGACGAACTGTACACCTGAATCTTCCTGATCTCTCAAGGTGCACCTCATCTAGGTGTTTGTCTCAGACCATTGTTTGCCTCTTTGGGTGGAATCATATGATTCTCCCATTTGCAGACTTGGCTCTGGGTAGCAGTCTCTTGTATATCATGAGTGATTCACCGCAGCAGCTCTGACATATGTCCATACCCTGCATTTCCATCCCTCCATAGCAATAACATTTCTTAGGTATTTCTAAGGTATTTTTGGTACCTAAGCAATGATTTGGAGTGTGACCCTAGTAAGCTTCTTTTCTTCTTCTTCTTCTCTCTTCATATTAGAGGTTTTGTGTGTGTGTGTGTGTGTGTGTGTGTGTGTGTGTGTGTGTGTGTGTGTGAGAGAGAGACTGAGCTCAGATGTCATTTATTTAACTGCTGGTATCTGTATGCCCCTAATAAGTTGGAACTGAGGATTGTCATATTTAAATATCATTTTCAGAATTAAATCTTATAAAAAAGTGCACTGCTCTCAGACCTGACTAACATTGGGTACTGTGAGATTAGCAGTTTGCTCTCTGCTTTTTGGGCAAGAATGTGAAAATTATCATTTTTATTACTATACCTAAATTAAATTAACTTTTTTGTGTAAGTGTGGTAACTCCACTAAAGTCACCATTATTTGTTTGATTTTGAAGTAAATGCCATTTGACATTTTGTGAGGAACCTTTTTTTCTCCTTTGGAAAAATGTACATTTGACAACCCCAATGTGGTGTTGTTTTTTGTGGGGGCTTTCCAATTCATATCGATTTCATTGAATTGTTAGTATGGCACATGAACGGGAGTGATAAAACATGTAAAAAAAAGTTTTGTTTCAATATGTGACAGGTTGGCTTGCACACGGGTTTCAAAGCCTCAAGTAAGCCAGTCCTGATCACAGAAAGAGACACATCTGGGTTGCATCAGCTTATCCCCACATAAAAGAGAGTAGAAAGTTGAAGTAAAGGGGAAACTGGCTTGGATTAAGAAATAAGTAGAAGTTAGGTTTGGGGCCTCAGTTAGCTTTAGTGCAGAAGAACATAGGAAAATGAAGTTGCAAGTGAGAGAGAAATCAAAGATAAGTTGGAGATAGAATTTAATAGGAAAGTAAGAATGAGCAAGGACATGACCCAGGATTATGTTACCATTATGTTTTCATTATGGCTGTTTAAGCAAGATTTTTAATTACCATTTTTGACAATTGTAAATGTTTTATTAAAATGCTATCTATATTGATAGTGTGGGAAGGATATTTGTGCAGATGTTAATTTAAATATAATGGATAATGTAAAGATGTTAAGAAATTGTTTGAAATATAATTATGGCAAAGGACAGTTTATTGTTAATTAGTATTATAATGCAGTATAAAAGTACTAATTTTGCTAAATTGCAAGCAAGTACCAATTAAGCTTCAATCAAAAGGGTACCATTAGGTTTCAGGGTTAAAAACCTAACTTGATTCAAACCAGGTGTGACTCTTCCTGTGGTCAGAATTGGCTTACCTGAGGCTTTCCAGCCACACGCATCTGGAAGAAAATAAGTTGATAGGTAACAGCCAGCATGGATTTGTAAAGAACAAATCATGTCATACCAATCTGATAGCCTTCTTTGATAGGATAAGTTGTGTGGATAAGAGAGAAGCGGTGGGCTGGAAGGGCATAACAAGTGTGGTTCTGCAGGGTTCAGTTTTGGGACTGGTTTTGTTCAATATCTTCATCAATGATTTAGATGATGGCATAGAGAGTATGAATATTAAGTTTGCAGATGACACCAAGCGGGGAGGGGTTGCAACTGTTTTGAAGGATAGGGTCATAATTCAAAATGATCTGGACAAACTGGAGAAATGTTCTGAGGGAATTAGGACAAATGCAAACAATCAGCTTCAAACACATAGGCTGGCATGATTTTGCGGAAATACTTTTAATGGAAAAATTTTTCCGTTAAAAGTATTTCCGCAAAAGAGCGTCTAGATTGGCATGGACGCTTTTGCACAAAAGCACTTTTTGCGGTAAAGCGTCCGTGCCAATATAGACGCGGTTTTGCACAAGAAAGCCCCGATCACCGTTTTAGCCATCGGGGCTTTTTTGCACAAAACAGTGCTGAGCTGTCTACACTGGCCCTCTTGCACAAATACATTTGTGCAAAAGGACTTGTGCCCGAACGGAAGCATCATTGTATTTGCACAAGAAGCACTGATTTTGTACATTACAAAGTCAGTGTTCTTGCGTAAATTCAAGCGGCCAGTGTAGACAGCTGGCAAGTTTTTGCACAAAAGCAGCTGCTTTTGCGCAAAATCTTGCCAGTCTAGACACAGCCATAGAATGGGAAGCAGCTGTCTAGGCAGGAGTACTGCAGAAAGGTTCATAGTGGACCACAAGCTAAATAGGAGTGAACAGTGTGACATTGTTGCAAAAAAAGCAAACATGATTCTGGGATGCATTAACAGGAGTGTTGTGAGCAAGACACGAGAAGTCATTTTTCCACTCTACTCTGTATTGATTAGGCCTCAATTGGAGTATTGTGTCCAGTTCTGGGCATCATGTTCCAAGAAAGATGTAGAGAAATTGGAGAAGGTCCAGAGAAGAGCAACAAAAGGGATTAAAAGTCTAGAAAACATGATCTATGAGGCAAGGCTGAAGGAACTGGGCTTGTTTAGTTTGGAAAAGAAAAGACTGAGAGGGGACACGATGGCTGTTTTCAGGTATCTAAAAGGGTGTCACAGACAGAAGGGGGGAAAATTGTTCTCCTTGGCCTCTGATGATAGGACAAGAAGTAATGGGTTAAACTGCAGCAAGGCTTACGTCGGACATTAGGAAAAACTTCCGAAATGTCAAGGTGGTTAAACAGTGGAATAAATTTCCCAGGGAGGTTGTGGAAGCTCCATCACTGGAGATATTTAAGAACAGGTTAGATAGACATCTGTCAGGGATGGTCTAGATGGTGCTTGATCCTGAAGTGAGGGCAGGGGACTGGACTTGATGATCTCTCGAGGTCCCTTCCAGTTCTAGTATTCTATGAGTCTATGAAAAGACTAGACTTTACTCTGTTGTCAGACTGATTACCCTTCAATAAAGAGTATAATATAGCACTGGTGTAAATGGTTGTTGTATCACTCTTTGCCTAGTAAATCATTTTTCCTTTTAATAAAGTTTGTGATTATCATTCAAGGTATCATCTAAGGTTCCTTTAATAAATACATTTTCTCTAACTAACCTACAACCTAAATTATGTTTTATTGCACCCTTATCATTAACAACTTAAAATGAATTGGGAACATTTCACATAAAGGTTACAAAGGCCAGAAAACTGAGCATTGTTTAGAAATACTGCAACAACAGCAGGAAATCTGAAATAAGATTTCTCAGAAGGCCTGGGAGAGACTGTGTAGGTCTGCAGGTTTGAAATATGTGTGTATTGTTTTGTGTTATTTTTAGGGGCATTAAGCAATTAAACAAATTGAAATTGTCTTGAAAAGATGTTCTGTTATGCTCAAAGATTCGGTTCTATGTTCTATAACGCATCACCTATAAAATATGTCCTTCACTCTTTTTTTGTCCATTATAGCAGGTGCAACACTAAGCCTGTTGCCCACTGCCTCTGCCCCACTCCTCTAGTTGTTTGGCTAGCACAGATCCAAAGGTGGAATTGAGATGACATGTTCAATGAGTAAATGCAGTCTCTTCACTTGGACAGGGCACAATTAAATGTGTGAAGGAGAATGATACTTCTGGAGATGTGAATGAAGTGTGAGAAGATCAGAGTGTGCAGGGAATGCAAAGTGAAGGTACAGGAGGACAACTTGGGGATCTTGTGGGAGCTGATTACACGCCTAGTAGACTCATGTCTAGGAGAGTCAGATGCACAGAGAACTCCAACATGCTGAACCACATTCCCTCCTCACCAAGTTGCACAGATTCCACCCTCACATATCCTAGAATGTGAGGAAGGGGGAGAAGTAAAGAGCAGCCTTACACTCAACACCTCAGGGATATCTCCTGGAATAAAAGGCTATCATTCTCATACCTATGTGATTGCTGATCAGGAATTTGTAATATGCTGATTTTCCTTACCCCTCTCCCCGAAGCTCCCACCCACTTTATTGCTTGTGTTGCATAAGGGTAGGAGCAGGTGGGTTAAGGGTTTATAGACATGCACAAGGGCACCTTGTGAAGAGCAACATACATGACTGTCATATTGCTGTCTAGCCATTCACAAAGCTGTTTTTCAAAGCCTTTCTGATTTGCAGTATCCCTCAATGTGTTCTCCTTGTTGCCTTGGTGTGTCTGCTCATAAACTTACTGGGTAGGCGATTTGCCTTAGCCCCCCCAACCATGGCATAAAACTTTCTCCCTATTTTCACAGATATTATGGAGCACACTGCAAATTGCCTCAGCAATGGGAATGTTGCTTTTGCAGAGGTATAACCTAGTCAGTATACTGTGCAACTTTCCCTTTAAATGTCCAAAAGTACATTCTGCCACCATTCTGCATGTGCTCAGTCTGTAGCTGAACTGCTCCTTACTGTGGCCCAGGCTCCCTGTGTACAGTTTCATGACCCATGGGAATAAGGGGTAGGCTGGGTCTCTAAGGATCACTATTGGCATTTCAATGCCTCTGATGGTAATTTTCTGGTATGGGAAGAAAGTTTCATCTTGCAGCTTTCTGAAGGGAGCAGAGTTCCTAAAGTTTGTCATGCTCCTTTCTCAACCATCCCATGGTGATGTCAAAAAAATGGCCCTTGTGATCCACCAATACCTGCAACACCATCAAGAAGTACCTCTTGTGGTTTATATACTCTTTAGCAAGATGGTTTGGTGCCAAGATAAAGATGTGTCTTCCATCTTTTGCCCCACCACAGCTTTAGGGAACCCATCATGGCAAAATCCTCCACTATGTCCCACATGTTTCCCATTCTTCATAGCGGAAGCGTATTGATTACTTTGGCTAGTTGGGTGTACCTTACTATAGTTTTTACACACTCTGAACTGATTCCCAACTGACCAACAGTTGTCTGGCATTAAAAGCTTCCACCGGGTTATTGCCACTCATTTCTCAACTGTCAGAGTGGTTCTCATTCTGGTATTACTGTGCTTCAGGTTAGGGGAAAGCAATTTGCAAACTTCCATGAAAATGGCCTCATGCATGCAAAAGTTTTGCAGCCAAGGCTAATCATTCCATAGCTGCAGAATTATACAGTGCCACCAGGCTGCTTGTTTGTCTCATGGCACCAAAACCCGCATTCCACTGTGTCAATAGGATCAACTGCCACCTGCATCTGCCAATTGCTCCACTCAAGTGTTTCATACATGTGTCTGTTCATGGCCTCCTCACATTCTTCCTAATTCCGGCAGCTCCTAGCAAGGCTCTGGACATCCACAGCAGAAGGTGTGAAATGTTTCCTATGATTGCCATAGCACTTTGCTGCTGTGCGGGGTCCATGCTTGCCCTATTATGACACTGCATGGATAGCCAGGGAGAAAAGGAGCACAAAAATATTGTTTGTCGTTGCTTTCAATCAGCGTGCGAAGGAGGAGATTAGTGCATTATGGGATGCTGACTACGTGTTCTCAGAACCACCCGCTGCACTGATTTGGTGTCATTGGGCACCAGAAGCCTAACACAGAATGCAAAGGGGCAGCAAGAACTGTGGGATAGCTACCCACAGTACATCACTGGCAAAGTTGATGGTAGCCACCCTACTAGGAGCACACTATGATGAACTCTTGAGCACAGTGGGGACATGCACCTTTGACTTTACAAAATCGAGTGCTAAAAATCGACCTTAATAAATTCAAGCTTCTCCCATAGTGTAAACAAGGCCTTATTTTGGATTACTTGAGAGAGAAACTGAATTTCACTTGTGGCCTACAGGGCCTGAATACACCAGAGGACTCAGTTATTTGGTCCAACAGGGGACTGCTCAAGCTACTTGAGTTTTTAATTGAATTGAATGAGTTTTTAAAGGGCAACAGAGAGGGACAAAAGAGAGGCAGGGTACCAAAAAGCACCCTCAGGCCATAAAGAACCACTTAGAAGGGAGACCTGTGCATTAGGACATTTCTAAAATCAAACATTGTGATTTATTTTTCCGTTCAAAATTAATTTTGTATTGAAATTTCCTTTGATTTTTGTTTAGAATGTTAAATGAAAATAAATACTCAAAAACTAAACTAAAAACACACAAAACAAGTGATTTTTTTCACTTTTTGATTCACTGAAAACCTATAAGAATGTATTCTTTTCAAATTAAAAGAAGCTTTCTCTGCCTTTTTGGAATGGTCAGCCAACACAAAAATCCATTATTTTCACAGTTCTACATTTCACCCACTTATATCAGGGTGAATCTATTAATGTTTCCGCTTGTGTTATCTACCTACATATTTGATGTATTTTAATATCTAGAATCCCAGAAAGGCATTAAGTAAGTTTAAAAATGTATAGACATATGAGAATAATACTTATATCCATAAAATCCTGGGGTTTTATTTGAGCATTAAACATTAACTGGAAAAAAAATTGTGAAGCAAATTTGTACTTTTCTATAAGTAGAACAGGAAGAAAAAGTTATATAACCTACAGGTATGACTTTCCATAACACATTCGTGTGCTTAGTTAAAAGTACCTGCGGGTGGTGAACTGGTTCATTTTAAAGGATTCTAAAAGGACACTGCAGTTTAGAGATTCTAATAGCCTGGTTTTATTACAGATGCTTTACATTCCGATATGCAGATATCAAAACCCAGACTGTGCTGCTACCTTTAGGTAGAACAATATACTTTTAAGTTACATACAGCATTTCTTTATTGGGTCCAGTGTTTCAAACTTGATAAAATAAAATAAGAGGTATATGAATATGCATAACTTGAAGATGCTTTATGCAAAATGCACCCTGTAACATATCATTAGCAAAGTTATAATCTGTTGAATGTGTTTATTCTATTTGTGTGCATATATCATTCCTGTATTTGAAGTTACAAATATGAAGCATAAATGTGTATATTAATCTACATGTGCTAAGTGAGGGCCATTAATTGTATTCATGGAGCTTAATGATCAGATACTCTTGTTCTTTCTGTAACCCTGGACTGTGGTTGGTCCTGCCAAAACATGTAGCCAGGTCACCTGATGCTGGAATCCAGTTTGGATGCCATACTTTCCCACAGGAATTGTGAAATATTTAAACTAAACACAAAGGATTCCTATTTTTGGCAACTGGATATAAAGGTGGGAAATCAAACAATGGGATCTCTGCTGCAAGATATCAGGTCACCCCTGCTTGCCACCCTGGATGACTGCTGGAAATATCTAAGACCAAGCAAGATCAAGGATTGGACCGAAGTTGTGAGGCTTCCCAGCTTGTGAGAAAAGAAGATTAGAACTACAGTTAGCATAAGAAATTGCATATAACAACTTTCTTTGAGTATTAGACTTAAATAGCATATTTTGTTTTATTTTGCTTAGTAACTTACTTTGATCTGTCTTCTATTACTTGCAACCAATTAAATAGTACTTTTAAAGGAAAGTAAGGATTTGCTTATGCCAGGAAAATGGGATGTACCTGGAATGGGATTGCATCTCATAAAACCATACAGGAAAGAGACAGAATCACCAGGCAGGTGAAAGGGACTGGCCTACACTTGAGGTGCCCTTTAGGGAAGATGGGGTAGGGCTGAAGATCTCCTCCCCAAATTAATACAGGGAAGTTGCTGGCTGTTCCCCTTTGTCACTGTCAGTGAACGAGGAAAGTGCACAAACTGAACTGAGTTAATGACCCAAATAACATGGGGTAAATGTGCTAGTAATTAATAATATCACTTCTGTTTATTAAACCCAGTGTAAATAATTGTTACCTGGGGGAGGATGGGGACATTAGCTATGCATCTCTCTCTTTCATTGATAAAGGGGGCAACAATTTGTGAGATTTAACAGGGATTCTGGTCCTATTGGGGCTGTGCTTCTGGGTGTTGTATCATGTCCTTATGACTGAGCCTTCCCAGAGCTGAGCTGATCTCAAGGTGTGTGTTGCTCTGCTATGGGCTGTGACCCCAATTCTGTGCCATTATTGGAGGGTCTGGCTCAGCAAGACAGAATATTGGGGAGCCCCAGAGTGCAGGTAGGTAGGCTCAGTACTGTAGTATAATCAGCCCATCAAGTGACAGTCTCAATTGGATCTCTGTGGCCAGACTTGTCACATCATGCAACATTGCATTGTCTATGCCTCCTTGCCAGGAGGGGCACAAGGGCAAATTAGTGAATGCTAAAGTCTATGAAAAAGTTGCTATATTAATATCTCCTCAGTGATTTCTGGAAATGGAGGGGAAGGAAACTTTCTCAGTTATTACTCTTTTTTTTCTTGTATTCATGTTAAGACTTGGAAATATATTCAAGCAGTTTCTCTCTTACAGTCTTCTTTCAGGAACTAGAATTTACTCACAATATTTATGCCAGATGGATAATGAGGAGGTTTGCTGATTTAATGTTAAAGAAAAAGCTGGACATTTTGCCTTTATTTCTAGAAGTATCCTTAGGGGTGGTTTGACTCACCTAATCATCCATGACTTTTATAGGACATGAACAATTTGAGTCATATGATTTCAAAACCATCAGTATTATAACAATTCTTGGATGCTTTACTATTTCTAGAGCAGAGTTTTATTAGTTCTGGTCCAGCTGATCAAAAATAATGACTAACTCTGAAGCAGGAATAATTAATTTGAGCATATTCAGTAGCATCACACTACGTGTTGGTAATCTGATAGAAAATTATCTGAAATATAAATATCATTTTAAAAGGAATGTTTTCACTTCAGTCCCAGAAATGTTTGTGTAAAAATTGCAGTGCATTAGCAGGTCCCATTTCCCCTTACTCATTCATCATTTTCACACTTATTCTGAATAAGAAATGGTGATAACCTTCCAACCGAGACACTTATCTTTTGGTTATTTTTTAACAGATTTGAAGGCTAGAAGAGATCATTGTGATCATATATACTAACCTCCTGCATGGTACAAGCCAGAGAACTACCCTAAATTAATTCCTGTTTAAACTAGAATATATTTTGTAAAATATAGCCAATTTGGATTTGCATGTTTCTAGTGATGAAGAATCTACCACAGCCCTTGGTAAATTGTTTCGGTTTAATTCCTCTCACTGGTTAAAAGTTTGTATCTTATTTCAAGTTAAATATGTCTGTCTTCAACTTCCAGACATTGGATTTTTTTTTATTCCTTTGCCTCTTAGATTGAAGAGCTCTCTGTTATAACATTTAGATTCCTAAAGGAGTTACTTAAAGACTGTGATCAAATCACGTTAATCTTTTCTTGTAATGCTAGATAAACTCAAGGAGAACAAAATCATATAAAGGCAGGTTTTCTAATTGTTACAGCTATTCTCTGAATCTTTTCACTCTTTGAACTGTGGACACCAGAACTGGACACAGTATTCCAGCAGCAATCTCACCAGAACCAAATATAGAAGTAGTATGACCTCCCTACTTCTACTTGAGATTCCCCTGTTTTACAGCCCAGGGCTACAATAAGCCATCTAGCCGCAGCATTATACTGGGAACTCATGTTCAGCTGATTATCAAGAATGACCCTAAGGCTTCTTAAATCAGAGTCTCATGATAGTGTACTAGTGTCTTTAAATATGGCCTACGTTCTTTGCTCTAATAAGTATGACTTTAAGCTTGGTTGTACTGAAATACATATTATTTGCTTGTGCTCAATTTACCAAGCATTCCCGATAGCTCTGTATCAGTGACCTGATTTGCCATTTCCCCAATCTTTGTGTCATCTGCAATCTTTATCATAATTATTCTGCATGTACTTGCAGGTCATTGACAACAAAATTGAATTTAAAAGTGCTAAGAATCAATCAATGTGGAACCCCATTAGATATGTACCTGCTCATTGATGATCCCATTTACAGTTGCATTTAGAGATCTAACAGTTAGACAGGTTTTAAGTCATTGGAAGTGTGCCATATTGATTTTATATCATTTCTAGTTTCTTAATTAAATTGTTATACAGTCTGAATGACTTACACAAATCTAATTATACTACCTCAATATAATATACTTCATAGAATATAAAGTAATGCAACTGAAAAAAATGAAAACAAAAGTCATTTCAAAATGAAAAATCATTCAGCTCATTTTCAAATGGGATATTTTAATATTGTAAAAAATAAATAAATCCTTCATGGTGTATGCCCTGCCAAATTCTGATGAAATCAACACAGTTTTGACAGAATTGCCTACTCTTAGAATATGGTTGCGTCTAAGTTTCACCAAAAAGCACTAATTTATTGTTTAGTGAATGAGGCAAAGTTGTTTCTCCTGAAAACAGTAATAATTATAATAATAAAAGATTGCTTAGCAAGCAAACATATTAAACAAGGCTGTTCTGGAAAGTATTTTACAAATATGTACAGTTTTCTGCTGGTTATCTTTGCTTTGCGGTAAGGTTTGGATAGGATTTAACTTTATTGTATAATTAGCATTTTATGTAACACAATACATTCTTGACAGGAATGGTGTGGGTATGTGTAATCCTTGTTCAGAATGCGGGGTGGCTAGATAACATCTCAAAATACCTTGCAGCCTCACATTTCTGTAACGCTGTATGATCAGTTAGGCCTCATACGATTCAGTGCAAGATCAGGACCCAAGCACTGAAAGCATATCAAATATAAACTAAGCTTTTACAATTGTTTTGTTTAAAAAGCTAATCAATTCAGCTCTGCAGTACATTGGTAAACCTCTAAAGTAGTGTAGACATTAGAGTTATCAGGATCCACAGTATACATCAAACATGGGGTTTTTTTTCTTTCTCTCATAAAATAGTATATTTTACTTATTTCACATAATTTTGAATTGGGATTTTGGGAAGGGAGAAATGGAGATGAAGGTCTTGAGGACAACTATGCACCTGGATTATGGGTCAGGCTTAACTAAAAACAAAACCTAGAGGAGAAGGAGCTGAATGGTAAACATAAGGGCTGGACGTACAGATTAGAAGCAGACTGCAGGGAGAAATTCTGTTATCACTTTCTAGGATTAATGTGTGGGGAGACTGGGCAGATCAAGAGGAATTGGCCCTGAATCCTCTCCCAAGCTGTGAAGAATTTCCAGGAAAGACATGAAGCAGCTATCAGGGCAAAGCGAGCTCCAGCACTGTACTTCCAGGGAGAAAGCCTGGGGAGATGTTCAGCTGAGGAACTGAGATGAATTAAGAATCAAGCTCAAGCTCAAGGACATTGGAAATGAAATTGAACATACGTACATTTTAGTTTGGTATTTTGTTGAGTGATTCTAGGACAGAGTCTTGTAAGTCCTGACCCTGGGAAAAAGATGAATGTAGATAAGATGTAAGAGAGACCTGCTGAATGGCTGTGGTAGGATGATATCTACTGAGGCAGCAACAAGACATCTGAAGAAGCACATATTAGCAACTGATCACAGAGTCTCTAGGCTGGAACCCAGTAAGTGGAGATGATTGCTAGAGGCCCTGAGAAGGAAATAAGAATGAAAGGGAAGTCTAAAGGAAGTTTATATGGACTACTGAGCCCAGAATTAAAGAGGAAGATTGGATGCAGATATCAGACATTTCTTCCTGTTTTTTGGGAAGGGATGGGACTAAATGTGACCTGGCTTGAGAGAAAACCTTGTGAGAAGAGACCACTGGAGAAGAGGCTAGCTCCTGCAACTACTCTACGCTACACTCGTTTTTCTACACACTAGCTTGAGCCAACTGGTGCAACTATATTTACTCAAGCTGGGATTCACAACCTCACTGGAAGTGTATAAATACTCTTTATAAACTAATTAAGGCAAATTTGGAGATTTCAGAGTATCTAAATGGCTTTTTCCCCTCATTCTGCATCACAGTTATATTGGGAAGACAACTATCTGATCCCTAGTTTGGTAATGATGAGGCAGTTAGTGGCTGAGATGTCAAGAGAAGATGTGATGATTCAAACTGATAAACTGTACTGTCTAATGTAGATAATTTTTGTTGTTCTCCAAGAATTCTTAAGGAACTTAACAATGCAGTGGATAGGATGTTAAAAAATCATATTGCAAATTTAGCTACATTGGAGAAGATGGCACATGTACTAATCTTTAAAAAAAAAGGGTGAGGGAAGAAGGAATGGGTTGATTCAGGGATTTATAAACCTTATTTAAATATGAGATAATTTGGATGAAAAAATAATTAAGGATAAATCAAATGAAACTCTGCTACTCCAAATTACTAAAATGCTATGATTATGTCAAAAGCTAATGAATTAGGGAGGACTGGAAGATTTAACTTATTTGGAGTTTCATAAATCCCTTAACAAAGCTCCTAATGAGGTTATTAAAGAAATGAAGAAAGTGTAAAGTGCTGTCCTGGATTAAAACCTGGGTAACGGACAGAAAACAGCGCAGATAAATCATCAATTTTCAACTTGGCAAAATATCAAATGGAAAGTGGCAAAAATTTCAGAGAATTCAAAAAGATTTAGGTTATTTAAGATGCACAAGACTAGGAGGAATCCAAAAGTACAGGGTAATGTATATTTATATCTGAAATACTGAAACAAAAAAAGGGGTGCAGGGCAGGGAGGTGCAGGATTAAGGGAAGGGGGCTAGGAAGTCTGGGAGGACACACTAGAGCCATGTGTAGTAGCAGGGACGGTGCTGCAGTTGGCAGCCCTATGCAGCTCCTCAAGGGGAGCCAGGGCTCCCTAGCATGTCTTAGGGTGGTGGTGTCAGCCGATGGTCAGGGCAGTGAGTGGTGTGTGTGCGAGACTTCAACTGCTGGGACTGGGGTCCCTTAGCAGCGGGCAACCTGGAGGA
>CM057845.1:184525958-184546930 GCA_030068395.1 Apalone spinifera
ATTTCGAATGCCTGCATTTGCATCCCTAGTTCGAACTAGGGTACAAGTGTAGACGTACCTAAGATAGATAGATAGATAGATAGACCTGTGTACTACCTCCAAGAGTAATTTGCAGTAGCACAAGTTACTACCACACTCTTCTGTGCAGTTATTTAAACACTATCGTTCTGGATAAGCCCCTCCCAATGATTTTTTTGTCGCATACTTTTGTGCTTTTATGAAATGCATACTGGTGTGAATACAGAGGCAAAGTGAACACATACACATCCACAAAGAAACACACTCTCACTTGTCTTTTCTAACTTTGGAAAACGACTGTGTGAAAATGTACCATGCGGCTGATGAAGAAACAGTATTTAGCTACTTAATTTAGTATGTGTTTGGGCAGTTAATTGTTTGGGCATGAGAGTATACATTTTCTTGCAAACTTTTTTATTCTAATTATAATGGTTATTCTATGTTTGTAAGTACTGAAACCTAGTTTGCACAGACAAATAAAATCACTGAATGTGATTCCATAATATAATACCAAATCAGAGATCAACACATTTCATTACTATTTGAAGATGAAGAATTCTTGCTAGATGCCAGAGTAACATACTGTAGCCCACTTCCTCAATGCACGTAGGCAGACTGAAACAAGCTGCTAACTTCTGCTGTCTAAATCCGTGACAATTTGTGAATGAATCATACTATACTCCTTAGAACCTGACAAAAGCAATGCTCATTCTGCATCTGGCATGGAATATAATTTTCATATTGAAGAAGTGGATTGATTGGTTACTCCTGGAGTTCAATTTACATAGTCTCCATCATGAGCTATCTTCTGCACCTATCAAAAGAAGCAAGGGGGTATAAAAAGTGTTACTAATCGCCCACCAGAGCTACTCACATTTATCACAGTGCAAGGGAAGATGGTACTTGTCACATGGCGGGTTTTCCCCTTTCTTCATAGTTGGAAAGAAGTTAGGTGGGAAAGGAGAAGAGGTGGAGAGGAAGAAGGAGGAACCACATTGTGACTGGGGCATAATTTAGTCCCCGCTCTGCAACTTAATTCTGTCTTTTACACAGGTCAGCTTGCAATATGCCAGTTGAATCTTTTGTTGTGGATTACAGAGAGCCATGTGTACTTAGTTTCACTGGTGATTCCTAGAACAGACTGAAACCCCATGATTATACCAGAATCAATATTCTACTATCGATGAAATCTTCAAGTGCTACATTGATTCAGTTTGATGAACATACATTCTTCTTCTGATATGGAACTCAGAGGAACCATGGGCAGATGAATTGTGTGTTTCCCCCTCAAGCTACTGCCATTTCATGTGTATCTTCTTGACTAAAAGGGTATGAAAAGTAGTATATCTTGACATTACATTCATGCGATAGTAATATTACTCTGGAATTGATATGAAGTCACCTTGTCTCCAATACCTGCTCAAAAAATTGAATAGGTTTTAGTAGTTAAATATAAGAACTAAGCATTGTTGCATCCACTCTCTTTCAGTTATGAGAAAAGCTAATGTAATCCTTGAACTATTTACTGAGTGAGACTAAATATCTCATGCTTTAACTAATGAATGCAGGAGATGCATAACATTATCTGAAATGTTGTCTGCAAAATTTTGCCCTGTCTTGAATCAAGTGCACTGCAAGGGAAACCCAGCCAGTCTTTCCCTTCCCCCACAATTGGCATACATACAAAGGAAATGGGCAGAACAAGGCACCTAGCAATCAACTGAGTGACTGGCAGAGTTCCAGGCTGTTGCATTCAGCACTATTCCTCATATTTATACTTTAAATGGATTGAGTGATACATCTGGGTCAAGATAAATTGTGCATTAAGAATGTCACTTTTAAATTGTGAGTTGGAGAGGCATCTTCTGCTCCTGCTCTTCCCTCCAGAAGCTCTCTTCGCCTGCTTTTCTCTCACTCGGGACAATAAAAAGAAAATAAGATGTTCCCGGTTTCTACTGCAGATTCTTCTTCAACCTCTGCCAGCCTCACTCTTCAATAGTAGATCTTGTGGCCCCCTGCTGTTGGCTCAGCTGCTCCATAAGCCAGGAAACAGTCTTCTGAGAGGAAAATCAGTCTTCTGAGGGGGAAAAAAGCAGCAATTTTGGGACCCACTGAAATCAAGGCCCAGGCAGCCTAAATCAAAGGAGCTGCCTAACAGGAGCCAGTGACGTGCTCAAGGATGTTCCCTTTGCTACAGTCAAAGGATCTAGGTTGGGCCATGGCCCACTGGCTACAATCAATTTTCAAAGAGGAAATTGTAAAAGGAGAAGAAATTACTTTTGTTTATAATGGGCTTGAAGAGCAAAGACTGAGTTGCCCAGTCAGAATGGATCACTAAAGGGCCACAGAAGACCCCCAAAGGTAGGCTGACTCCTGCAAGGAGAGGCAGGAGATAAAGAGAATGGCAGCATTGCTTCTAGACAACAAGGGGGCTCTCAAGTATTACCTGCCAAAGTTTTCTGTTTTTATAAGTCCATGTTCATGTCCATCATTTTATTTTGATATTTCTCCTGAAATTGTAAGACAAGTGTTTCTGCAGCAATGAGACAAGGCAAATCATGCCCACACTTTGCTTTCATGAGTACAAATTTACTATATTACATTGTATATTATTTTTAAGAATAGTTTTCACTGGTTATTACATATTTAATTTAGAGAAATAAAAGTTTTGCATATTTTGAAAAGTGTGTATTGATTTTCAAACTATTTTGTGAAAAAAACAAACAGTGAATTCAACTGGGCATGATATGTGGGGGGTCAGAGTATTATATATTAGTGAGTATTAAGATAATTCTTATCTTCTATGTTCAGCAAAAAATATACATCTGTGGAAATCAGATTGATTTGTGGATTTTTTTTTCTCACCAAAAGTTGAGGTATGTTTATAATTAATTTTATTCAGAGTATATATTTCAATCTGCTATTGGTAGAAATGTAAAAACAGCCGTACTGGGACAAACCAAAGGTCCATCTAGCGCAATGTCCTGTCTTCAATCAGCGGTCATTGTTAAGTGTTTCAAAACAGGTTATCAAGTGATCTATCCCCTATTATCCATTCCCAGCTAAAGACTCACCTGTCACTGTTCCTCCTTCTAGACAAACATCTCTGTTGGATTTGAACCCCAAAACTAGATCTATGTGCTTCCAATTTCTCTCGGTTTGAGAAGGATCCAACACTATCTCTTCCTTTGGTCTCTCTGGGTCATTGGAAGGATAAGGACATCAGTTTCCTCAACAACAATTGCAATCAGGCAGTGGAAAAATGTAGCTGCAGTTTGAAATTATTCCATACTCATAATTTTGGATTATTTGAACAGAGTGCTGTGATTTCAGGAATATTGAAATATTTCATCATCTTAAAAATGTAGAAATGAAATGTTTCAAGATTTCTGAATCTTTTATTTTTAAAGATGTATAAGCTTTGTAGAAAATTGTGACTTTTTGTCTAGTTTTAGAATGAAAAAAAAAGTTGGAATTTCCTGGAGGATGGAAATGATAAATTTTGATCAGTTGTAACTTAGATTGATGGAGGATCTGCCATCTCCCAAGGTAAGTTGTTCCAATGATTAATTACCCTGACTGTTAAGAAATTGCTCATTATTTCAATTCTGAATTTGTTTAGCATCAGCTTTGAATCAATGTATCTCATCATGCCTTTTTCTGCTGGATTAAAGAGCTATTTACAATCAGAAATCTCTCTTCCATGTACATATTTGCAGAATGTTATCAAATCATCCTTTAAACTTCTCTTGAAGAAACTAAATAGATTGACCCTTTTAAATCTGTCACTGTCAGGCAGGCTTTTCAGATCTCTTACCATTCTTGTAGCTCTTTTCTTGAACCCTTTATAATATCTCAACACCCTTTTTGAAGTGTAGAAACCAGAAGTAGACACATTATTCCAGTAATTATTTTATTAATGACCAAATACACAGAAAATATAACCTCTTTACTCCTATTTTATGTTCCATTGCTTCAACATCCAAGGATGACATTCATCCTATTAACTGGAGCAGTGCACTGGGAGTTCATGTTCAGTTAGTGATATACCATGACACAAAAGAACTTTTCACTATCACTTCTTTCCAGGATACAGTTCTTCATCTGGCAAGTGTGAACTAACTGAAAAACAGAATTTCCTTCCAATAAAAATATAGATTATTGAAAAAACTCATCCCCAAAATGATGAAAGGTAAAAGAACTGAAATTTTTCATAGAATGGAAAATCCAGAAATATTACATTTCAGGAGAACTAAACAGATTTTTGTTTTTTGGTTTGCCTTCTACCAGCTTGGCAAGCAGGCTCCCTGTCAATCTAGGAAGCTAGACAGCCTGGGAGATGGCAGTTTGGGCAGCTGCAGAGACCCACCAACTACAGAGCCCATCAAATGGATTTCAGGGGTGTTGGCTAGCTGGCAATTCACCATCTGGACAACTGGCCAACCAGAGAAACTTGAGAGGAAGCCTGACAGCTGATTGGCTAGCTATTGAGATGGCAGGAAACCAGGAAAAAGAGGAGGATGGAACCCATTTGGTTCTTGTCTAAAAGTACTGTAGAATTGATACATTTCCATGCAACATTTTGATTCTGTTTTCTGGTGGGAAAACTGTTTTGTCAGAAACTGTTTGACCATCTCTACCAGTAGTGTTTGTTGCTGGATGTATGACCTTATGCATGGCTATGGTAGAATGCATATTATTTAAATGAGCTCCAGATTTTCTGGTCACCCAGCTTGGTCCTCTATAGGAGGATGGTTCCACATTTACAGGTGCTTTTTGAGATATATCAGTCAATTTGTTTTAATCCATTTTATATGGGCTTCAGTGATTGTGGATAGTGCTTCTTTTAAAATTAGAATATCATATAAGAATAAGTCTATCACATTTATCTTTATCAATCAAAGTTGTAATCACAAAATATACCAAGTGTGTTTGACCAGGCCTATTGTCCATAAAACAATGGTGATTGATATTAGTAATGCTGCCATTCTTTAATTCATCATTTATTTTATCCTATGTCAACTTTAATATAATTTTAACCTGGAGTGAAAGTCTGGCTAGATGATCTATCACATATGACACAAGTCATACTCTTTACCATCTTCAAATATTGGCTCAACTTTAAATTTGCTCCAGTCCTTTGGAATTTCCAAAGTGTTCTAAGATTTGGTAAAAATTAATAACCATGTTTTAGAGATTGCATCAATTAATTGTTAGTATGTGTGGTTGCGTGTTATCTGCTCCTGCTGATTTAAATGTATTTAGCTTCAATCGTTGCTCTTTTATAACCTCCATAGTTAATTCTGACTTGACAGACTGTGAAGAGTTTCAAAAAGATCTCACCAAACTAAGTGATTGGGCAACAAAATGGAAAATGAAATTTAATGTTTATAAAATTCCAATGTAAAGTAATGAACATTGAAAAACATAATCCCAACTATATATAAAATATGATGGAGACTAATTTGGCAAATATCCACTCAGTGTGCAGCGGCAGTCAAAAAAGCAAATAGAATGTTAGGAATCATTAAAAAAGGGATAGAGAATAAGACAGAAAATACCTTATTGCCTCTCTATAATACCATGGTACACCCACATCTCGAATACTGCATACAAATGTGGTTGTCTAATCTCAAAAAAGAAATATTGGCATTGGAAAAGGATCAGAAAAGGGCAACAAAAATGATTAGGGGTTTGGAATGGGTCCCATTTGAAGTGAGATTAAAACTACCTGGACTCTTCATCTTAGAAAATAGGAGATGAAGCGGGGTATGCTAGAGGTCTATAAAATCATGACTGATGTGGAAAAAGTGAATAAGGAAATTTTATTTACTTATTCCCACAACATAAGAACTAGGGGTCACCAAATGAAATTAATAGGCAGCAGGTTTAAAACAAACAAAAGGAAGTTTTTCTTCACTCAGCACACTGTCAACTTGTGGAACTCCTTGCCAGAGGATGTGGTGAAGGCTAGAATGTTAACAGGGTTCAAAAAAGAACTAGATAGATTCAGGAAGGTTAGGTCCATCAATGGCTATTAGCCAGGATGGCTAGGAATGGTATTCCTAGCCTCTGTTTCTCTGGAGGTAGGTGACAGGGGAGGGATCACATGAGATTAACTGTTGTGATCCCTTCCTCTGGGGCATCTCGTATTGGCCACCATCGGCAGACAGGATACTGGGCTAGATGGACCTTTGGTCTGACTCAGTATGGCCGGTCTTATGTTCTTATGACAATATGATTATACCATCCTTCATCTTTCCAAATTCAGAATGTAAAGAAAGATTATTTGAAAATTCTGGGTTTCTTAAGAGAGAATTTTGTACATTGTTTTTTATTTCTATTCTTTATTATTGGAGCAGGTTGAAATTTTTCATATTTCAGCAGAAACATGGGGGCTGTGTCTAGACTGGCCAGTTTTTGCGGAAAATCAGCCGCTTTTGTGCAAAAACTTGCCAGCTGTCTACACTGGCCGCTTGATTTTCCGCAAAAGCACTGACTTCCTACTGTATGAAATCAGTGCTTCTTGCGGAAAAGTTTTGACGCTCCCATTCGGGCAAAAGTCCCTTTTGCGCAAAACTTTTGCGCAAAAGGGTCAGTGTAGACAGCTGAGATTTGTTTTGCGCAAAAATCCCCAATCGCGAAAATGGCGATCGGGGCTTTTTTGCGCAAAAGGACATCTAGATTGGCCACGGACGCTTTTCCGCAAAAAGCGCTTTTGTGGAAAAGTGTCCGTGCCAATCTAGACGCTCTTTTTCCGAAAATACTTTTAACGGAAAACTTTTCTGTTAAAGGCATTTGCGGAAAATCATGCCAGTCTAGATGTAGCCGGGGAGTTTTAGATAAAAGCATTTTTTTAAATAAATGCAGGAAACAAATATAGAAATGTATTAATGGCACAATTTATTAACTGTTTGTTAAATGTTGACAGTGTTCTCAGAACTTCATGAGAGAGAGAGAGGCAGACAGGTCCCACAGAATCAAACAGATAAAGAATTTTAAGATGCTCTTGGGACAGCTAGATGAAGGTATTAAGTTTATTTTTTGATGCATCTCTTGCATGCATATTACTAGTGTATTTCCATTAACGTTCAGCTACCATGTCCTTATTCGTTAAGATAAACTGTTTGAATCAAGGCTGTGCCAAAGGAGTTCTCTGGTTTAAGTCCACACTATGAACACAATGGTCCTTGTAAAAAGAGAGAATGGAGCCTGCAACTCCAGATTTGTGACAGATACTCAGCTCCTGACAGGAACTCCTCCATCTCTATCCAACCAGCATCATTGATTTAAAATAAAAGTCCAGACAAAACAATTGGATATCAAAGCAGGATGTGCACCAAGAGCGTCTGTCTTGGTTTAATCCCCAGGATCACCATGCTGGTTACAAATCATGTTCCTCCACATGATCTTTAGTGATTCCTGTGCACAGGCAAGGGAATTGGTAGACATAGTCCACACTGTGCTAACCATGCATATAGTCTCTTCCATAAATGCAACGTGCATGGTTAATTACTTGCTGCTTATTTCATTTTTTACAGAACATTACATATACAAATTGCTAGCCGAGGCATATACTTTTGGCAAGTTGAATTATGCAAAATCCTAGCTTTAAAAATTACAAAATTGTTCTTTTTCCTCATTATATAACTTCAATCACACTCAGAATTCATATTAGCAAAATAAGTGTTCTTTTTCTTGTTCAGTTGATAGGTGTGGATATCAGAGACATTTAGCTTAAGAACATTTTGTGCAAAGCTATTGCTGAATAAATATGTTTAATAGGATATGTCTTGATGGTGTTGTAACCCACAGCCTTTGCTGCTGTATGAAGTTAATGTGGTTATGTCTCTAGTGGTAATAAAACTACATGGTGTCTATGTTACCTTGACAATACAGGTTTTATTTCTGCTGGCTAGAGGTCACAGAATATGACATTTCAATTCATCCAATACAAAATCCCTGCTAGGGCAGAGTCTATAGTTAGTAGACTAGTAGCTGATGTGCGGTGGATAATAATCAAAATTAGTATAAGAGTTTGAAAAATTACAGGTTACTTATAACTCTTAATTGCAGGGGTTTGTGCCTCTCTGTTTTAATTCCAGACATCTATATAAGAAGAACCATTTATTAACTTCATTCAATATCAATCCATGAACGCACAGATTACATGCTTTTTGTTGTTACATCTTGTTGAGCTAAGTAAGGAATATATTCCAGTACTGTGTCACTGAAAACGAGGGGGTGGATGCCTAAAACATGGCATTCTTTTAGTAGGGGATTCTTTTCTTCTTGCATTAAGCTGCTGCTTTTATCTGTCAAAACAATGAATAGACTTTTGATATTTAGGCTGTAGGCCAACTACTGTATAGGTCCCTGAGGTTCATTCCCTGGTTCAGCTGGTAGGAATTAGGTAACCATTGTATGCTCTTAAATGTTTTTCAGCATTTTTAGAATATAATTACTCTAGTTCAGAGAGAAGCTGTCACCGAAATTTGAGGAGTCACTGGACCCTGGACGTGACTTTCAGACAGCAGATGGACAGCCAGACGTAGACAGCCAGCAGGTACAGTAGAACAAAAGGTTCATTAGTTCACAGGGATACAGCATAGAACACACTTGTTAGCACGGGAACCCGAGGCAGTCAGTACATTTTGTCTTGGGGATAGGGTGGGACCAGAGCCAAGGCCCTTGGCCTCCTCCCTGAATCCTAAACCAGCAGAGACTAACTCACACACTCAGCACTGGTAGCCATGTCTCCTCCTTTGTCTAGCTTCCCAGACAAAAGGTGTCATCTGGTTGCACACCCTGCCCCCAGGCTCATGTTACAGAATGAATCAACCATTGTGTGCATTCTGGGACTGGGGCAGCCTGCCTCATTGAGAGTCACACCCAAAATTCCCAGCACATCTAGGGAAACTGAGGCAGACATACAGCATTACCACTGGACAGCAGTAATCACGTGCAAAATAACAGTGAATAGAGTGAATACAATCTCCACTTTGGCACAGAAGCCCAACTATTTCATACTTTTTTTTCGGCTCTGGGAACTTGATCAGGTGAGATTCTAAGAGCTTGCACCTATCACTGAAGTCTATGTATTCACCACATAATAGATGAATTTGGTAGCTTGCAAGTGCTTAAGTGATAAGGATACATAGCTATTATCTAGCATTTTCCATCCCTAGCTTTAGAAAATCTTTACATTTTACTGATGGGAAAATTGAGCCATTGAGTGGTGAAATAGCCCTTTTCACTGCCCTGCACTGGTATTGAGGTATTTGTCTGTATGACTGGTAGAAGAGAATGATGCTTTATGGCATGGGGGGGTGGATGGGAGACATAAAAAACTGTTGCAAAAGTGGTCCAAAATAAGGTATTTAAAAGGGTTGGTCCTGTGCCTTCACCCTCCCCCTACACATGAAGCAAGCTCGTAGGCACCCACATTCTCAACCCATTGAGGTGATAAATATGACAGATTATTGGCTATATCTGCTATGGGCATTAGACTAGCCACCCTGTTGAAGGGGCTGGGAAGAAATGTTTCCCTTGCCACCATATTTACCTGGGGTCATTTTGGATTTTTCTGCCTTTCTCACAGGAGGTTCAGGTGGGCCCTGTTCCTAGAGAACTTGATGAGTGGTAGGTCACATCTTGCTACAAATTCATTATTTGTGTAGCGGATGTTCAGTGCAGGTGCTCTATAAAAGGAGAGATTCAGTAACTGATAAATGTCTTGGGAAAGGAGATGTGGTCAGTAATGGAATGTGCTGGTGGCACAAAGCCAAACACCCACGTACAGTAGTATTCCAATAATGCGGAACCTTAGGGACCTAGATGGTGCTGGATTATTGGATATTCTGGACTATCAGGAGCTACTATAAACTGATTATATATATACAGTATATAAAGTGTTTTAACCCTTTTTATTGTACATACTGTATACAGTATACTGTAATGTTTTCATTTTTTAACCCTTTTTTACCCTTTTTGTTCAGTTCAGCTGATGCTGATGCTGCCTTGTGACTTGTTTTTTGCCGAAGCTCACTCACTAGGCTCTTGCCATTTTGATGCCGGACTATTGGAAGTGCCGTACAATTGGAGTTTTCCTGTATATAGCCCACCTTAACCTTCCCCCAAAACTGTGTTGGTAAAATCCCAGCAATGGATTTGCTGGAGGGACCTGGGTGGATACAGGGGGGATCTGGTTAAAGCCCTTCCCCCCCATTAGTTATGTAAAAACTAACTGTACATTTTATCTGCTGGGTAGTCCCAGACATCTAATAATAAAGTTACAGCCTTATTACACCCATAGTAAATGTCCCCAGTCTTTCTTTCAGCATAGTCAGACTATCACTTTTGTGGTCAGTGGCTCAGCTAGGAATAAAACCAAGTTTTCCAAAGTCCCACTCCAGTACTCTGTCACACTGGACCACAGAACTACTGCTTCCTTATACTATTACACAGGTTGAACCTCCCTTTTCCAGCACCTTCGGAACCTGACCGGACCTGATTGAGGGGATTTGCTAGACCAGGGAAGGTCACTCCCAACATGGCTAGGCCTGAGCCCCTACCCTCTGATAGGGCTGCAGCCCAGCACCACTGCTGTCTGCCCAGCTGTGGCTTTGCAGGCTAGAGCTCCCTATTTGCCATTGCTGCACCCGAGCTGCATGGCGGGGGCTGGAGCTCTGCAGGCACTGCTGACCTCTGCTACCTCCCAGACACAGGGGGCAGAACTCTCCACTGTGCCTCCTTTCCTTCTATGTTCCCCCCTCCCCACATAGGGTTCTCAGCTGAGTCGCTGGCTTCCCTACCGCACTCCTGCCCTGCAGCCCAACCTTCCTATACATGGGCTCTGTGGTCCAGGAACATCTCTGGTCCTGCTGGACCACGGATGTTGCCAGAGCAAAGAGTCCCAGCTAAGGGAAGTACAACCTGTATTCCCTTACTTGAACAGTCATGATATAAAATTAAATATATATGCAGCAGATTTGCCTTACTAATTGCCAGATTATGCCATCTTTCCTCATATTAAATAAAAAAAAATCTTACCTCAGGATCATGCCATTGATTATAAATTGGACACTTACAGATTTATAAAAAGTGACATCTCTTGGATAAGGTACTACCTAATTGAGCAAGAGTTTTTTGTCTTCACTTCAAAGTTTACTTGAATTGTAACTAGAAAGTTGCCACTCATTTGAGTCCTGTCCCCTCACACAAACTCTTAATTCAACTATGGCCATGTTTTGAGCACCAGTTGACTCCTTGTTGGGCAATATAGGCTCAAGTTAACACAATTTGTCAGCTACTAACATGATTAATGTCAAGTATGTCCATGTGAGTGCCAATAGTCCTCCCGTGCCTTCCCACAATTCCCTAGGATGTGCCTAGGAAGGTCAGACAAATTTTCCCACAATTCACCCAAAGGAATTCTTAAAACCGCTCAGCTTACTACCTCACAAAAACCCATGAGATATGCCCTCAAAATTTCTAACACCTCACACGCATGAAAGCAGTACCAGTGTGGACACTAGGGGTACGTCTAGACTACAGGCTTTTGTCGACAGAGGCTTTGTCAACAGATATTGTCGACAAAGCTCATCTAGACTACATCCAGTTCTGTCAACAAAGCAAGCCACTTTGTCGACATGAGAGTGTAGACGCAAAGGACAGTGTAGATGCAATAACGCCTTCTGCCGCCAGAACTCTGTTGACAAAAGGTGTTATTCCTCATAGAATGAGGTTTACCGCCGTCAACAAAACCACCGCATTCTGTTGACATTATGTCGACAGAACTCGGCAGTAGTATAGATGCAGGTATAGTTTTGTCGACAAAAGTGGACTTTTGTCGACAAAACCCTGTAGTCTAGACACACCCTAGGAGTGTGTCTACACTGCACCCATAGCTTGCCATAAACTATGCAATTTGAGCTATGCAAAATGTGTTATTTTAAAATAAATCACTTTTTGAAACTTCCCTTACTCCTCGTGGAATGAGGTTTACAACGATGTTGGAATAGAAAGCCTGTTATATTTTGAAATATCAGGCTTGCTCAAAAGATGCAGAATAGCTATTTTTATATACCGGACGTATCCCATAACAGCTCTGCCCCTTGTAGACATAGCCTAGAGTACTAGCTCCAATGTTATTTTACAGCGTGGCTATTGTCTTTGGGAAAAGAAGGCTTAACTTGCAGGAATACATTAGATATTTTAAACAAATAACAAATCTTGTAATTTGTTTTAAATTTTCTGCAAATATTTGTGAAACTTAAATTCACTAGCATAAATATTCCCATAAAACAAACTTTAAATTTTCACATGCAAGTATTCTCTCCAGAAGTATCCATTAACATAGCTAATAAGAGAACAGATACAATACAATGCAAATCATTAAACTAATCACAAGTAAGCATCCTGGGTTAATTTTTGTTTTCAAATCCAAAGAAGAAACAATCACAGATTTTCAAACAAGTATAGTCTAGGAAGTAAAAATCTGTTTGCAGATATTTTGTAAATACAAAATGTGATTACATTCTTTTAGGAATCACCCATTAAATCAGTGTCTGAGGTCCCATTCAACATCAGGATCCAAATGCATTTTCAAATTCTCAGAAAAATGGCATATTTGGAGTGTTTATTTGAAATTATGGTTCTGATTGTTGTAGTTTGATGCAACAGAGTGTGTCAATCCAAAGAACTAACCAGGAGGAAAAAAAAGGTTATCAAAATGTTGTTTGCAATGGGCATTTGAAGATGAGAGTTGGGAAAATGGGGGTGGGAGTTATAATTAGACCTTTGTAGTGGAGTTCATCTCCTTCTATGGGTACTGAACAATTGTGCCGAAATAACTTTTTATCCTTGGCTATAAAAAGCCTCCAAAAGAGGTGCATTTTTTGGCCTTCGGAATGCACCAAAGGACAGGAATTTAAAAGAAAAACTAAAACAGAACTAGATAGCACTCTAAGGGCTTTATCCATCTCCTTTTATATATTACTCAGTTCAGACATTGGCAACAGGATTGTTTCCAACAGTGGCAGGAATTTGCAATGCCTAAATGTATTAGATTTTCTCTTTGAAATATTTTAAAATTAAATTTACATTAATTTTCCAAATGCTCAATATCCTCAAACAATATGACACAACTGGATTTTGTTATATTCTGAAATAAAGTATGATTCATGGATTTAACAACTGAATACCAGCAGAAAATAAATGCATCATTTTCTAAAATACAGTTATATTACTGAAATAGGTAGGTTTATATGAAATGTCTAATTTACTATACTGGCACAATAATTACAAACTTCCCTACATTATATCTATTATTATTTGTTTTCTGCATGCTGCTTTTTTAAGTGGAGAGAAGCTCTATTTCTGCAGCAGAGGCAGCTGCCACCAAAGAAGCCACCCAAGATTTTGTCATTTTGACTCATTCATGGTTAAAGAATCAATTTTTCAATCTCTTTGCAAACTGAGGGCCAGATCCTAAAATGAGGTTAATCATCTGATGACCTTGCCCTTTGAATCTTCTACCAGGTACAAAGGTCCAAACATATTTTCCAGGTAATACTAATGAAAGTAATTTTTATTTAGCAATTTTTAAGATGTTTGCTCCAATGTAAGACTTGATCTTCTGGATACTTATGCTCATGATTAACTGCAAACTTGTGAATATCCCTGTGAAATGAGTGAGATTAGTGCATGTCTAAGCATTTTGAGTGTTTCTGTAAGCATCTGCAGGAACAGGGCCTAATGCTTCATTCTGAAGCTTAACTGGATGAAATTTTGAATAGATTCCTTACATTTGTCTGTTTCTTTTATCTTCTCAATATTAATGTTCTCCAATCTTTCCCTTTCTGTTTAAGGGTACTGTAGTTATTTAGGGAGGCAGTCGGGATTTACTGCCCAGGTGACCTCATAGGTCTCTGGCTCCGTTGATGATGATAACCAGAAGGCTGCTTGCATGTGTGCTCAATGATGTGGGCCCAATGACCACAGCAGACCCCGACAGAGCCCCCAAAGACCATAAACCAGATAAGGATCAAAGGTGCCAGGCTAGGTTTATTGTTAAGCAATGTACAGTAATAGTTGTCATAAGACTCTACTGATCCATGACGCATATGTACTTGCCACAATGGAATTACTCAATTAGTGGGAAAATGCCCTCCAGTCATACAAAGACTGTACCCTCAAGACACCACCTTATATACAGGTACAACAAATCACACCTCACTGCTGATGCATCAGATTGCCACCCTCTGATGCTTCTTAGATACCTTCCATCACTTTGTACCTCGTGGTTTGATTAGATAATCTATATCCATCATGCTGTCATTTTAGACCCTTTCCTGAACCTGGGTCTGTATCTATAAAGAGCTTTTTTAATGAGCTAGTGATACCATGTGATTTCAACTTATGACCGGTACCAATTATTGCTCTGCAGTTGGTACCTAGCACCAATTAGTGTTTTGCACTCTCAGCCCTATTTGTGCCAAGTTCTGTGAGCTGGGGGTTGCCTCTTGCTCACAGCTTAGCTTTGCTTTATGTTAGCCATGTTTTGTCCATTGTTAGCTAGGCCTCAGGCCTCAGACCAGGCCTGTGCTGCATTGGCTTATGTTTTAGGTCTTCATCTTACTACAGGTACGTCTACACCGAAGTGTTATTTCAAAATAACTGATGTTATTCCGAAATAATATAGTGCTCATCTACACTACAAGCTGTTATTTTGAAATAATGTCGAGCTAGAGGACTTCTTAGTCTGACTCATGGTGACCCTCATTTCACAAGGAGTAAGGGAAGTTCTTCCTTCAACTTCCTGCTGTGGAGACGGTGCCAAAAGCCGAGTTAAGCTATTTCGATTTTGGTTATGCAATTGACGTAACTGAAGTTGCATAGCTTAATTCGACGTTAGCCATGCTGTGTAGACATACCCTTAGTTATGTTTCTATTACTACATTATTCTGACTGTTATTTTTTTCCTGCCTTGAAATTATGGATTCTTTTCCACCATAGAACGGAGTACATGCTTTCAGTGCAGTTGCATTTGCATTATTATTGTCATCAGCCTTAGTAATGGATTAACTATCATTCTCATCACAAAAACCAAGTTCATTATCTGATAAGACAAAAATTTCTTCTGATACATCAAGAGATATTTGATTTTCCTTATTTATATTCTCAGTAGACATCTCTCTCTCATTTGCTGGAGATGAGAATTATCCTATAATAAGTAAATTGTCATTCTACTCATTACTCCATTCTGATTGAGGGTTTTTTTTCTCCTTCTCAACACAGGATCTGTATTTGTTTTTTGCTTTCCTTCCTTTAATTGGTTTGTGATTCCTGAAATAAAGTAGTTGTTCCACTATTGAATATATAAAGCAGACTCTAATTTCTGTGTGCAAATTTCATGTCTAGCTATAATTTAAATAGAAAAAACTAAATTTTTAATTATTTTAATAGATTGCTTAATTTAAATATATATTTATTTGCTGTAATTATTTAATAATGTGCATGAGGTGCTGTGTCTGTGTTAACCCCCATAACAGACCTCAGTTGTGGAATTCATGCTAATCAATTCATGCAGCAATTATTATTATTATTATTATTATTATTATTATCATTATTATTATTCTAAAGTTTCATTTGAAAAAGTGGTCAGAGTGAAGTGAAGAGATCTTGCTAATTCACTGCCCCTCCTTCTTTAAAATAATTGTCCCCAACTGATGTAACTGTAGCTGAATCTTCTTTTGGAGACAATGTGGGAAGATTTAAAATGACATAAGAGTAGTGGTCACGACTATTTCCAAACGGAGATGGTTCCACCAAAAAGTGCAGCATCCTCTGTAGCCAAGGACAATAAAGTTTCTTTGGATGCATCTATGCTGCAGAGAAAGATCGGCAGCAGTGAGTCTGAGTTTGGCTCAGTTGACACAGGCTTAAGGGGCTCATATCATGGGACAAAAATAGTATTGTAAACATTCAATTATAGGCAATTATATATGAGTCCTACTGCTCTTGCTGGGTTTCAGATCTCAGGCTCCACCTAAATCCCTATATTTACACTGTTCTTAGTTCCATAGCATCAAGTCAGTGGACATAGGCTCTGAGACTCACTGCATTAAATTTCTTTTTCGAAGTGTAGATGTGGTCCATTGTGACCCTGTTGTTCAGCAGACTCTGAATGTGATTTCTATCACTACTGTTCTAACTTTTCTACTCCATAAGCTTTATTTGTCACAAGTAGTCTCATTAGTAACATGATGCATGAGAATAATGTAATGAAATTTGGAGGTGCTGTCCTCTTGGGTCTTCAGTGGGAAAAGCCTATAAAGTAAATTGCTGAAATAAGGGGGGAAGGTATTGCAACTTAGTATATGAAAACACAGCCTAAGCTATCTTCAAAAAAATAAAAGAGGAGGAAAACTTGTCTATAATTTTGAAAGGAAAAAAAATGGTGAGGGAGCGAAGCTTTCTGAACTGTTTGAAAATTGAACAATAGATGGAAATACCAAATAGTGGTTAAGCAACAGGTTGCATTGGGATTTTACTTACCACTAACTAAAGATAGGAGGAAATTCACATTTTAACGTCATGAAATTTTACAAAAGTTCATGTAACTGATCCAATATGCTTCATAAGTAAGAAGGAACATGGGCTGTAATTTTCCCACTATACATGTGACCTTTCAGAGAAGTTGCAGAATTGGATTGAACCTTCTTATAAGTGTGTGTGTGTGTTTATTTATCTGTAAGAGAAGAAAAGGAAGCTCAATGTATTGTCCCAGCTTCCTGAAATAAAAAGAGACATTTCAGAGGGAAGGAAGTCAACAATAATAAATCAACCCCCAAATCCTCAAAGCCGCAATGAATGAGGAAGAAGTAGGAGAAAATTCTAGGGAGGGAGAGACAGAAGATGATTCAAACCAAATTCCTGATAGCAAACACTTCCAAATTTTGGAAAGTTAGGATCCAGATCCAAATGTTGAAACTCAGGGACAGCTCTCCAAAGATAATTTTTGGAGAATGAGAAGCAACAGCAGAAGTAGTAGGAATATTTCTTTCTTCTGTCCTTTGATTACTGTGGAAGCAAAAACAGTGGTCACAAAATCCATTGGAGCAGTGGTTTTTTATTACCCATGTTCCAGGGCCCAAGCCCAACTATAGAATACGAAGAAGTAAGAACTATACTTTGGACACAAAAAAATGGTGACCATGATAAATCAAATTTATCATTTCAGTCCACCACTGGACACCCTCCACACACACACACAGCTGACTTTTAGAATAATTAACAAAAATAAATAAATGTAAGCATGGAGTAAGCCAGGCAAATACAGGGGCACTAATTGGCTGTAAATATGTGCATATTACGATCTGGAATATGCCAGTTTTATTCAAATTTCTAGTACTTTCTTTCTCACATAGTCTCTGTATGCTGCCATGGAGCTTCTTACCTAGTCAATTTTATGGAAAGTGTTACTTTTTTATAAATCTATTTATCCAGCTACCTTGAGAATCCAGAAGGTGACCATCACTAATGACATCCAGCTATCTTTGGCCCCTCTTGCATGACAGAAACTACATACTGTAACTTGTATTAATAACAAATTCTTGGTGAGAGATTTTAAGGGGAACATTTTTCTTCTTAAGGCCTCTTTTTAAAGTCCCTTTGCCTGGAGGATTTCCTTGTGTTTTCATCTTATTGCAAATACCCTTTTTCCATCGTAGAAAATATCAGGTTGCAGTTTGCTTTTTTGCAATTCCATTTTCTGGGTGGGAATCTAACATGCTTTCTCTGTGCATATTGGAAATTCTTAACCAAGGGGCAAAAATCCTGGCAACCACTCTTTAGGGTGGGTATGGGAAAAATAAAGTCATGTAAGTCATGTTGCTCCTGGCCCTTTGGTGTAAGATTTGCTGTCTCCATTTCTTAATATAGAATTCATTTCAAGGGAGTGCTTTTATCCAGCATCATTCTGTTCTGCTTGATAATTCTGCATGAAAGTGTTGTTTGTTGTTTCCAGTTTGGTCAGCCTGGTTTCTGCTAGATTAGATCTAGCCTCAAAATGCTTGATGAGTTATTTGTTTTTAATTTGACACCAATGAAGAGCCCGCCTGCATGCTGGAAATTACCAGAGGTGGTATTCCTTGCCATATGCTGCCCAGAGAGCCTGTGTCTGAGCTCTGAAAACTGTGGTCCCAGATGAGGAAAAAGGGGGAAATAGATGTCACTGGCATTAGTTTGCTACTTTTTTTATACTGCCTTAAGTTTTACATCTTGCTTATGGGATAGTTAAGAGGCATAACAATAAGATCTTACATCTAGTATTCATAATTTTCAAGGCAACTTTGTTCACATACCTGAAAAATCCCTCCAATTATCATTGTATTACAGTAGTTTCTTGGGGCCCAGCCATGGACCGGGATTCCTTCAGGCTAGGCACTGTACACACAAAGAATAAAAAGACAGTCCCTGCCTCAAGAAGCTTATCACGTGTTTATTTTTGCCAGGATCTCCACCCTCCCTCCAAGCTAAAAGTTTTCGTTACTCCAGCCATTTTCTTTTCTTAAAGTTTTGCTAGGCCATCACACAGTGACATAATGCACAAAATGAAATATCAAAGAAATTGCCAAGGGAGATACTAAACAACATATGTCATCCTTAAATGCTGGAGCTGGGAGTGACAGAAATAAATAAATATATATGTAGTTTCTTCTTTAAAAGAAAAATGCTCAGGAAAGTGTGGGTGTGAATTTCATGGGAGGGAAGGTGAGTCTCTGGGTCTTCTCCTTAAAGGAGGAATCTGTAGAAACTAGTATCCCAAGGTGATTTTACACTTCTCAAAAATATATTTAGAAGAAATAAAAACAGCTGCACAGCAAATATTAATGAGGGGAGCTGCTCCTTGCACTACTTCCAAAAAGACTCAATCCTAAATCTAGAAATCATCTGAGTTCCTCACTAACCATAACTTCTGATTGGATGGTATTTACAGCTACTTTGAGTTACTCATCAGAAAGTAAATCCACATTTAGACATATTCCTATGGAAACAATGAACTAAGCCTGTCAGTCAGGGTGACAACTCCACAGTTACAGCTTAAGAGTCACACTAGGAAAGAATTAGAAAAGGAATGAAATGTACTGCTCTGTGAGTGTGGGAGTGTTATAGTTTGACTGCTCAACTGCTACCCCTCATCATTTGTTTCTAGAACATAAACTCGACTCAGCTGTTTTTAGTCTACTCCTTTTATTTTAAATAAAGCCCTGAAATGTGTGATTACAGTAAATTAGAACCTGATTTCAAAAGGGGCATCAAATCTGCTTTGTGGAAATGGATAACTTGTGTGGTCAATGGATGTTCCTTAGATATCTACCTACATGATTTTTTTTGGTGCACCAACAATTACTGGCCTTGAGTTGCACCTGCAACTCTGTGCCTCCAAACTTAGGTCGCATCCCTAAAAGCAGGTTTATAGAGTGAAACTTGCTTCACCATTGAGAGTCAAACAATATCAACTTGCACAGGTGATGGAGGGGGTAACTTGGGGGAGGCACAGTTCATCCTGCAGCACTGACCACTGTTTCTAATAGTTTGTCCATTGGACTTGATTGGTGTTTTAAGTCTTCAGGGTCTGTGGTCATCTATGCAGGACAGACACAAGGACGTCATCACCTTTGGGAAATAGGTGTGGAAGCCCTGGGCACTCACGCTACAGAAAAGAACCTTCAACCTCCCATCATAACCTCACCAGGGAGCAAAAGAAGTACAGAGACCTATAGAAAGTCTTCACATCAAGACAAATTTCATCTTAAATGAAGTAACATACATTCTTGCTTCACAGTATTATTAACAAATATATGCTATTAGTCTACAAAAGGACATAAAAAGTGAGAGCAAATGAAAATATAATTGAACATTCCCTACGATGGACATACAGTGAAAATTCCTGAAAGTTGAATGGGCAGAAGGTGCAAAGTTGTCAGAAAGTTCTCAGTTGTAATTTCTCGATTCTGAGCCAGATCTTTGTGCAGGTCTTGTGGGCCTGGAGGCTGCTCTAGGGTATATTTGCCTAGAAAGAAATTTTATGGTTAGTTGGTTTGTTTGTTTGCTTGAAGGAGCTTCTGAAAGGTTTGAAATCTAGAAGCCTCTGTTAATTGGCTGAGCCTCAGTCAGGGGGTGGGGCTACCAGAACTAAATAAGCCTGTGACTCAGCAACCCAGGGAGCTTGCAAATGGGCACTGCTAACAGGGAGTTTGGAGAGGGAGCTTAGAGGGCACTAGTGACTTCTGACCTTCTTTAAAACATAACTCTTACAATAATCTATATTCCAGAGGTTGAAAAAGAATCCCAGTTTATAATTAAACTTATTCCTTAGAAAATGGATACAGAAGCCCAGCAGCAGAGTGGGGGCTATCCTGTTTATTGCGTTGAGTGTCACATATATGATTACCTGCCCTGTGGGCGGGTGACATATGTGTGCACCCATTGCAAGGAGCTCCTGACCCTCAGAGACCGAGTTCGGGCTTTGGAGGCCAGGGTGGCTGAACTGGAGGAGCTAAGGGAGGTAGAGAGATATGTTGATGAGACTTTCCGGGACATTGTAGTACTGTCCCACCTCCAGTCTGAGAGCCCCAGTGCTCTTAAGGAGGATGAAAGTCTCAAGGGAACAGAGCATTCAATGGGAGCGGAGGGAAACCATCCCGTGGTTGGGACCCTCCTCCCAGAGGATGTTGCGGTATCCTCTCGCACTGAGGATATCTCTGAGGGGGAGGGAATGCCAGTTGTTAGGAAGAGGCAGGTGTTAGTAGTGGGTGATTCGATCGATAGGAACATAGATAGTTGGGTTTGTGATGACCGGGAGAACCGTATGATCACTTGCCTGCTGGTGTGAAGGTTGCGGAACTCTCGAGGCATCTAGATAGACTTATGTGTAGTGCTGGGGA
>CM057845.1:184554836-184568104 GCA_030068395.1 Apalone spinifera
CTCCTTTGCATGACTTTTCCGGCAAAGGGGGCCTGTCTAGACACAGCCTTAGTCTATAAGGTGCCACAGCACTTCTCATTATTTATATTTGAAGTAAAATACTCTCTGAACCTAGAGATCCCAGATGTCAGGAAAAGATAATAGACTAGTTGGTATTTCCTTTATTCTGATTAGACTATAAAGATCCTAATATTCAATTATTGCTCTACAGCCTTCAAAAAGGCCTGGTCTATACTAGCCCAGGAAAGTTGGCTTAAGGTACACAATGTAAGAGTCGGCTTAAATTAAGCTGAGCATGGCAGTGTCCACACAGCAGGAGGCCTACAGGAGCAAAATCTCCCATTGGCTTCCTTTACTCCTTACAGAAGGAGTACCAAATGCTGGCAGGGGCTGCTTTTAGTGTTTGATTTACAGGTCTATACTAGACCTACTAAATCAAATGCTAGAAAATCAACCTCTAGAACATCAATCTCATAAATATAAATGTGCTCTTAGATTGTGACCTTTTTGGATTGTTTGTTGTGAGGTATTCCCGAACAAGAAATTGTAGTGTGAGACTCACACACTTTGCCTTCATCTCTGTTCACAATCATGCTTTGTGAAGATTTTGATACTAAAACAAGCTTCCCAATCACAAAACCCTGATAATGCTGGCTGTGATCTATACCTATGCAATGCATCTGACTATTATGAGGCCACTTTTATATCTTCCTTCAATATCTGAGCCCTCCTTTCACATAAAAATTTCACATAGCATTGTAACATATCAACATTCTGAAAATGAAATATCTAAACCAACTTGCATGAAGGTTGCCTAATGGCTTGTTTTAGTATAAGAGCATTTCTGACAATCAGATGGTCAGTTCTGGGATAGTCAATTTCAGATTTTTGTTCATTTTACATAGCAGTGTTTGTTATTTGATACTCTCGTACATCTGCTAAGATTTTAGCATTTTAAGGCAGACATGTCCCCATTGTGACTTTATTACATATTTCTCTTGTCAATCCTGACAGGTACAAGAACTGCTGTTGGGAAATCTTTCTTCAATGGGAAACCTTATTGAAAAACACACAAAACACCTGAAGTAGTGAGTAACAAACCAAACAAAAGATGTTTCAGACATGAAAAAAATACCATAGCATGGTCACTTATAGTATCTTTTTATCTATATTTTGAAATATTCTCTAACTGCTATGCTTTAATTCAAGAAAATTATATTAAGGACTTAACGTTGGTCTTTAAAACAAGGTGCAAAGTATGATAGACGGGGAATAACAGGAGTTCCCATAGATATTGCCAACAGCTTTTGAAAGGTGAATTAAGTGATAACTCATCATGGGCCCAGCTCTGTGATGAGAAAGAAGAGGTAAATATGTTACAATTAAAGAAGAAATCATTAGTAAAGAGGTCTCAGATTCACAGCCTGTGGGCCGGTCCAGCTCAGTGTGATTGCACAATCCGGGCCAGGTCATCTAGCCCTTGTAAGAGAGGGCCATCCACTAGAGCTGTAGTGGCCATGGAGAGGTGCTTCTCACCTGACCCCAAGCTGCTGTGGTGAGAGGGCTGGGGTTGTCCTCTCTCCCTGTGGCAACCTGCATACAGTACACCTCATCCCCAGTACCCAACCAAAGCTATGATTCAAATGAAGAATGTGCATTTTCATTTTATTCTCAAAAAAATTGAGTTAAGGACCCAAGCAATGATGGGTAAATCTTCTAGTTAACAAATATTTCACAAGAATATATCATGGCCATACTGGGTCAGACCAAAGGTCCATCTAGCCCAGCATTCTGTTTTCTGTCAGCTGCCCCAGAGGGATTGAACAGAACAGGCAATCACCTGCCCAATCAAGTTAATAGACATTGAGAAAGAAAGAAAGAAAGAAAGAAAGAAAGAAAGAAAGAAAGAAAGAAAGAAAGAAAGAAAGAAAGAAAGAAAGAAAGAAAGAAAGAAAGCTTATACTTTAAATGGTGTTTATAGGGCTTTCATAAATACTATTACTCTACCTTCTTTCAAGTGACTGATGGAGAGGAGGTATCTGTATATGGTTTGCAAAAAATTAATATCTCTTCCGCACCATGGACAGTACCGATCAGACCAAAGATAATTTTAAAATCATTCGTATGCTCCCTCTGTGTCCCATCACCATAAAAAGTACCCTAAAATGAAGTACAAACTTGGTCCTTCATTTTTAATCAAGGCAAAAAAGTAGCGAGATTTGAACACCAAGGAGAAAAGGATGGATAGTAGATAAGAGATAAAGGGCCATTAGTAATCCTTTGGTGAGAAGGTAAGGGTGAGACAAGTGTAAGTTTCATTTAAAATGGAGAAGGAAGAGTTCAGATGATATCAAAGGAGAGTGAGTGACACAGTATTGAACTTATTACAATAATGGCTCCATTTCCTGCTGAGCAAAGATGTAAGATTGAGTCCTCCAACATAACTAGGGATTATAGTATTAAAGGCTGTAAAAGTAAACCAATTTAAAATCCACCTTCTACTTTACTAGCAGCCATGCTAAAGAATCCAGGGCAGATGCAATACAATGAGAGTTACCCAAAGCAACAAGTAAACTAGCTCCTGTATTTTGCAACACCTGCAAGTAGCAGCTAACCGGTGCTAGAAGCCCCGCTCCAAGAAAGTTACAGTAATATATCCTTATTTCAATAAGGGCACATGTTGTTTTTGTAAAGTGATATCGAGGTCTGTAGAGAAAAATACTTGCATTACCTAGAATGCGTTTGTTGTAATGGGTGTCTTCAAATAACAGATCTGTACACTCCATTACAATGAATGCTTTCTTCTTCCTCTTTGAACTCAGTATCCATTTACCATTGTAGCACAACATTCCAACTCTAGAAGCAATGTTCTGAAAGTTAAATAAAAACAACAACAAAATAATGCTACATGAGAACATGAGCATCATCATAGATGACCATTAAGATTGCGAACATTTTTCCAATTCTTTTTCCAGAAGAGGCTTTTCCGACATTTGGCCCATCTACATGGGGCCAAATGTGGGAAAAACCTCCTCTTTTGGAAGAGTCCTTAGTAATCATAAATTGAGGAATACAGGGCTTCTGAAAGAACGCACTCGCTTTTTTAGAAACAGATCTGAAAAAGATGCGTTTCCTGGATGTGGCAGAGTTTTTCCTGGATACCTTTGCTACAACGGAGGTAGGGAATTAAAGCTCTATTTCAGAAACAAAATGAAAATAGGGAACCTTAGAATTAAGTCATCAAGATCAGTGGAAATCTTATTTCTGTTGTTCACACTGCTTGAATAAAATCAGTTTTTAAATTAATTTAATTAAACCAATTCAAGCCTCTGCTTAGACACAATTACATCCATTTAAATCTGGCTTAGAAGTCAAGTACATACACATATTTTCTCAAGATGGGGACTAGATTTTGTTTTAATCATTTGTAACTGTGAGGTTACATATACATTTGTAACTGATATAGAAACTGAAAAAGCTGAAGACCTTTATTTAGAAACATTTCAGTTGTTGAAGATTCAGTTCTCTTATTGATAAAACATCAGCTGACTTGGTTCAGTTAGTTCATTAAATTAGTTTCTTAAACATAGAGAAATCAACATTAACAGAGAAGTCCCTACATTTTCAGTCTCTGGAAGATAGGGTTGCTGCTTACATCATCTTCATTTATTCCACATCGATTACAATATCTGTTTCTTTTCCTCACTTGTTTGTAGTTGATAATTTTATTTTACACATTGCACTTTATTAATTAAAGACATAGCTGTTCTTACCTACTTTCTAATTATTTTCCTCCAGATGACCGTGAAGCAGCATCAGCTGAAATGGTATGGCCATGTAAGAAGATCATCTGATCTTTCCCTGATCATCTTCCAAGAGGCAGTACAAGGGAAGAGAAGAACAAGAGGCAGAGGCTTTGCCTAGACTGCAGGCTTCTTTCGGAAGAAGCTTTTCCAGAAGAGATCTTCCCGAAAAACGTCTTGCAAAAGAGAGCGTATACATAGCAAAAGTTCATCGAAAAAACGATCTGCTTTTTCGAAAGATAGCATCCACATTGATTGGACCCTATCTCACATTTAACTTGTGATTACTATGGACAGAGTGGCCACCAGGGTACCTGTGCTTTTTCCTGGAGGCCTCTTCTTTTGAAAAAAAAAACCCTCTTCCACATCCACACAAGCCTTTTTCTGAAAGAGCTCTTTTGAAAACAGGCTTCTTCCTTATAGAAAGAGGTTTACTGCTGTCAGGAAAACCCCTGCATTCTTTTGACTTTCTGCTGAAAGAATGCAATTGCAGTGTGAATGTAAGTGTAAGTGGAAAAACTCTGCAGTGTAAACATACCCAGACAGAAGACAAGATGGATGACATCATAAAAAGAGGACAGGAATGGACTTTATGGATATTCAAGTACTGGCACCTTATTGGCAGGGGTGGAGACAATTGGTGGATTTCTTATCAGTGATGGTGCCCCACAGACCAATACTATTATCGTAGTGATGATGATGATGACATGTACAAGGACCAGGCATCATACACAGTTTACCTACTAGTACATTTGAACTATAAGTTTAGCATGTGTTGCAAAGCATTCTGGGAGTACAACGCATATCACTTACCATAAGTACAAAGCCTTTCAGAAATATCTGACACTGGCTAACACAGTTCACCTTCCATGCATGTGTCTTTGTTTTTGGCAGTTTGATACTCTTACTTTAAATTAATGTAGATATCTTTTTAAACTATTTTAATAAATATTGCATTTCTATAATTGAAGCCCTTCAGGCAACAGTGTTGCAGCAGACAATAAAATGAATGAGCTCCTCTATTACCTGAGGGACTCCAGCACTAATGCTATAAGGAAAAATTGAAGAAATTAACATTGCAATATTGCATTACCAATTCGAGGGGGAGAGGGTCTCCTGAAATATCTAAAACCCATCTGGTTGTGAGAAGCCTATCTGTCTGATACCACTTTACTAGTCAAATGCAATGTGAAGTTTTCTATGGCACTACATCTATTTTCTTCAATTAGTAGAACTGATAAGTGATAACCTACAGAGTGGAAAGAAATAAAAAAAAAACATGTAAAATTGTCTGGAACTGTTCTATAGGGAAGCTGTTGAAGATAGTTTTTTCTCTGAGCACGTGGATTGTAATAAAGTAGGCCAAAAAAAAGCAAATTCTCATTTCCATTTTTTTCTCTGTGCCTTTTAAAGCTTTATTACAACCAAGCAAAGAACTAACTGCTAGCTATTGGATTTTTGTGCTATGGTAGGTCTCCTCATTGCTTGTTTTCACAAACATGTAGGTAGAACTGGGAGAGGAGGGTAATTTTGTTTAATGACAACTTTTGAGTTTTAATTTTTTTTTTGTTCTGCATTGGGATGAAAGTAAAACCTTTCAACTGTTTTTACAACAACCAGTTTTGCCAAATCTCAGCTTTTCAATTCAGATCTCTGTCTCCTAAGAAATGACCACAGATGCAGGTCCTCATAAACCTTCCCAGTTAAACTGTGGAAACAGAAACATCACAGCAAAACATTTTGATTTTCATAGGACAAAGCTTATTTCAATATTATATTTAATCAAAAATCTTCTGACCAGCTCAACCCATAAGTTAGGAATATGATCTCTTCCACAAACCCAATTCATTGCCTAGATATGCACTGCTTCCAAATGAGTCATCATTTTGCCCTTTTAGTGCTGCAGAGGAGGTAATATGACCCTGTGAGCTGGCATATAAATACAGAGGTCTGAATTGAACTCAGTTGTGGAGAAATCTATTGGAAACTGCTCTGATGGAGGAAATCTCCACAAAGAGATGCCTTGTGGATTTGCATCCCTATTGTTTGAATACAGGAGAGGGGTACCAGGGTTTCCTTCCATTCCCATGGAATAAACAGAAGACCTCCATCCTCTCAAAACAACAACAACAAAAAACACAAACCCAGGAGAGACCAGGAGAAGGCCAGGGCTCAGCTTTTCAGGGAAATTTTTACAGTGCTGGAGGGGGGACAACATGTCTACTCCCAACTATGGATCTGTATTCTTGTAAAGTTCCAGCCTCATCAAATGCCCTCTCCAGGTTCAAGAGGACTAGGGAAGAAGGTGATGTGAATGACTATGAAAGATACATGTGTAGATACAGAAAATGCAATCAGGGCCATAGGG
This sequence comes from Apalone spinifera, assembly GCA_030068395.1. Classification (NCBI taxonomy): domain Eukaryota; kingdom Metazoa; phylum Chordata; order Testudines; family Trionychidae; genus Apalone; species Apalone spinifera. The sequence goes on from CM057845.1 coordinate 184,561,008, forward strand.
TGCAAACTGGTCTGCATGCTTGAAAGAATTTAAAAGTTAATTCCAGGGTGTTCTGGGAAATATTGCTTTTATACTGTGTGTACACATAAACACACAATTATTTCTCAGCCTTATTTTTGAACAATATTTTATCTTCTTTTGGGGGGTGCATTGGGGGGGAGGGGAGAAGAAAGAAAGAAAGAGGCATTTTAGCACTAGAGTTTTTTTAAATCTTTATACAAAAACAAGGTAATTTTTCATGCTAAAAATAGAATTTATAATAAAATCATTCTATAAATTGTGCATAGTTTACTTCATTTTAGGATGGTGACCCATGTATTTGCAATCATAGCTTAGTCTTTTACAATCACAGCCAATTTCAGTGCAACAGAAATGTGACCTACATCTCAAAATTAGCATTCAGATTTTTTTTCATCTTTTAGCTTTCAGAACAAAAGAGCTCTTGCCTGAAGATATTTACTTTGATTTGGCATGTTAGCATATTTTTATGATTTATTCCATGTGCCTTGCAAATCAGAGGATTTTCTTGCAGAGATATTATATATTTTATAATTTTACATGTTGAAAGTGCACTAGCACACCAAGGGCTCAGAGAATACATTTACTGAGATTAATGTTTCTAAAAGTGTCCTTTTGTATTTCTTCTTATTTTAGTATTGCTTTGCTACTTAAATTCAGCAGCTCAAGTGGTTTTTTTTATTTTCTTAATAATTATGTGAGACAAGCTGAATTAAGTAGTAGTACAATATGTTGATACTTTCATTAAAATAAATCAATATTCAAAAAAATCAATGCACAGTGCTTGGTTTCTGAAACTTTCTTTTATTAAGTTATTGAGTATACCTGGACATAGTCAGCACAGTATCCTTTGGATTGCTATTGTAGGCCTTTCCACAGACTAAGTGGTATGTTATATTGTATGCTTTCCCCCTTGTTTTATTAATAACCAAAGGCTGATTTTGTCCTTCAGGGTCTGGAGGGCAGTGTGAGTCAGATAAGATTTCAAAGTTTCTTCAGACATTCAAAGCAAAGACAAGTTGTGGGGGAAATAGAATGCTAACAATTAATTTGGATGTTATCTGGTCTGTAGAGGAGTAATCTTCCTTCTTTTGTGATATAAAAATTAAAATACATTTTTTTAAAGAGCATCATGGTTATACTTAAGGATCTGATGAAATAAACTGGGAAAGGGAAAAGCCATTGTCTATGTACCAATATTGGGGAAAATAGGAAAAATAATGGGGGGAATTGTGAAAGCACAGCTGTCATAATAAATGTAAATGCAAAATCTAAGGCTGAGATGGTATGGGATAGTATTTGAAAATTTTTGAAAGAAGATGATAGAACTTTAGAAATGTTTCCATTATGCTGTAGTTATGAAAAATAAGATATTGCTTCATGTATCCTCCTCCTTACTAAGAGTTTTGAACCAATATTTGGAAGCAAGGTTAACTAAAATCTTTTGAAGTATGATGCATTTAAGTTTGATGTTTTCTAATGTGATAGAGGGAAGTTGTTTGAGAAGGAAAATGAACTCTTCTCCAAAAAGCCATTCTGTTAGCTACGAAAAATGGATTCTAGAGTTGTCAGATGGGGTGGTTATTATGAAACAGTACTTTAGAGTTTGGAAAGACATTCTCAGGATTAATCTAATATGATGGGGTAGGAAAAATAGAGAAAGAGTTAACTGGGTCACTTCTAGTCAATGACACATGAAATCAGTACGGCACTTCTAATGATGTTGTGATGAAGTATCCAACTCACAAAAGGCAGAGCAGGTTTTCAAATAATTAACCTGATAGGCTGCACCTGTAGAGAGCCATGGCTTGAAAAGCTAATTGATGGTAAATCCCAGCTGTGAAGGGGCAGGCTGAGCTTTCATAAAGATGCTCTTCTGATTGGAGCACCTCAGAGCTTTTGGAGCTGATCAGTATGTAGGGTGAAGAATTGGTGCAATTACCACTGTAAGGCTACATCTACACTGCAGGCTTCTTGTACAAGAACCATTTTGCGCAAGAGTTCTTGTGCAAAAGGTCTTCCACAAGAGTGCATCCAGACTGCCATGTGCTTTTGTGGAAGAGATGTACTTTTGCGCAAGAGTGTCCATGGCAGTGTGGACCCTCTCTTGCGCAAGAAAGCTCTGATGGCCATTTTAGCCATAGGGCTTTCTTGCACAAGAAACCCCTGTTGCCTGTCTACACTGCTTTCTTGTGGAAGAGCTCTTGCACAAGAGGGCTTATTCCTCGTGGGGAGAGGAATAACTCTTGCGCAAGAAACCCTGTTTTTCAATGCTTTACTGTAAATATACTTGCGCAAGAATCCATGTGCAGTGTAGACAGCTGTTCTTGTGCAAAAGGCCTGCAGTGTAGACATAGCCTGAGTGACCTGTAGGAACTTAGACACATACAGTCACATTTATCAAGCCCTGTATGAGAAGGGATATGAGCAAGACGCCCTCCAATGCAGAGCCAACATAAAAGAGCTCAAGCAGGCCTGCCAAAAGGTGAAGGAGGCAAACTATCAGTCTGATGCAACGCCCAAGACGTACAATGTTTTTAAAGAACTAGAGGCAATCCTGGATGGGGACTCCATGTCTACAGGCAAGGACCTTGCAAATGCTTCCCAAATATGGAATTTGTGTGATAATGCTAGTGTGGTTCATAATTATGAATTCCATATAATGAGTATAAATAAAATGACGCATGTGCCCTCAGAAAAACCATGGCGTTAGAGTGTTGGAAAAGATGTGAAAGAAGGATAGAGGGGCCTAAAATGAAATATAAAAGAAACCCAGCAACACATGCATTATCTTTGGAATTATCTGGATAAAAACCAGCACTGCCTTTTTTGTTTGAGAGATATGTCAGCTATTACAAGTCTTTTTGCAATTTGTTAATTATAACAGATGTTTCCTTCTTCCATTTGTCTTACCACATCCTGGTAACTGAGCAAATAAAATAGGAGATGTTCTGGGAAAGTAATACAAATTTAAACAGAGGATCTGGTGAACCTTTCCTCCCCCATTCATGTGGGAAAGCTGTAAAACACCAGGTGCAATTTCTTACATTTTGGAAGATAATAGACAAAAGATAAAAATCTTTCCCTCTATTTACTAAGAGCTTTAGAATAATTTAGCAATTACAAATTAGAATTGGTTTTATCTGTAAACAAAATAAAGCTTATAAAACCAAACTGATGACCATTTTAAAATATGTTAATAGGTATTTTTGTCTTTGGTTATGTGTGGAGAGCTACATGAGTGTGAGAATGGAATGGAATTTGGGATCGGCTCGTTATTCTAAAGCCTCGCCTATGCTGGTAGATGTATTTCGGGCACATATTGAAAAGCAGGCTGAATTATATGCAGACCTCAATGGTTCAGGAGCCAAATTAGTGATCAACATTTAGTAAAAAAGCCATAGTATTTTGAACTCATTGTTGCAGTTACTATTTTTAGATATATGTAACCCCTGCCTGCTTGATATGGCACTTTGTCCTCCTCCTATTAGTAGCTAGGCCAAGTCGTGAGTCATGCCCCTGCTACAGCCTTGACTAAAAGTCTTTTAGCTCATGTAATAGAAGCTTGTGCATCAAGCTCCAGAGGTCCCAGGTTCAATCTCTATTGCTGACATCCTTATGCGAGTTGATGCCATATATATACCATATGTAATTCTCATAGCAAAATGACTGGAGAAGTATTGTTGTTTTACCAACTACAATTGGTTAATAACAAAGTTAAAGCAGCTGGATTAGTTAATAAACTGGATTAGTTAATACAATAGAAGTGCTTTCATATGTACTGCAAAGAGCCTCAGGAAACACATTAAAGAGCTAGCTACTTGTGGCTCCCAAGCCACTGTCTAAGGGTGTGTCTAGGCTACAGGGTTTTGTCAACAAAAATCCACTTTTGTTGACAAAACTATACCTGTGTCTACACTACTGCCGAGTTCTGTCGACATAACATTGACAGAACTTGGCAGTTTTGTCGACGGGGGCAAACCTCATTATACAAGGAATAACGCCTTTTGTCGACAGAGTTCTGTTGACAGAAGGCGTTATTGCATCTACACTGTCCTTTGTGTCTACACTCTCATGTCAACAAAGCAGCTTGCTTTGTCGACAAAACTGGCTGTAGTCTAGACGCTCTTTGTCGACAGAAGCTTTGTCGACAGTATCTGTTGACAAAGCCTCTGTCAACAAAAGCCTGTAGTTTAGACGTACCCAATGTATCGTTGTGATAGTCCATAGCTATGCGCAGTATGGAAAGACAATGGCAGCAGGGAGGCAGTGGAGACACTACACTGCTAAAAATGTCAGTGTAGGCCTCAGGAGCATTTCTTGGGTATCTAGGATATATAGCGTAGTGAATAATCTATAAGTTCCTGGTGTGTTTTTATCTACTTGCCTAAGCAGTGTCTCTCCGTCTGTCATATGCTCCTTGTACATGGTAAGCTTCAAGACTACTATTAGGAATTCAGGCTCCTGTAAGTGGCTACAAAGCTTCCATCATAGAAAGATAAACAAGATGCCTTCTCTATAAGATCCTACAATGCACTGCCAGGTAAGGCTGTGAAACTCTGTTAAGGTAAGTTGCACACAACATCACCAAGTGGCTGAACAATATATAATGGCATCTAGCATTCCATTACACTGTCTACACTGTTATTTATACTGCTGTTAGGAGGATGTGCAGAAATTCGCTATCCTATGATTGCTTAAATAAAATGTATCTTGTTCGCTCATTTACTGCGACAAAAAATATCATGTAAAAGTGAGATCATTAATAACTCCTGGAAGCAAAGATTAATTAAAGAAATATGGTAATTGCTGGAAGTGAGCAAGGTTTTGATTTATAATAAGTAATAAAGGAGAATTTCAGGTAGAAAACCTTAAGAAATGTGGTTTCTCTAGAAGTCTGTGTAAAACAGAGTGAATAAGAATCCATGGGAATGCAGGAGGAATGGAGATGTAAAATATTCTGTGGTTTCAAGAGACAAGACCCATTCCCACAAAGGGGAAAAACAATTTTCACGTGCTTATAGCTATTATTTTGTCTCTCATGATAAGAGAATCTGTCATTCAGAAATTCTGGAGTTCACTTTCAAGGGGTGATAACTTTAAAAAGTCATTTTTAGCTCCCTCACCATGTTTTCTTCTGTACTATTGAGGAGTTATTGGTGAGATTAGATACTTATATTACAAATTGAACCTCTCTGGTCTGGAAATCTCTTCTCCTGCAACATCGGTGGTCCAGCGGGACCATGGATGTTGCTGGACCAGAGAGCCCCAGAGGTTGCCAGTGGCTGGGAGTTCAGCCGGTCTAGTAGCAGGCAGTCTGCAGGATAAATGGCCTGGGGGCAAGGAGTCCAGGAGCAGAGCCAATGCCTGGGGGTAGGTAGCCCCACTGGCCAGGAGTCCCACTGGCTTGAATGTGGCCAGCCAGGAGTGGAATCCCACCAACCAGAGTGGATCAGCTGCCATGGTCAGGGAGCCACATCTGCTGGAAGCAAGGCAGTGGCCCAGATTGAAGTCTCACAGTGGGCCATGGGCAGTTCACTGGCCGAACAAGCAGAATCCAGGGAAACCCTGAGGCTGAGCCTAACCTCCCCTGGTCTGGCAAACTCCCTTGTTTGGGACTACTAAGGTCCTCAGGGTGCTGGACCAGGAAGGTCCAAACAGTACTTCATATTGCATCCTTTTCTTGTGTTTCTCCTGGGAATATGCTATGTTATAATTGCACAGTATGAAACAAGACACTCTTACCCATTTATACTAAGGGAAGAATATATACTCTGAACAGATGAAACTTTGTTACATAGTGTCTATAGTAAAGAAAATAAATACGTTATCTGCAAATTCACTGAAAGTAATAAATCCTTCCTAACTGATATATATACTGGTATTAGATGAAATGTAGGAAAATATAACACATACACGTATCAAAAATACAGAAAGAAGTAAAAAAAAAACCAATAAAAAGGTAGACTGATTAAATGTAGTATTTACAGAGGTTCATCAATGAAGTTATATCAAGATGTTGCAACAATCTTCCTTCTGATAGCTCAGTACCATATTTATTTTGTGTGATAAATTTCCAGGTCACAAACTATGCACAAAAATGTCCATTGTAAACAGCACTTATTAGCTAAATTACATCCTCCATTTTATTTAATCTATGAAAAAGAATAGGACAAAGCAAGAAAAAAATAAACATTTCAAATATACCTCTTCCCATTTTTTTCAGTTGTATTTAACCGCAAAAACTCCAACTTCTAGTTTGTAATGAACATGGATTGAACCCTATATTAAACAGAACCCGATGTTAAAAGGTATTTTATTTACTTTGCTCCCCCAAACTGAAATGGCTAGTATATCAACACTTTCATGATGTATTTAAGGGAAATTCAGCTTTTCTAACAATTACTTTTTTAAAGTCTTCAAGTTGACAGCTAAACCCATGGAAACAATGAGAATAAAAAAGCACTTTTTTTTTTTTGCTTTAGGCAATATAAACTCCTAAACCCAAAGGGGTTCCAGATTCATTTTCACTTCTAGCTGTATAGGAACTTAATTCTTCTAAAGTTTGAAATAATTTTCTTTCCAAAGGTATCAAGAAAGGATTCAGTTTTCATTAGGACAAAATTTCCAGTAAAAAAAAAGTGTGTGAAGCGGGGGAAGAGTTGTTGTTGTTCTTTTTTGGCTGTCTCTTTCCCCATCCCTCTTCTTTTCCCTTCATTTTGTCATTGCAAATGGGGAAAGAAAGTCAGGCAGGTAGGTTAAACAAACTTTAAACAAACTTGTATTCGTGTTTTATTGAAATAATAGAGAACAAGTGGGAATTTAATTTTTTTTCTCAAAAAAATAGAAGAAAAGTGTTTTATTTGAAAAATAACAAATTATGATAAATACTCTTCATATTCTCATGCTTCTTTGAAAAAATAAAGCAAGTTCTCTTTATTGTCTTTGGGGTTGGTCTTTATTGTTATTGAGCTTGATGGTCTCAAAGCTTGTACAAACACTGACACCAGATCTATACTGCAGACCTATATGGCTGTGTCTAGACTGGCGCGATCTTGCGCCAGAGCTATGCAAATGAG
>CM057845.1:184568204-184580026 GCA_030068395.1 Apalone spinifera
CCGAGCCTCATTTGCATAGCTCTGGCGCAAGATCGCTCCAGTCTAGACACAGCCTATCAGTATAACTATGTTGTGAAAATTACACACCCCTGAGCAACATAGTAATATCACCCTAACCCCCTGTATAAAAAGCACTCTGTTGAGGGGTGAGCTTCGCCCATCAACATAGCTACCACCCTCTGGGGAGGTGGATTAACTATGCCAATAGGAGTTTAGGAGGTTCTGCTTGGGAACACCATCTCAATAGTTTTCATTGGAGGACGTTGTGAATCTTTTTCAACAGTGCTTTTTGAAGCTTCTGTATGCCCATAGAAATAGTGATCACTGCATTCCCCATTAAGAGAAAAAAGCACGCATCCTCCCATGCAACGGCCTGTGTGCTGCACTTCATAAGAAAGTTGGCAATTTTACTTGGTGATGTAGGCCTTGCAACAGACTTTGTCATCACTAGGTCTACTATAGTGATGTACTTCTGGAATGGTTTGCAGCCATAATTTCCTTATTTTCCAGGGTTTAATGTTGTTATAATATCCTATTAAACAATTTAATAAGTGAAATATTGTGTATTTTAAATACATGGCAAAGATTTTATCTATACAATTCCTTATTTCTTTAAACATGAGTTTTTACTTGTTTCGTTTAACAATGTGTCTATTCTTCTTAACACTATTTTATAAATATTATTACACTAGAAAGACTAGCTCTTACACACACTTAATTCTAGAATTCAGCACTACTGACACAAAATTGGTTCAAATTGTGAGGTAATTTTAAAACTCAATCAGTGAAATTCACATATATAATTTCTAGCAAGAACTGCTATATAAAACACTATCAATATTTGTAATGGTCTCTAAACATTTGACTAGAGAGGTCTTAGTTTATTGAAAATTGGAATATAGGAGTATTCTTTACTAAGGTGAAGTTTGCAAATAAAGATAGAATTTCCACTTGTAAGAATATAGAACTCTTTCTCTGGGCCTATATGATCTTCATCATAGTAAGAAATATAATACTTTTAATTATCTGCATTGTTTAAAAAGTTTCCCTTGCTTTCTACAATATTTAGCTTTTCCTAAATATCACATTTTTGTTTCAGTAATTTGAGACTTTCACTCCAAATCTAATAACTTTCCATCAGGTGAGTCTAACTTTTGTCAAGAGTCCAACTGAAAATTTAGGCCTTGCAGAGAATATTCCCAAGTATAATTTTAACAGTGGCTATACAAGTCAGAGCTTTGTCTTCTGTCTTTATAGCTAATTCAATAACTGCAAGTAACAAAGCAGGTATATAACGAGTGTGTATGTAAACCATACAATGACATCAAGAGCTAAGAGGAGCCTGAGACCTCAATGAACTCACCTATTGGGATGTTAAATATGTCAATTAGAAGGACCACCTACAAAGGAGTCAGATTTCCTAAAATGGATTGAAAGTCTCAGAGGGGTAGACATGTTAGTTTGTAACTTTAAAGAAACAAAGAGTAATCCTGTAGCACCTTAAGATATGCCTACACAGCAGCGCTATTTTGGAATAACTGGCGTTATTCTGAAATAAGATAGTGTACATCCACACTACAAGCCTTTATTTTAAAATAATGTTGAGTTGGAGGACTTCTTCCTCCAACTCATGGTAACCCTCGTTTCACGAGGAGTAAGGGAAGTTAAAGAAAGAGTGTTCTTCCTTTGGCTTCCTGCTATGCAGACAGTGCCAAAAGCTGAATTAAGCAAATAAAATAATCATGAGCTGTTATGGGCAAAGCCCACTTCCGTAGATAAGCAGAGATGGGATGTGCCCATGAAAGCTCATGAGCCTGTTTGTAGAGATACACTATTTGTTATATTTGTATATATATTATATATATACAATTTGTTACTCTCATAAGTGCTAGGACTACTCGTTTCTTTAAAAAGGATTGAGGTAGCTCAGTTTGTTAGAAAGATCCAACAGAGTTCCTGTTTTCTGAGATCAGCCTATAGAAATCAAAAGAAAGGGTTAGCTCCTCTGGTGGGTTACAAAACAAGGGCAAGGCTTTGGGAAGGTAGACTTGGGGTCATGATGTCCAGCTGACAAATAGAGTATTGAGTAGATTTGTGAAGGACTAAAGCTCAAGCCTGGAAAGAATGTAACTCGTTCAAGCTTCCTACTCTTCGTTTGGGAATTGTGTAAATACTCTGGGAAAGATGTTTCTGAGCCATGGCCCTGAATCAGAGACGGAGCCTGAGAGGAATGGAAATACACAATGAGCCCAAGATGGGGCTGGGAGGGAAGGCCTGTGGTCAGGCTGAGGAAGGAAGGAACACAGGAAGGAATCAAGAAACCTGAGTACACAAACCTTGCCTGCTTATTTAATGGTCCTACATACTCATTGGAGGGAGGAGGGGGTTCCAGTGTCAGATACATGATATCGCCCCCTATTACATGATATGGGGGTTTTCCATAGTTCCTCCTGGAGCTGAAGACCAACAAATGTTCCAAGGCTTGTTTCATCAACCTCCATGTGTCTGGGTCACTAGAGTAGCTCAATTTCTGACTATTAACTTTTGACCTGCCAACTCTTGTTCAGAGGCAATTTAAACATCTCCAGGTGAATGGATCCTTTTCCACGCCTGCTGGAAGACATTTAGTAATGGCAGCGTGCATTTCCATTTTAGCAATGGAAGCATGCATCCAGTGTTTAGAGCTGTGTGTGCCCCATTTTCCAGTGGTATAGCTGTTGGTGTCTGGGTAGTTGAAAACAGTTCCAGTGCAGCTAGGAAGCTTTTCCACAATTTCAGGCAGTTAATTGCCATGGTCTGGCCATGCAGTAGATGTCTGTTATCTCTGACCTCTGACCTGTCTTAATCATTCTTTTTTGGTGGTTACTGCTCTCTTAATAACCAGTAGAGCAAGTCCAAAAAGCATTTGAAGGCAGCTCCCATTCATTAGTTTTAGATATCCTGTGATGTAGCAGCAGCAGTCATTCAGCACAGAGTCACCTTCTTTGTGTGAGCTGATCTTTCCCACAACAGATGCATATATTTGGCTGTTGAATAGCAAAGTGGAAATGTTATGGCTCTTAGTGTTGCTAGACTGATTCCCTATTTAGAATCTGCAAGCTTCCTCGGTATGGTGTTCTGGGATCGAATTGTGCCTTTTGTCTTCACACTCTTTTTCAAGGCACACATGGAGCTCAAGTGTCTCTTCAAGGTAGAAAGGAGTCAAGCAGTAAGCAAGTGATGCCCTGTTCCAGTATTAAGTGGTCTAGTGGCCTCCCAATTCTGAAGAGAGAAGAGACTCCCTGGTGTTCTGGCTGGGTTCTCACACAATTATAATCTAGCTGTAAATCAGCATTGGGGTACATCTACACTGCCCAGCTATTTCGGGATACTGGAGATATCCCAAAATAACTACCTCACGTCTACACAAGCCGCCCATAATTTTGAAATATTTTTTTGAAATAACAGGCAAGCTATTTCGCCATCCCGGTAAACCTTGTTGCACGAGGGAAAAGGGATGGCTTGAAAAAGTGTATTATTTTGAAATTTGGTATTGTGTAGACATGCCAAATTTCAAAATAAGATATTTCGAAATAGTTACGAAATAAGATATGCAATTTGCGTAGCACAAATTGAGTATCTTATTTAGAGTTTAGGGTGCTGTGTAGTTGCACCCAAAGGGAATTAGAGTTATTCTGTCTCCTAAAATTAGTTTCTGAATAGAAGTCAAATATATCTTTGTAACAGATGGTTAAAAGTTTACTGGGTGTAATGATTTGGGAATCTGTCTATAGAATTTAAGAATTCCATGTGAGTTTATGTACACTGTAGCTTCACCGAGCTGCAAACACCATAGTTCTTTTTCTTTCTCCATGATCTGTTTCCATATTGGATTCCCCAAATGATAGCAAAACAGCCATTGATGTCAAACACTTGACCATTGAAATGTAATATCTCTAAACATTAGATTGGCTTCCAATCATCAAATTGGTTTAGCAGAGGAGAGATTGCCATGGCAACAACATCACCCAGCAGTGGTTTATGCTCACATAGGATGCTAACCAGTGTGTTAATTCATACAGAACTCAAAGTTACAAATGGGGATATTTATGGGGTCATTAGGTGTTTTGTCTTTAGCTCAAAAAGAGAGAGCAGAAACCCAGCATATAAGGACTGGTATCAGGCAGTGTGGAGGAGTCTGCACGACCTTCTCTGGCTTGACATAAGTCTGGCTAAGAAGTCCAGTCTCTATTAAAGTCTGATGCTGGCTAAAACAAGTATGTGGAAATTGACTTCTTGCCCTTGGTCATTGGGTAAAACCTGACAGTAAATTGCTAACAAAGTGTTGAAACTGCTAAGTGTGATCAGGAATAACAAGCATGGCTAAAATTTCCAGAATTATTACTCTGTGGCTTGCAGGAATAGGGGGCAACATGGTGGGCACACCTTGTGTTTCTCAGAAGTGCTAGCTGCAAAAGGGGTAAACAACTTAAGATAATGGCATAGATTAGGGTCCAAATAAATATAATAAAGTAAAGGGGGCTAGCATATTTGGGATTGCTAGACCAGGGAAGAGTGTATGGCTGGGACAATATGTGTCAATGAGGGGTGAAAGCAACCAAGTCTCACTTTGCTCTAAAATGAGCTTTTGCAAACATATGCCTGAGAGGTAGGGAACATGGTAGACCCACAGACCCTGCTCATTGTAACTAGAAGCCAAGGCCCTGTTCATCTAGTCATGCAGTGCAAGACGTCACAACGCATGAGAACCAATAAGACCATGAAACTTCTGTCTGGAGCACTGTTTGGGCAATGGGTGAATTGTAAATGAATCAAGCTTAATCTATAACAAAATTATGGCTGAAACGTCTTATAACTGTGCTGTGTTTACTTGTCTTGCCAGGTTTATATCTCCTATACTGGCTGTAGGATTTGTAAAATTTTATGATGGCTGTAATTGCTTAAGCTTTTTTAATGAATAGGGAAGTGGTTAAGTTTTGTCTTTTGATTTTCCTCAGATTCAAAAATTCACTGAACCACATGACAGGCAGATGGTCTTTCCTGCTTCCTGGGAAGGGGTCAGACAAGTAAGGTGCAAAGGAAGCAAGCAGACCTTCGATACAATGTTTTGTCCACCAGCCATCTATTGACCCAAACTCTGGACAAGGGGACAAGTTTTTTGCCCCAAAAAACTGGTTAGTATAGTAGTTGAGGTAAAAGTTGATTGCTTGCCCAGAGTCTGAATCAAGAAAGTACAGATCACAGAATAATTTATGTTTGAAAAACTTAGAATTGTCATGTTGCCTGTTAAACTGTAAAGCAGAAAAGCAGAATCTTCACACCACTGGGGTGGAGTTCTAGAAGGTGTTTTTAAGTAGGGGAGCAGAGTCTGAAGGGTCATCTTTTGCCCACAGGAGCTAGGCAGCTGAACTGTGGGTTCCAGGACTCAAAGATGACAGATAGCATGTCTGCATGCTAAGTGCATGCCTAGGGACCTTGAGGTTAGGGCAGTGTTTGGATTCTGTTCAGGCTCCAGAGTCTAAGAAAGCTCAGCAATGGGCAGGGCTGGGAGCATGCAGAACTGACATATTCTCAGAAAAACAGAAATTCTGGTACTTTCAGGAAGGACCATCCATGATAACAATGAGTTTTCAAAGATAATTGCCAATGGTGATGCAATCACATCAGCCAATTCAATAGACTTGGCCCCAGGGTCCTGTTCATGTCCAAATTTTCTAAATATCCTGAAATGGCTATTCCACATCTTTTGAGCATGCCCGTTATTTTGAAATACAAAGGGCTTGCTATTCCAACATCCCTGTAAACCTCATTCCATGAGGAGTAAGGGACATTTCAGAATAGTGGTTTATTTCAAAATGAGTCCTGTGTAAACAGTGCCAAATTTTGAAATAAGCTATTTCGAAATAACATTGAAATAAGATACACAATTTGTGTAGCTGAAAATGCATATTTTATTTTGACCTATGATGCAGTGTAGACGCACCCTTGGTGAGCAGCAGGTCAAGAGGAGTATGCACCTCGCTAGGGACAACTTCATGGCGTAGGAGACAATGCTCTCCAAAAAATGTCCTGGATTGCTTATGCACTGCTGTATTGTTCTCTCACCAGATGCCAGGGTGACTGAAGTCCCTCATGAGAACTTGGGCTTGGTATCTAGAAACCTCTATTAGTTGTCCAAAGAAAGCCTCATCTACCTCATTCTCCTGGTCTGGAGATCAATAGCAGAAGCCCAACACGATATCACCTTTGTTGCTGTTGCCTTGAAACTTAACCCAAAGATTCTCAACAAGCTTTTCTCCAATTCCATATTGGATATCTGAGCAATCATAGTGCTCTCTTCTACAGTGCAAATCTTCCACCAATTCTCCCCCACCTAGCGAGGCCAACAGACTAACCCCTACCCCTGGACAGAAGGCGAGGGGTTGGAGCAAGCCTCCCTCAGGCAATCCTCAGTGCCACATGGAATGGACTGCCTGGTGCTCTGGTAGCAATTTACAGGGCCTAGGGCTCTAGCTGCTTCTGCTGCACCGTGGTGCCCAATAGCCCTCCAGGCCCTTCTGAATGTCCAGGCCCCAGGGTAGTTGCCCCTCCCATCAGTAGGTCTGCCCCCACCTGTCCTTCTTGAACAGTTTATAGCCATGCATGACAGTGCTCCACATTTTTTACCCCACCAGGTGTCTGTGATTCCAATCACATTTTTTCCTGTTTGCTTTCTAGACTTCTTCCATTCATCATCCCACACACACAACGTCACCCTACACATGCAATTTTTGCCTAGGCAAAGATGAGGGCTGAACCCAGGGATTAGACTGAAGGGGGTGTACTACTGTATACTGCTTATCAGACATGTAGGTCACTTATCAGCATTAGATCTAACTAAGTCCCTGATATTTTGGTGGATTTATACTCCCCACCACTTAAGTTAGGAAGTTAATAAAGTCATGGCCATGTGATTTTTAAAAACCATTCATGTGTCTGTTTCATTTTCCTGCATGTCCTGATCACAGCACATGAAATTTTAAGCCCTTAGGTTTCAAAGAAACAAACTTCCAAATCACTTATTTTTATTTGTTGGTAAGACAGTGCTCAGCTCTTCAAGGGTAAATTGGCTAGAACCACGTTAGCCTCTGTCAAATCAAATATGTGATACTTCAAGGACTAGGTTGAGATTCATGGAACACTTTCATTAAGATGATAACTTTCATTTATTCATAGCAAAAACCTTTTCATCTCCATTATCAGCACTTAGTTGTGCCAAACTTTTAACAGTTTAATGTACATAAAAATTAAAGAACATTAAGGTTGCAAAGTCAAGCACTCAAAAGTTAGGAAATGCCATAATTAAGCATGCAGCTTTAATCTGTCCCCCTTGTGCTTATGCATTAGGATATGATTTTTAATTGCATCATATGCTCTTTTATCCACAGAATCCCTGCCTTCATCAGTGTATGGAATAGATAAAAGTAATTTAATAAGCAACTTGTCAATATTTTTCTTCTTTCTTCAGTATATGGCCCAGATCTTATTTATTGTCGACTTTTAAAACTTTACCTGAAGATAGAAAATCTAATGAACAAAATAATTTTAAGTTGTTTATTATAATATTTGAGGATTTAACTGATCTTTACAATAGCCCTGTCAGATCACAGGATGAAGTAATCTTTAATTTATAGAGTAGGAACTGAGACCTACAAATTAAGCTCAATAATATTCACCAAACAGCTTTTTTTTCCCAGAGTATATAGCATTATAAGGCATTTCTGGTGTTTATAGCTCTGATCCAATTGACTTCAGCTGTAGCTGTAACTAACGAAGCAAAAAATCAACGTTTAAGTTCAACCACTGAAAAAGAGAAGTAGCATCTGATTGACCTAAAACAGGAATCTTATCTTTTCTCAGTGTGTTCTCTCTGATTTGTTTTGTTTAATTAAATTCAATTTTGATTAATTTTATCATTTCTGATTTTTTAAAATAAATTTATAGGAAGTTTTGTACCAAAAAAAATCTCCATTTAAAAAATTTTTTTTTTTTAAGAATTTGTTGGATTTTTGCCGAGATAACTTGGGAAAATGGGCATGAATCCAGAATACATTTTGGTGTTACTGAATCTGCATTTTACAAAAAAAATAAAAATAAAAATAAAAATAAAAAAGCCTGCACAAATTCATCCAGCTGTATTCATCAATGCTTGACTTTGTGACAACCCTGTTCTTTAATGTATTTTTTGTGTAATTTCCTAGGTTTAAGAAAACCCTAAAATTAAATCATAATGATATAATTGTAAAGAATCATCAGCTAAAAGTCTGGTTTATAATCAGTTCTGGATTTTAGTTTTGATATTAAAACAGCAAAATGCTGTGCTTTTTTAAAATGGAAGGTACTCAGTTACTTTATTAATCATTGGCAGTATAAAGGCAGTGGGTGCTTAGATACATCAAACTTTCAGAAGCTTTCAAATAAAGTTCTTATGCTACTGTATTCCTCTGACATTATCTTTTGATGAGGGTGTCAAAAAAACCCGAGCAGCTGCTTTTCTGTAAATTCTCAAATCAAACCGACAAGTCACGTGTTTTGACATGTCACCTGATCAAGTAACATTTGCTTAGAGATAACACCTGAAAAACATACATATGTTAACTATATTGTGAACAAAAAGTGGTCATGTTACAAGATTTTCCTACAATTTTTTTCACTGGAGCAGTGGAGATGTCCATCGTACCTTAAAGGTTTTCTTTGGAATTGTGTACTTTGTTTCATTTTCATGCCTTTCAATGTGTGTTTTTAAATATCCAAGCAACCTGTCAGAACTCAAATTAGGAACCTACTGAAAATAAAATTCATTATAGTCTCTTTAACAGCTGCCCAAACCTACTAAAATAAATCACTATAATAACTGTAGCTGTGATAGGCAGATTTGTAAATAGAATTTATGAGGGGCTGATTTATTAAAATTGAGCCAAAATCCTCTAGTACCTTAGTCTGAATATTCATACACTCTGCCAATGTACTGACTGCAAAATATGTCCAACAACAATTAAAGCAGTATCTATTTTGCAGAAGGTATGTGAAAGCCAAAATAACATTGTTTTTAATGTACTGACATATAGCATTTGGGCCCCCATGGTATTTGGTTTCTTTCTTATAAGTAATTAAAATGAATGTTGACTATTCCCTGTATGAAGTAGTGTTGTAACCATACTGGTCCCAAGATACTTGACAGACAAAGTGGGCAAAGCAATATCTTTTATTGGACAAACTTCTGCTTACACAGAGCTTTGTAGGTCTGGAAAACTAACTCCGTGTGTCACTTCTAAATAAAAGATGGAGCACATTGTTTTGTATAAGTAGTTAATACGTATTTCAGGGACCAATCAAAGTAATACCCCTTCAGTGACTGAGAAGAAAAGGTACGGGGGAGAAGCAGCAAAGGGCAAGGGTAGGTTGTTAATGGGTTATAGAGAATTATAATAAGTCATAAAACCAATGTCTCCATATAAGACTAGTGTCTATATTCAAGCTGTGATTTTCACTGTCTGGCAAAGTTATGAATTTAAGCTTCTAGGATCATCTTTGGAAAAGTGGTGTGAATGTTTCCTTGAGGAAGAAGACAGATAGATCAGATGCAGAGTGATCACTTTGGCTACGTCCACACTACAAGGTTTTTGCGCAAAAACCTGCGGAGCATCCACACCTCAAATGAGCTCTTGTGCAATTAAATGGGCAGGTAAACGGCAGAACAGAGGGCTTTTTCCACCACAAGTAAACCTCCGTTTCTGAGGCATAACTGCTTTTAGCGCTACAGCTATTGCACAAGAAGGCAAGTGTGGACATTCCAGAGGGGTTTCTTGCACACGAAACCCCTATGGGAAAAAGCACAGGTGCTCTGATGGCCATTCTATGAATGGCCATCAGAGCTTTCTTGTGCAAGAGCATCCATGCAATGTGAACGCTCTCTTGTGCAAAAGCACATGGCTTTTGTGATGTGCTTTGAGGTATGGATGTGCTCTTGCACAAGAAATTTTTGTGCAAAAACTCTTGCACAAAAGGCTTCTTGTTCAAGAAGCATGTAATGTAGACGTAGCCTTTGTGAAAACTGTTCATCCATGTGGTGTTTTTCTCTTTTATCATTCTCCTGTGAGTTCAGCTGACAGCATAGTGATTATTTGGTTTCACCCACATACTTGTTATTGGGGCATTTAGTGCCCAGGATAAGGTACGTTACGTATTGTGATAACAGTGGGTAAAATCCATGGATCTGAAAGATGATTGTGGGGTGGGAGGTGACCAATGTAGCAGTGGAGATATGGCTGCAGATTTTGTCTCTCTTGCTCTGGTAATGTCTGCTGCTATGTTGAGTTGGCATTCTGGCAAAGCTGGCTCAAGTAACAATATATGTAAAGGCACAGCAGAACAGGTGGGAGTAGTTTAAGCCATACCCAGCATACCTTTCCACTGACCATTCTGCCATGGCCTCACTGCTTTTGTAACTCTAGCTGAGATATGTTGTCACATGCTGTCATCATAACTTCCCATTGAAATGTTACCTGCTCATTAAATAGCGCTATGAAACTACTCACTCATGAAAAGTTAAGCACATGCCTTGCCTAAAGAAAAAAGTTCCAATACTGTGATGGTCATCCAGATGATGGATTTGACACCACATATGGCACAGGTATAGCTGGTTTGGATTAAGGAGTTTCTCCATAAATCTAGAATGCAAATTTTTGTTATCATGTAATATACACTGTGTAGGTTCATCTACCCTGCAGAGCTTAATTCAAACTAAGCTACGCAAACTGAGCTACGTCAATTGTGTATCTTATTTCAAAATAGCTTATTTCAAAATAGAAAGTGTCTACACAGCACTTATTTTGAAATAGAGCCCTCTTCCTCTGACTTCTCTTATTCTTCGTACAATGAGCGTTACAGGAGTTGGAGTAAGAAGTCCTCCAGCTTGACAGTACTTTGACTCAATTTTGAAATAAGTGCCTGCTGTGTAAACGTGGACTAAATTATTTCAGAATAGTGCTAGTTATTTCAAAATAGTGTTGCAACGTAGAAGTACCCTGTGATGAAGTGCAGAGAAAACAAACTTATTTGCAAGTTTCTCCAAATCTGTTATGTTCTTTACAATTCGTTACAACAAGAATTCTTGCCAATGTCAACTTTAATGTAGGCCTTAATTCACTGCAGTCTGTGAGATGTGCCAAATGATGTTTCATAAACCTGGCTCATAGCTAACGCAGTATTTAGTCACCAACCCAAGTGCAGGTAGAATTTATATGCCTGGCTATAGAGCCATTTATTGCAAAAATCAAGTTACAAATATCTAATCTTGATTACTTTTGAGGATAAAACTAGTCCTGCTTTCTATGTGAATGAAAAGAGAGGAAAAACGCTGCAAGCCCCTACTGCCATGGCTTTTGCTACAATAAGTCATACCAGGATCCATTAGTCATATTGTGTAATATGACACCGTGTAATACAATTGCACTAGGGACACAATCAAATTACAAAATCCGTTTTCAGAAATGCCCCCATTCTTATGTATTTCTTATCTTGACCATCCAGCCTAGTTTCTTGGAATGAGATTTGGGTTTTGAATCAAAACTATATTGAGCAATTAACTATGTCTATATGCAGGTGGTTTTTGGCCTGTACCTCCCCTCAAATGCTGAGCACACACCACACTCAGTTAGGTTCAATTAAAGGTCTGAGTCTGAGGGCATGGCTACGTCCCTGGGAAAATTGCTGATGTGGTGGTCAATCATTCAGCATTTGATTTAATGAGTCTAATGAGGACATGCTATATCAACTGCTGA
>CM057845.1:184580126-184593248 GCA_030068395.1 Apalone spinifera
ACTTGTCTCATCTGCATCCCTTTTCCGGAAAAGGGGGCCAGTGTAGACCTAGCCAATATGAAAAAAAAAATCAGTTTCTGAACAAAATTCCACAAGATCATACGTAGTAAGAGAGAAGAAGAAAGCTATCTGGAGCCTTGTTTAGCAAAGTAAGTAAGCATGTGCCTAAATTCCTTTGTCTTCAATAAGACTTAACCATATCTTTTATGTGCTTTGAATATGGATAATTTTAAGCAGTCCTCTGCTGAGTCAGAGCCTAGTATAGCTATTCTTTTGAACTCGCCTTGTGGAGAGAAATCAACTTGTAATATCTGTGGCAGTACAAGTGGTAGCAGTCTTTGGGACTTTTTGGGGGGAGCGGGGAGTTTGGAGGAAGACGGGCTCTAGCCCAGGCCTGGATTAAATACTAGACATAAGAAACCCAAGACTGGGGCCTCCAGATCTGATGTCCGGTGCAGTATTTGAGGCTGTCAGCAGAATGTCGTCATGCACAGTCTGTAGCTTATAAATAACCAACTGAGTAGAGATGGTGGGGAATTTTCTGTTGAAATGATTAACAGAAAATGCAATTCTGATTATCAAACTTCTTCATGGAGAAAATGCAGTGCTGAGTCACAGATACATCATGAGAGATCTAACTGGAGGAAAAAAGGGGAACACAAGGCACCCAGCCCACAACTTCATGAGGCGACTTAGACAGACCATATTATAATGACAAAATGACTTGAAAAGAAAAATTTCAACTGGACATGTCAGTATTTCATTTTGACTGAAAATATTGACATAATTTTGTGATATTTATTTCTGAACTGAAATTCTTCAGAACTTTTACTTCAATGAAAAAATAATGACAGTCTGACTTTTTTCATCCTGAGTCAGGATGAAAAGAAATGTCAAAATTCTATCATTTTACATGGGATAGAAATCCAGTGTGGCTTTCTTTCTTCCCTCTCAAATCTAAGATGGAGGTAAGTGACTCCAGGAACTGTAGGCTACCACATAGGCTAGTCACCATCTCATGGGCAAAAACCAGTTTATTCCAGTCTTGAATAGCGGAAAGAAGACTTCTATTGCATGTAGCAGCAATAAGACTTCCAACAGTGGAGATTTGTGATCTACCACAATTTCAAATATTCCATGCTTGGATTTGATATAATCTCACGATGTCACCCTTAGTCACTATCCCTTTAAACACTAAAAGTCTTGTGTAAGTAGCCCTTGGGCTAAAATCTTGAACAAGAGGGATATGCAATGCAGTCATGTAGAATTAAACAATTTTGCTCTCTTGTCATCTTCAGGTCTCTTTACTAGTGGGTTTCTTTTTCCTCTTTCCCAAATGTACCCCAGGGAAGTCCCTTGAACTAGAAACATGATTTACATAGATAAAACTTTTAAAATACTAGCACTTAAAATATGGCCTCAGGACAGTCACTAAATAAGTCTTTAAAAGAAATTCAGTGATGGGAGATATGGGGCATGGATGAGGGAACAGATCAGCTTCATATGACTTATGGAAAAGCAAAGGCTTTTCTTAAATCAAAGACACACAATAGACACAAAAGAGTATGAAGGCAGCTAACTAAATATTGAACAAATTTGTAAGTATTTGTATACAAATACAAGAATCTAAATACTAAGCTGAGTGAAACTTGAATTTGTGGTATTAAATGAATAGAAACCACAGTAACTTGGTGGAATGATGATACTTAATGGGACAAGAGAATACCCGCATACAAAATATATATGAATGACAGAATAAGTCACTCTTGAGGGGAAGGGGCACTATATGAGAAGGAAAGCATACAGTCTGTGATGCTAGCAAATCGAAAGGCACCAGTTCATGCCAAAGCCCCAGGATTAACTGAACACTTACAAATACATATCCTGAAATCCATCCTGCTTCCTTGTATGTTAGTATTATCAAAATAACATGCCAAATTAATAAGAATGCATTTAGCATTTATATGTTATGAAATTCTTGTAGGGTGCTGTATGTATTATTTTCACTTATAACCTCTACAGCCCATGGTGTACACGTTTACTGAGAGTTGTGAAACTCATCAAACTGATAAGGAAATATTTATTAAGGCAAAGTGTTTGTCCTGTGTACAATATGTCCCATTGAAAGCAGATTAGGTGTCGTGTAGCATCAAAGGTGAGATGCTTTGATTGCACTCTGAATTCCTTCCAGGAAAGAGAGACCTACACATGAGACCTACTTCAGAAAGGAATCTAGGGGTGATAGTGGACCACAAGCTAAATATGAGTCAACAGTGTTACACTGTTGGAAAAACAAAACAAAACAAAAAAAGAAACATGATTCCGTGATTTTTCAAAGATGATAACTAAAGGCTCAGATACCTCCTCTATCAACTCCTTGAGTAGTCTAGGATGCATTTCATCAGGCTCTGGTGACTTGCAGAAATCTAACTTTTCTAAGTGATTTTTAAAAGTGATTTTTATTTGGTGTTTTTTTCCCGATCAGAATTACTTTTAGAACCGAATGAACATTTTCCAGTTGAACACTCTTATTTTAGATTTTTCTTTCACTTTTTCTTCTTTTTCAATCACATATATTTATATAGCTTTACAGTGCCCACTAGCCATGGATATGGGCAGTAATTTTTAAAAATGAGCAACTTTTCCCAACCCACATGATGCTACTGCATGAAACACAGAAATATCAGCATTTATTATTACCTCCACCTGTTCTCCAAAAGCTTAGGTGAAAACATGGATCTTAGTAGCATACCCTTGGGTATATATATTGAGAGAGATGCTCAGGTAGGCAGGAGAGCTACAGTTTTCTAAACCAAACCAGCATTTAAAATTCTACCTGGGCACTAATAGGCAGTCAGTGCAGATTCTGATTCTTACCAAGCAGCCTGCTGCACTCTGCACTAGTTGCATTCTTCAGCAATAGCTTCACACAAAATGCAATGGACTTGCCTAATCCTTAGATGTCAAAGGTCTGAATTACAGTAGCAAGGCCTTCCTCCAAAAAAATGAAAAGTTTCATTTTCTGGGTCAGGCACTGATACAAATTATTTTTTCTAATAAAAAATAGTTCTAGCTTATGAAAATGCAAATGGCTCAAAATGACGAAGATCTGCTATGCATTCTTGAGATGACACATGAAAAAAAAAGGGAATAAGGAAAACTATTATTAACATTTCAAATCACCATACCCAACATTACTGTAAGGAATAAATTTTAATACCCTCACTGGGGCTAGTTCAGATCAGCTGTATAGACAGAATTGAACACATCAGCAGTGGTAGCCATAAATTAATATATCTGGGAAGTGGATGCATTAACATAATTAATAGAATGGGGATAGAGCTATAGGTTATAAAAGAATTTATTAAATTGAAATGGAGGGGGAGCATGAGAATGACAAAGATAATGAAAATGTAATGTTTGGTGCACAGATTTTCATCACTTATAATAATGCAGAAATTAGTATATAACTCATTTTTCTTTTATTATTCTGATCAACACATGGCACTACTATATGAGGGAATTATAGCTAAAGGGTTTTTTTTTCACTGAGCCCATTTTTCACCAGGAACAGTTAAACAATATTTCTATAGGCAGATCTACAATATCAATTAAGTCAACTTATTTCTGGGGTGTAAAAGAGCCTCCGCCCCCTGGTGACACAAGTTTTGCACTATTCATACCAGTGCTACTTTAGCAGGAGATGATCTCCTGTTGCTATAGCTTATATTGCCCATTGAAGTGAAGTAAGAGTACTCTCTTTATTGCTGACGGAGTACTCGCCTGTTGGCACAGGGCATTAGTGCATCTGTGCTGATCTAGCACTGCAGAGTAGACTTGTCCTAACATACCCCAGTACATAGTCATTCCAATGAATAAGATTTCCTTTTAGAAAGAGAAGAAACTTATTAAATTTATTAAATTAAAGAATTTCTTGCTCATGCACTAGAGAAAAAGTCATCCCATTCCTTAACCAGGAGACATTCAATAGCAACAGCAGCAGCTGTATTTATCGTTTCATTTCCAACAATTATCCAATTGCTTTCCCCTTGTAACAATCTTTTTTCCATTTGTCACTGGAGATTTGGAGACAAGTGAATGAGGACAGATAAAATGAATATAGACGTGAGCTTCCACTTTAACTAATCTTCAGTTAACCCTTCTATGGATTTCTGAAAAGAGTTCAGTTACTCTCCTTTTCCATTTCTTCTCTGACTGTTCATTCCCAAGGTTAGGGTTTAATAACTAAATGTGCTTAGAATCTGAGTTTCTGAGTATATGCTCTGTAATTCCATAGAGTGGAGGTTTCTCAGCTACTTACAAGAAATGTTAAGAACCTTTTATAATCAAAGTCTTAGGACCAACTGAGAAAATACCAAAATACAATAAACAAGTCTATACTACAGTGCTATAGTGGGACAGCTGCATCAGTGTAGCTACATTGCTGTAGCCCCACCTGGAGAAGATGCACTGTGCTGAAGGGAGAATGCTCTCCTGTTGGCATAATTTCTCTACCTCTGTGAGAGGTGGAAGCTATGTTTTCGGGGTAGCATTTCCAGTTAACATAGCGTCAGTGTAGACAGCAATTAAGTCACTGTAATTTATGTTGCTCAAGGGGATGGCTTTTTCACACATATGAGTGATGTAAGTTACATTGACTCTCATTTGTTTCCACCTGAATTAGAACCAAGACATACTAGAAATTGGGATTGGACTCCAACACTTAGGCTACATCTAGACTACAACCAGTACTTTCTAAAAAGCCAAGCTGCTTTTTCGAAAGAGAGCACCCAGGCAGTCTGGATGCTCTCTTTCTAAAAAGCACAGTTTGCATTACATAACGCTTTTTTCGAAAGAGCACTTTTAAAAAAAAGGCGTTATTCCTTGTAAAATGAGGTTTTCCACAGTCAAAAAAATCTGCCTCGTTCTTTCAATTTACTGTCGAAAGAATGCAGCAGCAATCTAAATGCAGGGGAAGTTTTTTCAAAAAAAGGCTACTTTAAAAAAACCCAACAACCTGTATTCTAGAAACACCCTAATAGTGTATCCCAAAATGTGCTTTTCCCCACCTAAACTTGGAGTCTGGAACCCTCTCTACTGTTTTTCCTCTGGGTGAAGAAAGAGGGCATTAGGATGGTCTGTCATCTCATCACTTCCTGTCTTGGGGAGAGTGGCACTATATCACTTTTAATCACCCGTTCTGGTTCTTGGAAGCTAGACTTTCCCCCTCTTTAAGAGCTGCTGCTCTTCGTGCAAAGAAGAAGGTGTCTGCTCTTCATAGTGAGGGGCTAGAGTAGTTCTCATACCACTTTATCTTCTATTTCCCCCCTCCTTTTTTTCTCCAGGCACTCCCTATCTTTTTCTACATGTGGAACTAATGACCATCTGAGGTCAAGTGTAACAACATATCAAAGTAATCTCTCTCGCTGTGTTCACAGGCTTTAAATTTGCACTTTGGTAATTATTTTGTTTGGCAAACAGGAAAAAATAATATACCTAATACCTGATACTAAGAACAATATTTTAATATGGCAGGTTTGCAGATAAGTAGCTGAGGATATTGATATTGAAAATAGTTGCAAGGCCTTAATTGAAATGTATAATGTGAGATTACAGAGAAAATTCTAACTATGTTTTATGTTCTTGTGTTCATCAAAGCAATAGTCTGTGGATGTCAGGCCATAGAACAAAGCAAATTTGTTTTAGAAGGTTTTTCACTGAAGCTTTTAAACACATTTTATATGTCAGTGAGACAGTTTTCTGCATGTTAACAAAGGAGCAAATAGTGCACTCTAATAACAGATGCAAATTATACCCTTATTTCAGTTGTTTGTTTTGATTGTCTGAGATAGACAGGTAAGTGATTTCCCGCCCCACCAATTAGGCAGTTTCATCGGACATCACAAGAGACTTTTTTTAGGAGGGATATGGGATGATTTTGGTAACATTATTATTGTTGATGATTATAGTAAATCTCTAATTAGAATTCTCTCAAGCTCAGCCTCAGAGTTGCCAAAGTTTAATATACATTAGCATGGGTGACCCTTCCAGATGCTCATGTTCTCATACTAGCCCATGTGGTTTCTTGAAATGCAAAAGGGCAGACATGTTGTCAGTGCAGAGTTTGCATCAGGACCCATCTTTGGCACTCTAGTTAGGTTGATTAGATTTCAGGAAAAATCTTTCTCCCTTGCTGAAGTTGAAGACTGTTATTTCTTCAGTGGACATGGAGCGATTGATCACTGTCCTCTTTATTATAGCCTTCTACATATTTAAAGACTGTTATGAGGTCCCTCCTCAGCATTCTTTCTCAACAGTAAATGTGTCCATTTCCTCATAACTCAGGTTTTCTAAACTGTATATAATTTTTTATGCTCTCCTCTGGGATTTTGCCAATTTATCCACCTCTTTCTTAACATGTGGTACCCAGAACTGGACACAATACTCCAGCTTACTCCTCAACAGTGTCAAGTAAAGGGGAAAAATTACCGCCTATGTCTTATATAATACATTACTTTAAATACTAGCCTTTTTGCCAGTCTCTCACATTATTGACTCATACTCAATTTGTGATTCACTATATACCCCCCAAACCTTTTCAGCAGTACCGCTGCCTATCCAATTATCTCTATTTTGTATCAGTACATTTCACTTTTCCTCAGTGTAGTACTTCATACTTGTTTACAACGAATTTCATTTTCAGACCCATTTCAGACCAGTTCTCCAATTTATCAAGGTGTGATTTCTAATTCTGTCCTCTAAAGTGCCTGCAATTCCACTTACAGTTGGGTGTCATCTGCAAAATTTATAAGCCCACACTTCACTCCATTATTCTAGTCATTAATTAAAATATTGAATAGTATTCATGCATGACAGACTCTGAGGGACCCTAATACATATGTTCTCTCAGTTTGACAGAAAAACATTGATAACTATACTAATTATGGTCTTTCAACAGTTTTGCACCTATTTTACAATAATTTCATCCAGATCACATTTTGGTAATTTACTTGCAAGAATATCAGGAGAAAATGTGTAAAAAGCCTTACCAAAATCAAGATATGGATAGTCTACTGCTTTCTCCCATCCATTAGGCTAATTATGGGGCCATGTAATTTTATTCCATAAGCCATGGTACAAGGAAAACTTCCGTGTGGTACACAACTGGTTTAATTGTGAAGTCTCTGTTCAGAAACCAGAAGTGTTTTGTTCTAACATTCGTTTTTGATTTACAGAAAATTAATTGTAATTCAGAGCAAATACACCTCTACTATAGTAGTAGATCTTTGCTGAATGTGGGGAAATGGAAATGTGAGATCTTTTCTCAGAAGCCTTATTGACCTGTAATTTGAACTCCTGTCCCTCTCAATTAATAAAATCGTGTTTGGAGACACACAGCTTGCTATCTTTTGAAATTGTCAATGCTTACTTTTGAAAGGGCAATTTTAACTCTATCAAAAACATTCATTAAGCTCCTGCCTAAGAAACTCTGATGTTTTCAATGATCCTAATTAATATCTCTTCATTTATCTTCATTTTGGAAAAAGACTATCAAAATGTTTATAGCAAAGCTGTTTTGGCAATATCTTTTCACTTCAGCGGTCCTTGATTCTTATCAGTTTGGTTGTAAATGAGGGATATCACATAGACAGAACTAAAATTGACTGAAATCTCTTTCTTGTAGTGGACAAAGATTTATCCTGAATGGTTCTTTAAAAGTCCTGACCACAATCTATCAGTGACATTCCTATAAGCAGGGGCGGCCTGTGGATGTAGGCAACCTCGGCAGTTGCCTAGGGCACCGTGTTTAACACGGAGCTCAATGATGACATCATTGAGGGCTATGGAGGTGGGGGCGCCAATCGCGCATTCTGCCTAGGGTGCCAGTTGCCAGCAGTTCTCCTCGAGCTGCTCCTGCTTATAAGCCATGATAAACATAGTAAATGGGATGACAAAAACAGTCATACTGAGACAGAACAGAGGTCCGACTAGCCCAGTATCCTGTTCCAACAGTGGCCAATGTCAGGTGATTCAGAAGGAATGAACAGAACATGTAATCAAGTAATCATCACCTCTTGCACGTTCCCAGCTTCTGGCAAAACAAAAGCACCATCTCTTCCGTAACAAGGGGGTTCTTGGGAGACACTGCTGTTAAAGGAATCAAATACATACATGAATTGCAAAGTTTTTGGTTCAGGCTTGTAGCAGAGATGTAATAAACAGCTGACTTAAGTCTCTAGAGCAGTGTTCCTGAAAGTGTTCCACAAAATCACTAAGGGTATGTCTACGCTTGCCCCCTACTTCGAAGTAGTGAGGCAAATGAAGCATACCGAAGTTGCAAATCAAGCCCGAGATTTAAATATCCTGCACTTGATTTGCATGTTCCCAGCCAGTCGCCATTTTAGAAATTCACTAGCCCGGAGTAACTGCCCACATCTACACGCGGCAGTGAAACAGGAGTCTGATTTAAAGCCCTAACTCGAATTAGCTGGTATTCCTCCTGAAATGAGGTTTACCAGCTAATTCGAATTAGGGGCTTTCAAATTAGGACAAAACAGAGCCAATGGGAGCAGTGAGGCTCCATGGCCGTGGCGCCAGTAAATAAACAAACCAGGGAGGCCAATTAATGTGTTTCCAAAAGTGATTTTGCAGAGCACTTTCAGAAACAGTGCTCTAGAGCAGGAGGGTCTCAGACTCTTTGCCCATGGCCATTCCCAGCCACAGTGATTGTGCAATCCATGTGGTGGCAGTGGTCAGCCCCCCCATACTTCCTGCAGTGGAAGGAGCCGCAGGGAAGCAAAGATGGTGAACCTACCAAATGCATTCTGCTTTTCCACACTGCTCCTGCTGCCAAAGACAGCGCATGGGATCAGCCCCTTTCTCTCCCCTTTGGTGATCCCCAAAGCTACAACCTCTGGGATAGGGTGCCATGGGGGGAGAGGGCGGGACAATAGTGATAAGGGGGTTGACCTTTTTGCTACCTTTTTAACTTCAATATATACTTTTTAGATGGAGCAACCACATCTGCATGCAGTGTTGAGAATGTGGGCATGCCATGGATTTATATAGATATATTTTCTGTCTTATTAGCTATCCCTTTCTTAATGATTCCCAACATATTGTTAGGTTTTTGGACTGCTGTTGCATATTGAACGGATGTTTTCAGTGAACTATCCATAATGACTCCTAGATCTCTTTTTTGAGTGGTAACAGCTAATTTAGACCCCATCATTTTATAGATATAGTTGAGATTATGCTTTCCAATATGCATTGCTTTGCAATTATTTACATTGAATTTCATCTGCCATTTTGTTGCCCACTCACTCCGTTTTATAAGATCCCTTTGTAACCCTTCGGAGTCTGCTTTGGACTTAACTATCTTGAGTAATTTTCTATCATTTGCAAATTTTTCCACCTTACTGTTTACCCCTTTTTTTTCTAGATCATCTATGAATATGTTGAACAGGATTGGTCCCAGTAAAATCTCCTGGAGGACACTACTATTTACGTCTCTCCTTTCTGAAAACTGACCATTTATTCTTACTCTTTGTTTCTTATCTTTTAACCAGTTACTGATTCATGAGGGGATTCTCTCTCTTATTCCATGTCCACTTACTTTGTTTAATAGCCTTCAGTTAGGGACCTTGTCAAAGGCTTTGTGAAAATCTAACACTGGATCCCCCTTGTCTACATGCTTGTTGACCCCTTAAAGAATTTCAATAGATTGGTGAATTTCAATAGATTGATTTCCCTTTACAAAAAAAAAGATGTTGAATCTTTCCCAATAAATCATGTTAATCTGTATGTCTAATAATACTGCTCTTCACTATAGTTTCAACCAATTTGTCTGACACTGAAGATCGCTCCTGTATGATTTCATTCTCTCCCCTCCACCTCAAAGCTCCCAAATAACTGTATTGGATAGTTGTTTTGTCTACACTGACATGCTTTATTATCTTGGGTACCAGAGTGTTCTATTCTAATTCACTCTTCCTCTCCATACCTTAGCCTCCCCATCTGTAAAATGGGGAGAATGATTCTTAAGTGCCTTTTGTGAAGCACTTTGAAATGTACTGATAAAAATCACTATATAAGAGTTACATTTTCTAATTAATAAATCTGCACATAAGTGGTCTAGTGGTGGCAGTAAGATGTATTGCTCTCAGGATGTTGCTCATGCTCATGTTTATCTCTGCAGATCACTAGACATGGAGGGTGTGATTGCTCTGCTTTCTAGGTATCAGGCCAAAATTGCAGCTGAGAGGAAAGCTTACTCGAGGATGGACCCAGCTAAAGCAAAGATGATTTGGGAACAGCTGGAGGAAATGACAGAATTAACATATGCCCTTCAATTAGAGGAGGGAAAATATGTCTGTCCTTTGTTGTTACAGTTTAAAACCTAGAATTCTCCTTGGCTGCTTCTAACTGCCTAGAGAGCAACAGTGGCCAAGGATGTATCTTCCATCTGTGCCTGATAGCATGCTTCAATGGTTCCTGACAGATGTGTACCACATTATGGTTATCCACACTGTTGCCATGCAATTAATCATTTCACTAGGATTTTCTAGAGGCCATACTTGAAGTTTCAACTCAGAGAACATGTGGCTACTTAGTAGTATGTCATGAACAAAATATGTTTTGGGAATGATCCATTGACTGCATTGCCTTTCATTCTGCTTCTGGGGGCAATTCAGCATTGATTTCCATCTATGAATGCCTTTATGGTTTACCCATTATGTATTTCCTTGGGACTGCCTCTGTCTTGGTGGCATACACCAATAGTTGAGACTAGTTGGGATGCTCAAGCCAAGGGTCCGTCACTTAATGCCATTGGGAACTGGGACTCTGAGGCACTTTCAGTGAAGTCCTGTCAGTAGTTCACTTTTCACAATGGGTGTAACACAACTGTAGATTGATTTAGGAGAGATTTGGAGGAAGATTTTTTATATTTGTTTTATTCTTGTGGATGTTCAAAATGCCTAGTGGTGTGATTTTTTTTTTTTTTTTTAGATTTTAATAGTCATGTTATTTTTAGATAATAAGTGTGTCAAGTATTATTTTGTATGCATTTTGGATCTGTAGGGATTCCCTTCTCCTAAGTTTAGAAGCTGCCTGCCTGTGACAGTTTGGGGAACATGTCTGTGTCAAATTATGAATTCCTCTGTTTTATAGTATTTACCTGTAACCATCAGAATGTATCTAATTTTCATTTTTCTTGCAAAAAATAGGCTTCTGTGTGGAAACTGATTGATGGCCATCAGCCAGGTATCAAGATTGATTAGTTCAAACCTAGTGTTAGAGGCAGATCTCTTGACTTCTGAGAACTCTTTGCAAGAATGGAAAATCCCTGCAGAAGGACATGACCAAAGAAAACTGTCATCATTTCTAAAAAATGACATGCTTCTTAAGCAAGAAGAGCCATGTCATTACCAGAATTAGAAGTCTCAGCTAAAAGAATGGAGGTGGGAGGGACTTGGATTACCTTAAGGACTTAAACCAAACCCAGAAACTCACAACAATGGTGAAACCAGTCTAAAGTGGACTACATTAAGAAGCTTTGTTTTGTCCAACTCTTATGCTGTCAAGGTAAAGTACATGTGAGAGTTTGTGTTCAAGGTTTTGCAGAGGAACTTGTGTTCCTTGCTTTAATGTCATGGAGCTCCCAAAGAGTTAAACAGGAACCTAGAGTGCCTGATTTGTGACTGTGAAAGGGTGCCTAAAATATTAAGTTGACTTAGGAGTTTCAGAATGAGTCTCATGGTAGAGAGAAGATGGGCGACAGATACTGAATCTGTTTGGCTGCCACCAGTCTGCCCCAGCCCTAGCCCCCTGAGGACAGTTGAGAAATTGACCTACTCAGGTACTGTCCCTCCCATTCCCCCAGCCTCCTGCAGCCAATTGAGATGCTTCTGTCCTACCCAGGCTACCTCCCCCATGTGGCCACCCAAGAAAATGCTTGTGTCCCTGCTAGGCCAAGCCTGGCTCCCTCTGTTCTCAAAAAAGACTCATCTGCCTGCAGTCAGAACCAGGTTGGAAACTGCATCCATCACCCACTGGGAAAACAGCTACACCAGCCAAATAGATGATAGGGAACTTTGTGCCAGAGAACAATTGACCAGATGGGTGACCTGAGTGGCTGTAGTGCCTAGAAACAGTGAACAAGGCTGCCTTTGCAATAGCTGATTGGCTGCCAACAGCTGATCCTCCCATGTGTGTTCAGCACCCACTGTGTTGTCAGATACATAGGCACTCAAGGAGTCAGTATCTGACAACCTAATCACATGATGTAAATCCTTGGAAAAGTACCATGTAGTTAATGAGACACTAAATATATAAGATCACTGATGTTTCTAAAAGATTGCATGTTAAATACTTTCAGTAGAGTTATGCTAATTTATATCTCAGATTTGAGCTTACGTGTTATGTGACTGCCCAATAAATACACTTTTTTGATAACATTATTTTATATCTGTTTTCTACCTGAGGTCATGTCACATGATCATTTACCAAAAAGTTGGAGTAGTAATTCAAAACTAGAAAAGGAAATATGAAAATATCGTCATAGGACAGATGAACAAACTGTGACCATGAGAAAAACTAGGATGAAGGACAACTCAATTTTTTCTCAAACTTCAAAAAGGTATCATTTGAGGAAAAGGTGTGAGCTGAACTTTAATTATGAAGGCACTAGTAATCAATAAATGATAACAGCATGAAAGATAGTCAGCAACAAAGAACCAACATTGATTCAAGAAAACTTTGTGTCTTTTCCATCCACCTTTGATAAATTTGAATACGGGAATTCTTTAAGAAGACTTTGTTCGGTAGCTAAAAAGCCATGATTCCACAATTTTGCTTAGAAAGTCATACTGGTTCCACAGTAAGTGAAGGCAGTAATGAGAAATTAAAAATTCAATATATAAAAAATTGTAAAAAGGGGGAAATAAATAGCAAGTGATATAAGTAATGAAGTGTAGAAAATGGGAGTTAAAGATAAAAAGGGAAAATCCGGGGCTAATGACAGTAAGAAGAAATTCAAGTATATGTATATAAGTACAGTAGACTTCGGATAATCCAGAACCTTTGGGACCTAGGTGGTGCCGGATTATCGGATATGCCGGA
>CM057845.1:184604910-184625276 GCA_030068395.1 Apalone spinifera
CGAATGACTACATTAGCCACCCTAGTTCGAACTAGGGTGGCTAATGTAGACATAACTTAAGAGACTTGAAAGTTGTCATAAAAAAAACCTTCAAAAATAGACTGCAGCATGAAACTGCAGAACTTGAATTCATACGCAAACTTGACCTTATCAGACTTGGCATGGGTAATGGGTGAAGGCCCAGCTGGGGAAGGCAGCCTAGCCCCTTCAGCAAGGTCCCACCCCTTTAACCCAAAACCCCGCACCTTCAGCAACCTCCATGGAGCCAAGCCCCACCCAACCCTAGTCCTGAAGCCTGATCTTTCCTGGCCAGTCAGAGGCCGTGGCCCCAGCCCTCCTGGCTGGCCAGACAGCCAGGCTACCATGTTGTAGCCCCAGCCCTCAGGGACAGCTGAGGAGCTGGGATCCTCCGGCACAAACCCAGTTCTTAGTTTTGGGAAGGCAATGCCTTCCCTTGCCTATGTTACCCATTGCCCATGAGACTATGTCTGAACAGAGACTGGGAGTGACTAGCTCACTACAAAAAATAATTTTCCCCTTTTTGTATTCTCACTTTCACAACAACCATGTCCACATTGATTGAACTGACCTCGTTAGCCCTGATCCTCCCCATAGTAGTATAACACAGCTGTCTTTGCATGTGTATATATACCTGCCAAACTAAAGTTACCATTTCAAGTGTGTGTCCACTGCACTAAGCTACTTCCTAGTGATGATCCTTCAGTTTGACCCCCCATAATGCAAGTCCCTGTGGTGACTTGTCTCTAGTAGTATCCCCTTGTGAACCCTGGATAGCATCCTGCTGTGGACTCAGATTCCTCCAGGTGGGGCAGCCTTAAGTTTGGTATAGTGAGAACCCAGCAAGCTCTCCAAGCTTCAATTGCCAGAGTTCCTTTTAGGCTGGGTGCTCCTAGACCTCTTTCTCCATCTCCTTTGGCCATGGACATTGTGCTTAGTTCCAGGTAGCTGCCTCAGCTGGCAGGCTAGTAATACTTTCCCTCAGGCAGAGAGACAGCTAACTCCCAGCTCTTCACCAGTTATCCCTGCACTGAGCCAGGCTCCCTCCTTTTGTCTCCCCTCCAGGACTGAAATTTGCTGCACATAAAATGGAGTTGGTCTAGGTGGATCCAAAGGCATACTTAACCCTGGATGTGCCCTGTGCATTGTTTCCTGCTTCACCACAGACTCATACTAGACAGTGTCTTAAAACAGTGATTATAGCCTAAGAGGTTAAAGAGCCAAGTTCAAATCCTTTCTGATCAGCTGTGAGGGCTTGAACTAGGTCTCAGACATTCTGAGTAAGTGCTCTAAACATTGGGTTAAAGGTGATAAAATAGGGGGCAACCATCATCTCTGCCTGTTATAATGTGTAGGACTAGATATGTTCAAAGCTTCACGTTTAAGCAGCAACTGAGTGGACATTTGGTAAATGACAGTGGTAGAGTTAAGGGACTGGAGTGGCTCTTAAGCATTTAAGTCTCTTTGTTAATCTAGCTACCATCATCCAAGATCTTTAGTGGGTGTTATGTGGTGTATAGACATTGTACTGCACCTTTGCACAGGGGTGCTTTTCACCTATAATGATACAATTTAAAAATAATCTGTGCTTCAGGCAATTTGAACCCTAATGGTGCAGTGAGATCTACTAACACAAAATTATTCTCCTATCGCATTGAAATCAATTTGCAGGAGTGCTCAATTCTTTAACCCTCCCAGGTGGGTGCTGAACACCTATGACTATGTTGTTTTAGGATGAATCAGAGAAGAACAATGGATATAGAGCTGTTAAATGCATTTTTTGTGTGGTGTGTGATTCCTTTGGCTACATATGCTGCTATATTCCATTCACTACTAACTCTGCTTTATAATCCATGTGGATTGATTAAGCAATAACAATTGAAGCAGGTGGCATTTACTGGTAAATGAATAACCATCAGGAAATGATAATCCTGCTTGGTCATTACTTCCCCAGGAAATGACCCGCACCAAAGTCATTATTGTTTCTAGCACTTTTATAATCCTTTTTGCCATTTTACCTGGCACCATCAACCTTTCAGATTGTGCTGCAAGAGGAAAAGTATATTTAGTCTACTGCTTGGGAGTTAAAACATTATTAAAGCAGCATATTGTAATTTCAGATTTGGTATATAATATTCTGCAATAGTTTTAATTAGTAAATTACAACAGAGCTCCCATGGGGATTGCACATTACAGTTATACAATTACTAAATTTCTTCACCCCATAATTAATGTTATTATCTTAAATAGAAAAGAGGGGATTATCAATGGTTTTCCTACATTTTGCTTAGTGCTGCTTTCATTCTTTTGATACATCCTGTCATGGCAGGGGTGGGCAAGAAGCAGCTAGCAGACTGGATCTGGCCCGCCAAGCCGCCGGATCCAGCCTGCAGCCACCTCGCCAACACGCTTACTACAGAGCATCTTTGCCACTTTGAACAGCTGGTTGCTAATTGCTCTGGACTCTATGGAGGGAGGAGGGAGGCGTTGCCTGCTATCTCCGCCCCCAGCAAAATTCCTCAGCTCCCAATGGCCAGTTTCCAGCCAATAGGAGTTGAGACATTTTACTGGAGGCAGGGGCAGCCTATGAAGCCTTCTCTCTCTCTCACTCCCACCTCCCTGTGCTGGAGCTGAGTCATGTGAAGCAGCCAGCCCAGCAAATAGGCATGGAGCCTATCTCAAGTTTCTGCAAGGCTGCTGGCTGGGAGGCTGCTTGGTAAGTGCCTCCCAGCCAGAGTCTCCCCTCCAACTATTTGCCCTAAACCACAACCCCCTCCATCTCCAGGTTGCCATCCAACCCTTTCTATTCCCTCTCTCCACCTCCTCCAGGTCACAACTCCTTCTCAGACCCTGCACTCTCTCCTATACCCCTCCCCCAAGCCGGTATCCTCTCCTGCACTCATACTCCTCCCTAAACCTGCACTTCATTTCCCTGACCCATGTCACCACCCAAACCTTCTGCATGCTTTTTCTCCTCTTCTCTCAGGTCATAAATCCCTCCCAGAACCTGCATCCCCTCCTACATCCCTCCCGCAGATCAGAATCCTCTCCTGCACCCATACCTCCTCCTGCACCCCAGTCCCCAGATCAAACCCCCCTATTTCACCCAAACTTCCTCTCAGATCCCACACACCCTCTTGCACTCCAATCCTCTATCCCAAGTTCCCTTCTACACCCCACCTGCCATTCCATACCCTGCATCCCTTCCATAGAAGTGTGGCCCTTGATCATGTACCAAAATGTTGGAGTGTCCCCCATTAAAATGATTGCCCACCCCGTGTTATGGCATAGATAATGGTTGTGATGGATTCACTGTATGTGATAGCATGATTCTAAGCTACTTTTATCAGAGCAATAAGACTGGCTCATTGTTTCAATTTTCTAATAAAACAATCCAAAACTGAGAGAACAGCAAACATATAGATGCTATGTATTTGTTCACATAGCACATAGCATATAGGTATAATAAAAAAAAATAGATTGAATATTTATTACATCTGGCTTCCATAGTATACAAGTGTGTTCATCTTCCCAAAATAATATTTTTTGTTCAGATTTTACAATGTGAGACAAAACAAAATTATATTGCATCAGAAACTGAAGTGAACTATCCAGGTAAAACAGGTATTATCTAGACTATTACAGATATATATTTGACTAACCTACTCTTCAAAATCTCCAATGATGGAGAGTACACAACCTCCCTAAGTAATTTATTTCAGATGGACAAGTCCTTAGTCTTTTGCTAATAGGGTGACTACAGATGGTTTAAATTAAAAAAAAAAAGAATCAGCTTTTCCACCCCATATATATGTTATCTGAAAAGTAAAGCCTATGTGAACCCAAGTACAGTATGGGGGAAAAAACTGCTATTCAGCATGAAGTCAGGGAGGAAACACTTTGGGGAGAAAGGTTTCGAAAATCTTATCTGGACAGAGATTGGCAATCAGAGTGAACTGTTTTAAATTGGCCTTTAGGTGCAATCAGTAAGGGTAAGTCTACACAGAAACATTATTTCAAAATAACTGGTATTATTTCAAAATAACTTAGTCCGCATCTACACAGCAGGCAGTTATTTCAAAATAATGCTGCAATACTGTCAAGCTGGAGGACTACTTACTCTGACTCCTATAACACTTATTGTATGAGGAGTAAGGGAAGTCAGAGGAAGAGTACTCTATTGCAAAGTAAGTGCTGTGTAGACATTCCCAATTTCGAAATAAGCTATTTCGAAATAAGATACGTAACTGATGTATCTTATTTGTAAACTAATTTGCTCAGCTTAGTTTGAATTAAGCCTTGCTGTGTAGACGCACCCTAAGTGGCAACAATGTCAATTGTTAATTAAAGGGTATGAAAAGTAAACTTTTAAAAGATTCATTGCCTAACTACTTTGGAGTTGACCAATATGGGACAAGCCTACCTTCTGTGTAGCCCATTTGTAAGTATCTTGATAAGATGCTTATAAAAATTTTTTTCTTGTTTATGTGTTGTAAAGTGCTTATTTTTTTAGGCTTGTATACATATTTAGAGTAATTGTATAAATATCATTTGGCTTTTTTATTTAATAAAAATGTTTATGGTTAAATTAGTGTCATGGCAATACCTTGTGTAAATAACTAGAGCACTTGCGAAGAAAAATTAGTGGGTGCACAGTTCTCAGTAGCAGCCTAGCTTGCCCTCTGTCCCTCCTCCACTAGCATATCTTGCCCGCCAGCAGCTTGCTGACCAAATTCTACCCCTCCCTCCCAGCACCTCCCACCTACCGCAAAACAACTGTTTTGCTGCATTCAGGATGTTCTGGGAGGAAAGGGGAGGAGCAGGGATATGACATGCTGGGGGAAAGGAGACAGGAAGGAGGTGGAGTGGGGGTTGCTTGGAACAGGGATGTGGCATGCTCAGGGGTTTGTGGAAAGAGGTGGAGTGATGCTGGGGAGTATCAAGCACTCTATGACTGGAGGGAAAGTCAACACCTATGTGTAATTCCAACAGCATTCCATAGTAGAGGGATAACTGCTGAATTTTAAGGCATTTCGAAAGCTAAGCCAACCAGAAAGTTCAACACAGATGCTTTTTTTTTTCCATTTAAGGTTCCTAACATATACTTTGCCAACATTCTCTTTGAGTTTCAGAACTTTATACATACAGATAGTATCACATTCAGACAACTGCAGCAAAAACTAAAGCACAATATATCATTGTATTTGGGGATTAATGATTGTCTTTTTGGTTTTGGTTTTTAATGAGTTTGGAATATTTCCTTAGTTGCTTAGCAAAATTTTCAGCTCTCTCTGAACTCCAGGCTTAAAGCTGTGAGGCTGACCCTGCACCTGTCTATGCAACTGCAGATGGCTGATGTAACACAGGCTATTGCCTTCAAAACAGGAAGGAGGAGGAGAACCAGATTGCTTGTGTGACATGAATGCACGTTTCCAAAATGCTAATTATTTGTTCCCTAAAATATTACAGACATCGTATGCATTTACAATTGGGACTCATCTTCATGCATCATTAAAGGCCTAATGTATACCTTTAAAGAAGGAGAAAAGTCTGTTCAGAAATTACAAAATGTTTAGCTTTATGCCAAGCGACTTGCAGTATTATTCATTAATGAATTTTATTTCTTCTTCTAGTGAATTAAATGAATCAGAAGCAGAAACAAATAGAGTACTCCCAGTGACTTAAATAAAGACTTCAAGTATAGATTTCATTAATTTAAATGAAGCATTACCACACAGGCAAAGTATAAATCAAATATATTCATCATCCTTGCATTTAAAAAAATCACTGAATTTTGTAAGTAAAGGAATTGTCAATGTCCTTACGCAGTTAACAAGAGAGACATCAGAATATATAATTAACCACAATGGTCTATTAAACCAGTAGAAATAGAATAAAATTGGTACCTTTACGGAAATATAAGATAGCATAGCAGTATTAGAACTTTCAAAAAAAATGGTTGATTTTAAGGATAAACTGGGAAAAGTATACCAAATTCAAAAAACAATTTATTTAAATATTGAAAATGAGGCATGTTATTGCTCACACCAAATATACCACAATATACCATTATTCACCAAACAAATAGATGGACAAAAAAGTTTAAAAATTAAACTTAGAGCCTCCTGTATAATAAAGAGTGCAGTATTTTAGGTCTGTTATAATTTACTGTGCAGTATTTTAGGTCTGTTATCAGCATTGAATTGATAAATGATTTTCAACTAGATTTAGTGCCACTCCTTACTAATGATTTTATACAAAAGACACAATCTGGACTCTATAAATGCAGCTATTTTGATCACAAGATCTCTTAGGATCACAGCAATTAGAACAACTCCATTTGATAGCTACGTATATTATGGAGGCATTCATTCCAGCATCAGGTAAAAGCTGATTTGAATTTTTCTTTTAAAACAAGTGTTTCCATCTATATGTGAAAGATACACCATATCTTTTCCCGATTCACCATAACTCTGGCCTACAGTGTCTCCATAAGAGAAAAAATGTAACATGCCTCTAATCTAACATGGGACTACAAATATTAAAATCACTTGATTATATACATATAGTTATTGCATGATACCACTATATTGCAAAACCGTTTGGCTCCTCTAACTATTTATCTGCATATCTTTTCACACCTGATTTTTTATACATTTTCTTTAACTCTGAATTTCCTGTATTCATAATGCACGTTTTGGGAATAAGTACAGCATCCATATAATTTATTTTAATACAAAATTATTGGTAATGCTATGAACCTTATCTCCATCTGAACATAGTTTTGTCTGAGAATATAACTTTACCACGGTTAAATAATATGTAAAGCATATCTGCTTTCACTGAATTAGCAGGCTGTGAAATGATGTCAAAAGGCTCCAGTTGAATGTGCTCTACCCATATTATATATTTTACAAACTACTATATAGGTTTCCACATAGGCAGTGGGTACCAGCCAGGCATGGCCCCACCCAGAGTCTCTCCTGCAGACACTTCTTCCTACTTCCTGTTCTCCATCTCTCCCCCTATGTCAGGGCTATTCAACACGGCCCACAGTGCAGTTTGGGCTCAACACGTGGCCCGTGGGTAGGATCCTTTGAACATGGCCTCCACTGGGAATATGATCCACAATGGCGAGGCATCTCCCAAGTGGGATGAGCATTGAAAGATGCAAGCAGATGGACTGGCTGAAACAGACGGGTACAGGGTGTCGGCATTTCTAGCTCCCCAGGGAAGAGATGCCAGGAGCAACGGGGCATTATGGGAAGTGCTGGATGCTTAGCTTTGTGGGCAGAGCCTGAGAGGTGCTAACTGGCTCACACTCTCCACATTTGGGTCTGGTGCAATGGCTTAAGGCTTAATCTTTGTATTAATGTCCGTCAGTGTGAAATAAGATATTTGCATATATATGCATCTATATGCAACCACACTTAAGTTGCAGCCGTTGGCATGTGCTGTGAGTATCATTGTGGCCTCCGGGGCTTCCAAAGTTGAGTGGCCCTGCCCTATGTGGTGACCCCAGCTCAGGCTTCACCACTCACCCTCCCAGTGCTCTGCAGCTGGTGAAGCTAGCCTAGGGTGGGGGCCAGTAGTCATGGTGAGGGGATCTGGGCCCCAGGAGGGGGACGTGGAAGGGGTGAGGACTCCTCCTGTGGTTGCTTGGCTCCCCTGCTAGTTCCCTGGCTGCCTAGAGGTTCTGGCCCCATCAGCTGCAGGCCAGCCTGCTACCACTCCTGCCCATGGCATTTGGGGTACATGTTCCTCCTCACATGTGCCCCTCATCCATTCACGGATGTAGTAATTTGTCAGTAGTGAATATCTTTTTAAGGGTAACCCAGGCTGACCCTGGGGCTTTCAGCTTTTTGTTTCCTAGTATGTCCACACTACCAAGATTTTTTTTTTCCAAAAACTCCTTTTTGGCCATAAAGCAGTGAGAGGGTTCATACTGCAATGTAACTTTTTTTCGAGAAAAATGCTCGGTTTCAGTGACAAAATTCATCCATCTCTATGAGAGACTTTTGTCTTTTCTCCTCCTTGTATTGTCGATGAAGAGCCCATGTAGACTCTTTTGTGTGTTTTGTTGATACAATTGGCTTCTGCCGATATCCCACGACACCTACCCTGATGGCTCTGCTCAGCGTTTTGATCTCTGCTGCTCTGCAGGCATGTGTCCCTCTCCTTTCAAGCTTTGGGAAGTGACTGACAGCTGAGTGCGCTGCTCTGTTGAGAGAACAAACAAAGAGCAAATCACTGGAATGCTCCTGTTCTGCCCTGCAGTAGGACCATTGCTGCAGGCAGACAGTTGCTTCAGGGGGAGAGGGGCAGGCTTAGTATGGAGAGCTCACAGAGCTATTCATGGTGCTGCTCCTGACAGCTGAGGTGGCTGTCGGAAAACTTGGAGGGAATCCCGAGATGCACAGGGATGAACTCTGCCTTTCTACAACACAGTGCATTGCTCACTCTGTCAATGAGCCACCATTTTGGTAATGATCTGTCCCCATTGTGCCCCCATTGTGGTCATGATCTGTCTACAGAGGGAGGAAGTTTGGCCACTTTCTGTCAATTTTTGTTTTGTCAACTTTTGGGTGTCGACATTCATCTGAAGAAGTGCAAGCTTTTAACGCTTGACTAAATATTTTCTATGATACCTGAAGCCAAATGTGGCCATGAAAGCTCATGATACACGTTTTGTTATTCTTTAAGGTGCTGCAAGATTATTTGTTGTTTTTTAAGTTTTTCCAGTTACAGACTAACTCAGCTATCCTCTGAAGACATTAGTTTTGTCAGCAAAACTTTATAATATAGACATACTGTGACGGGGTGAAGCAACCCCTCACTAACTCCCCGAGAAGTTAAAAAGAGAAAGCCGTGCAGCAGGGCGTTACTGGGGCCAACAGCGCGGCATGCACCATTGCGTCCAGTGGCACAGATGACATCGTCCCCCGGTGTGGTGTGATGTCACTGACGCACGATGGCCAATGGCTGGGGTGATGTCATTAGCTGGGGCCGCAGGAACATTGAAAAGGTGGCCCGGCCCCGGGGAAAAAAGGGGGAGGTCAAGTACAGCAGAAGGTGGACGCCAAGTTAGGAGAACCGGTCTCCTGTCCCCCACGCCTGGGCGAGGGAGAAGGTCGCCCCCCGAAAGGGAGGAACCTGCGACCATACTAGACGCCGGAGGTAGGAAGTGGCCCAGGGCACAGTCGTGAAGCTCGAGAGTGGGCAAGTTTAGGGATAACAACCCCATCCACTAAGGCAGGGAGCAAACTTCCCTGCCTCAGGGCCCTGGGCTGGGGCGCAGGAGAGTGGGTGGGCCTGTGCCCCCTTACCTCATCAGCTGTGGCGAGGCGTTGAGCCTTTACTCGAGTGGGGGTAGTACCCAGGTCATTTTGTGGAATCACTCTATTATATACGTATAAAATGGATAAGGGTGACGGTTAAACATGATAAATAGGTTGGGACCATGGCCCCACTGATTGGTCGCTTTACACATACCTTTAGACATACTGTCCTTGTAAGAGTTCAAACAGCAAGTAGATGAAAATCTTCATATCATCTATCTTTATTTTCTTTTTTCAGAATTCAACTTGATGTGAGTGGCCTTCTCTCCTATAGGTTTTTCAATGGTATAAATAGGCCACTGAACCAGTCTTTGTGTCCTGATATTCCACAAATGGCCTGTTTACTATTGATTATTCAGAATCCATGTGGTAAATACTTTTCCTGCCTAGATTCACAGGTTCAGAGCAGGAAGTTTTACAAAACTTACATATTACCTGTAGCACAGTATATGGACACTACAAGTAAGATCAATGTATATAGCAATTTACAAGCATTTTATAGAGTATAAACATTAAACACATTCTTGCAAGTTCAACTTTGAACAGCATTAATCTACAGATGAGCTGGTCTGGTTTCCAGCAATGAATTACGCAGCTGATGCCTTTGGCCTGGGTGAAAGATGGACTCCTGCTTCTCCAGCATCATAGAATGACTTGATTTTTTTATTTGTAAAAATACTGTTCTTTTGAGCCTGGACTAAGTATTTTCTATGATGCCTGAAGCCAAATGTTTTGTGATATGTCACATGTGTTTGTATTTGTGCTGGAGTGCCAACTGCAGAGATGAGCAAAACCTCTTCAATTAAATTCAGGTACTTTTATGAAAACCTTGAGATGGCAGGAGATTGACACTTGCACTGAACTCACTGAATCCCATTCTGTTCCCAAGCTGCAGGGAAAGCCATTTTCAAAATTATTCTTTCAGTTGGAATAAACCAAAAATAGGGAAAATTACATAGCTGCTGAGTGGACAAACGTTCCCAGTGTCACACACTCAGGGCTCTCCCTTTGGAGGTTATGTCAAAATGAGGCTGCCCCATATGAGTACTTGTGACTATCCAATGGTAGGTTGCGCTTTGAACATAGCCAAGGGCAAGTGGAGATACTGTCAGGTGTTTCCATGCCAACTCTTATCTTATTTTGTTAATTGGATTTCTTTACAAAGCAAGTGCTGTATTTGGCATGAATTCAGAGAAGTGGTTTTTATGTCAAAAGCACTCATTTTGGGTGCATTGCATTCTCCTGGCTAGGGACTGATCTGAATTTCAATGAGAAGAACAGAAATTGTGAGCTTTGATTTATTCAGTGAAATGTTGAGTGTTTTTAAAGCCTCTTTCATGTCTTATGGAATTTTGGTGCAAAATACAGAAAAATGGTATCCAAATCCCTAATGGTGGTACACACCATGGGGCAAAATCATTCCTGGTGTAACTCCACTGTTCTTTGCATTCCAATTACATTTCATG
This sequence comes from Apalone spinifera, assembly GCA_030068395.1. Classification (NCBI taxonomy): domain Eukaryota; kingdom Metazoa; phylum Chordata; order Testudines; family Trionychidae; genus Apalone; species Apalone spinifera. Next base: position 184,615,733 of record CM057845.1, read on the forward strand.
CAGCAATAATAGTGTGGCAGCATCTATCAAGCCTTCTCTGCCCCCTGCTGGAGATGTCAGCATCCTGACACACTCTTGCTTAAGAAACACCTACTGAAACCAGACCTACAACATTTAGTCCCAGGGTCAGGAACAGACCCAGGCCAATTGAGACTCAGAAGGTAAGAAGACTTCTTTGCTAGCTCTCATGGGAAGTGCTGGGTGTGGCTGGGACAGGAGAGAAGCACATTTGCACTAGCCCAGAATCAGTGTGAAAGTGCTGCCACCAAACAGCTGCCTTCTATGCTTGCTTAAAAGGCACATACTGTCAAATTCAGTTTCTTATTAACTGCTTAATACCTATTGATGAGCTTAAGGCAGATAGGCTACCTGTCTTTCAGACTAAGGCAGAGAGTGGGTCAGAGCTAGATTAAGACATGCTGAGACCCTAAAATATGTCAAGTTTAAGAGGCCCCACAGCATTAACACACACACAAAAAGAGGGGGGTATTATTCTAACAGAAAGGACAATGAAAATAGAAATAATAAAGTTTTATATTTGCATATATATTGGTATATATGTGAGGATGCAACTAAAAACAAGTTTTTTTTTTTATTTAGCGACCCCTCATAATCTTGAGGCTCTATGACAGGCGTGGCCAACCTGCTGCTCGCGAGCTGCATGTGGCTCTTCAATGGAAAAATTGCAACCCCCAGACCCGCGGCTGTTCTACGTTTCCCTGCTCTCACCTTTTTCCTTGTATGGTCAGGGTACCGCTTGGGGCAGCGAGATCTGATGCTGTGGCCAATGGAAGCCTGCTTGAGCCATACTTGGCTCTTAAAGGGGCAGCATTTTTTTTCTCAACAAATTCTTTCCTTTGGATCTTTGCACTGTATCCACCACTATTTTGGCTCTTTATCTGTAATGGGTTGGCCACCCCTACTCTATGATGTAGCTTACTTAGCTTGTACATAAACCTGCCACAGGACCAGGTACACCAGAAAAGGGTGTGATAGCATGGCAATTCCTGTGAAATAAATAAATGAATATGTCATGAACCTTCATGGACACCCCAATGATGTTTAAAGGTTGACATGGCAATTGTACAAGCTAGGCCTAGAAAAAAGGCAAACAGATATAATGCTTTGCACTCAGAGACATGATGAGTTAATTCTGTTTAGCTAATAAACAAGAAGATTGCGAGGTGACTTGACTAAAGTATAGAGGTAGTTTCATAGGGAGAATATATTGGGTACTAAAAGGCTCTTTCACCTAGCAGAGAAAGGTATAACGAGAAGTAATGAACAGAAGCTGAAGCCAGACACATTCAAATTAGTCACCATTTTTGAACAGTGAAGGGATTAACCATTGGAACCAACAACCAAGGAAGTGATGAAATCTCCATTTCTTGATGTGATGCCTTTCTTGAATAGAGGCTTTAGTTAAACACAAATTATTGAACTCAGTCAAGTGGCCTGTGGTGCAGGTTGCCAGACTAAATGACCTAATGGTGTTCTATGATATTAAATTCTATGGTCTATATGCTCACACAGAGGTGCTATTATGACGGTTGAATTGGGGTTTATCCAGTATCATCACTAGCATTAAATGACATGCAAAACCATAAGTTTTCCTAATTTAAAGTTAAATTGAATTCAGTTTCTTACTTACTTCCTTTTTTAACCTCGTTCCATGTATTGAATTATACGGTAGGACCAAACAGCACATTTTTTTTCTGGCAGTACCTTTTCAAAATAGAAATATGTCCTAAATCTACTGTTTGCAATGTCTGATCTATTCATAGCTCTTTACTCAGTAAAGAAAGGCAGAAGGATTGAAAATTGTTTATCAGTTTTTAATATGACGTGGAACTCTTTAATTTGCCAAGCAGGGTATGCCGAATGAAAGAATTTGCTGGATCAGGGAGGGCACTGTGGGGTTTGGGCATGAGGGGGTAGAGGTGGGACATTTACCTGCTGTCCTGCTCCCAGGGGCATACATAGATCTGTGTTCCTTACTGCACCCAGGCACAGCTCCCTTCCCTCCCCACCCTCTGCCACAATGGGAACAACAGGGAAAAGCCTCAGGGGAATCACCTCTGCCCACTGCCAGCTGGAGGCGAGGGTCAGAGGCGGACTGCAAAGTTACTTTCTCCTATGTAGCATAAGTGTTCCTGGATTAGGGACACCTGGAGTATGGAGGCTTAAATGTACTGTAGGAGCAGTGCATCATTCCATGGTGCAGAAGACTGGAGCTCAGATGCAATCTCAGGCTTTCCATTTCTTGGATCAATGGATAATTATCATGCTGTGTGTCAGGAGAAGAGAGTGTAAGTGGCAAGCATCTCTTGCCCAGCCTAAGTGATCCCCCATTGCTAGGGGTTTCAGAACTGGCTATAATTCTGAATGTCTTGCCCTGAGCAACAATTGACAAAGTCATTTCTACTGGAAGGAATAAATCACAGATCCCTTTTACATAGTATATAAAGGGACCTGATTAACTAGCCTGCAAACATCCACTGTAGTTTTTGAAGATATGTATGGAATAAATAATCCATGTTATATTTGGATCAATACAGAAATGATATGATTCAGGTGGAAATTTGCACTAATAAATGTCTAGATATAGTCATTTGATTTGGAAATAGAAATGAAAATAAATATACCATTATGCGAGTATTCTAAATAAACATAATTATCTTGCATTTCAATGAATAATGTTCTCTCAGAAAGCGATTGTGCCTTCTGCTGAGTTTTGTCTTTATGCAGTACTGTTCAGCCAAGCTTTGGTGCTTTTGAGTTTTTGCTTTCATTCTTCATCACTGACAACAATTTAAACAGTATTTGCCTTCTTCCAAACTCTGAACCTGAGCATTTCACCCAAGAAAGCTAAATAGCTGTGCAACCAATCATACTGTAATGTGTTCTGGCATTATACTCCTTCCTGTCATATCACAAACCAGCAGGTTTACAACAGATAGTGACAAACCTGGACATGAATACTACTGCTAGCTGAGCTGGGATGCTGTAAGAGTCCAGTTCAAGAATAAATCATGCTGCATTCACACTGATTGCACTATTTATTTGTTGCAAACATACAGTGTTACCTTGGAATGGCAGTAATTACACTTTTTCAGCTCAGTAACTAAGAAGTAAATGGCAATTATCATGTAACTTTATGTAGTATTATAATGAGTGGGTAACCTCCTTTTCATCAGTAATAGCAACTATAGTTCCTTCTCTCCTCCTTTACACTTAACCCTTAATACATTTCATAATGGACTCTCTTAAAAAAATTGTACACTCCAGAAGATTCTGATTAGCGTCTGAAGGTTTGGGTTAAATATATCTGAACCTTTAGCTTAAGTCTGAATGTCATCACTGTCTTTCACGAATTAGAATTTCCAAGACTGCTATCTATTCCCTCCCTAATCTCTAATTAGTAGTTTTCTTAGTCATTTTCATAGCTTTCTCAAAGCAGCCTCATCACATAGTGGCTGCTATAAATATCTCCTACCTTTTTTGACATAGTGCCACCTTCTGGACCCTGTGAGTATCAAACAGGAAGTAGATTAGAGAAATCAGAGACTTCTTGCTTCCTTAAAAATACAGTACTTTTTCAGAACCTATTTAACCCAGAGCTAACCCAGAATTTTCAGACTTTACATAGCTTACTGAATCTTAGAGACAGATCCAAACCCATTTAAATAAATGGAAAGACTTCCATTGATTTCAATTAGGCATTCACTAGGTTGTCTCAGTGCAATAGATGATGGTGAATTCATGGCAGCAGCTGACTTTGTAGGATGATAACTTTGGAGAAGCTTTAGGGATGGATAATTCATTTGGAGACCTAAAAGGTTTGAAGGAATGACTAGAGCACTTTCATTTTGAGGCTAGAGGCAAGTAACTAAGGCTACACTGCATAGTTATTTTGGAATAAGATTTTCTGGAATATTATTCCAAAATAGCTTATTTCGAAGCACCCCATCTACACTGCAGGGAAGCCTCAAAATTAGTCCAAGGTAGGCTTCCCTAATGTAGACATGCTATCTCAGTTTAGAGCCCCAGGAGGAATAACTTAGAATTGCCCTGGTGAGGGACTATTTCGAAATAGCAGAAGGGGAACATCTACACAGCCCCTATTCCAAACTGTCTATTTCCAAAATAGCCATTTTGGAATAGGTGTTATTCTAAGTAGAATGAGGTTTACTGAAGTTGGAATAAGCCGTCCGTTATTTAAAAAATATTTCAAAATAACAGAATTGTTGTGTAGACATTCACATAGTTTTTTCGGAAGAATGGCCATTATTCCAAAATAACTTTGCTGTGTATACACACCCTAAGCTAAAAAATAATGTTAAAACCTCAAGAACATTAAAATACTGGCCAAAGGAATCTCTACTAATCATTTCATTTTCATTACTCTTATCTAACCCTCAGTGAAATTTAGACTCATTGTCAAGATTGGAGGATGCTTTTTATCGAACTATGGCACTGACCTTTAGCCAGCATGATTTGGTGTAGCTCCATTGATTCAATGACTTCAATGGACCTTGCTGACTTAAGACTGTCTGAAAATATGGCCCCAGTTCTTTTCTTTTTTAAAAGATATATCTAGATGTTCCCTCAGGCAATGTACTTGAAGGGCTTTACATATTGCAAGGCTTTCCTACTGCAAGAGGGAATTATCAATTTAATAAAAGTATTTTCCAAAAAAATATCTGCATGGCAGTGAAAGAATAAAGATTATTCACTTTCCAACTGTGACCATTTTAAGCATTTTGCAAAAACAGCTGCTGAGTATAAGATGCCTTAAAAGAAAGCTGTTTGTATAATTGTTTGTTCTCTGTCAGACAGGTTAAAAGGATAAATTTCTTAATTTATATCCAGTGCTTTCCAACACAAAAAATGACTTTCCTCCCGCTTTGCATCTTTCCTACAAATGTAGGCCTCATGTACAGCTTCTTGAGTTGTAGATAATAGTCATATTGATTGGCACGGATACTACTCCTCTGAGTTGTACATACAAAAAATTAAGATTTATTTAGTTTGGGTGGAAGCAAGGTACATGTTTAATATCTGTTTTTCCTGACTGCTCAGGCAAATACCATTATATCATATCATACTGGTAGTGGAGAGCACCACTGTACTTTCCTAATATGAATGATTTTCATTATGAAAAGTGAATAAGAAAGGGAGGAAGGGAGAAAATGTGAGAAAAGTGGCAATTGAGACATCAGGCACCATCAAATTGCAAAGGGAAAGAAGTTTGGGAAAATGTCATAGGCAAAAGCAGTCTTTCAACTCCAGCAGCTGGGCTACTATATTTATAGTTTTATATTAACATGTAAAACACATTTTGAATTTTTAAAAAGGAGAATTAATGGTTCTGAGATGGTTAGTTGACAGCATAGGAGAGTTAGATCCTTTGTTCAGTCATAGAAAGAAGTAACAGGGAGAGTGACAATTAATTCACTAGCTTTCATACAGGCCTGCGGATCTGCCTTTATGGATCAGAATGGTGCGCTGAGGCTTTTTGCAGTAAACTTCTCCAAACAGGGTCTGTGTCTTCTTCTGTGTTTCTGCAGCACCTTGTACAATAGAGCTGCAACAATGGTTGGTGCCTCTTGGCACTGGAGTAACATAGCAATAATAATTAATATATATCCAGGAGGATTATACAAATATCTTCTGCAAAACTGAATTAATTGTTTCTGTCACATAGTTATCACTCCTTGAGCTAAATTTAAATGCCAAGTGGCCATCTGAGAAACTCTTTTTAATTATATTACAAAAATGAGAGAGAGAGAGAAAGGCTACGTATAGACTGGCATGATTTTCCGCAAATGCTTTTAACGGAAAAGTTTTTCTGTTAAAAGCATTTGCGGAAAAGAGCATCTAGATTGGCACGGATACTTTTGTGCAAAAGCACTTTTTGCGGAAAAGCATCCGTGCCAATCTAGATGCGGTTGCCATTTTCACCATCGGGGCTTTTTTGCGCAAAACAGTTTTTAGCTGTCTACACTGGCCCTCTTGCGCAAATACATTTGCACAAGAGGGCTTTTCCCCGAACGGGAGCATCATTGTATTTACGCAAGAACACTGACAATCTTACATTAGATCGTCAGTGTTCTTGCACAAATTCAAGCGGCCAGTGTAGACAGCTGCTTTTGCGGAAAAACTTTCCAGTCTAGATGCAGCCAAAGAGTATTATGAAATTGGGTTTGAGGAGCCATTCAGTACAACCACAGACTAGTACAAATGTGCAATGTGGAATTTGGGTTCATCATTGTGAGTGTAGCTTTAAATTTAGATTAACTGGCTAATGATAGAAGGGCATGCATAAATGCACAGCCATAAATTGCTGCACCAGCAGGCAGGAGAGTTTAAATGACAGTAATTGTCACCTTTGTTGGCAGTCTCAGCAGAGAAACAAAGGAGTGAATAAACCTGGAGTCTAGGCCCTTTCAGCCCTAGATGTAGTCCCCTCATAACAGAATCTAAGCATATCGACAGGATGAGGATGCAAAGATTGCTCTGCTGTCACCCATATCTTGTAATCATACTGTAGATAGAAAAAAAGGTCTTCCATTTTCAGGATTTTTGACAGAATATATAAATACCACATTTAATTAAACAGTTTAGAAAATTAAAAAATAACAAGAACACTACTTTACACTAGGAGGTTGAAAACTGTGCCCAAGAACCATTGTTTTAAAGAATCACTATTAGAATAAGTAAGAAAGAATTGCCACTCAGTTTTTACTATGGGTTCATTCCTTTCTTTGGCCAGCTCTAATTATTACCACTTCTGCTTTATAAACAGTGCTGTTTTCTCCTTTTTGAGAGAGTCCTTGAAGCCCAGAGTGTATGGATCTATAAATCCTAAGAACTGCTGCTTTTCTAGTGTAGTTTTTACATGTGAAATAGTTGAGATTAAATAGGATTTTGCTTTTTGCTTTAGAATAATAGTAAGTATTAATCTATACTTCCTATAAATGAAAAACGAAGTAATAATTTTAATACAAGGATCATCATAACATGATTTAAACACTTTAACTTTGGAATAAAAGGCAGGCCTGACTATCAGCCAAATCCTACTAACATTTGTTTTCATGAAATCAGAGAGCACTGAGAGCACTTAGTACTTTGCAGAACTTGATCCTCACTTTGAAAGTTACTATAAACAGAAGATTAATAAAAAATCTGAAGCTGTGCAAACATAAGAAATGAGAAAATGGATAAATGATACTTGCAGCAACATTATTTTTAAGATGTTGAACTGCCTTTTAGAGTTTTCCTTAGATGCCAAAACTTTATTTTAATAATATAACCACAGGTAAGTAGATTGTGAATAACTGGACAGTAGGGATCACAATTCCTTTCTGTAGGGTCACTGTCTCGCCAAAGACAAAACTCAGTAATGGTAAAAGAGCACAACTTCCTTTGACCAGGGACTGTTTTTCTTCTGTTTGTACAATGCCTAGCACAATGGGATCCTGGGCCATAACTAGGTTATAACAAGGGTTCCTAGGTTCTATAGTACCTATTGAACCGGTCTAATTCAGCACCCTCAGGACCTGACTGGTGCTGAATCAGAGACTTTGTGAACCACAGAGGTCAATATAGTCAAGCAACAAAACCAACACTTCCATTGCTTACTGGGCTCTTAGAATACATTTAGGGGTAAATCAAAGCTAAATAACAGCACAGAACACTGAGCGTCAGCACTGTTGGCTGTAAACAAACTTTATGGGACAACAGGAAACTTGGCCACACCCATGAGAAGTGGACATCCGGCTAACTAAAATCATGCTGGACCACAGAGGTTGCCGGACCAGAGAATGCCAGACTAGAGAGATTCAAACTGTCATAGAAATCATAAAGGATAACGATATGTAATAATCAGTAGCCTTCTTCATTCCACAGCCAGCAGCAGTCAGATAACTTTAGTATTTGCCATTGCTTTCCAAGATCTTCCTATAAATAGCCATAACGGAGAGTTAGTGAAATGACTGTTTTTAACATCTACAAAAAGAAAGAGTCCCGTGATATCTTTGGAACTAACAGAATTATTAGCACATAAACTTCCACTTCAGCTGTCATATTCAACACTATCAATTTAGGATTGAATAAGAATATCAACTGGTTAATGCAATACAAAGATAATTTCCCATCTCTGAAAATTCATATCTCCTCACTTCATTAACACAAGTAATTTCTCCTGCTTCTGTAACTTCTTCTCCAATTCCTCTGATGAAGTGGGCTTAACTCACAAAAGCCTATGCCCTAATAAATCTGTTAGTCTCTAAGGGTATGGCTAGATGCATTCATGCTTTTGGTTTTGTTTTTTAGTTTTTTGAGGAAAAGAAAACACGCTCTTTCGGAAGCCCCTGCACTCTTTGTTCCACGAGGAAAAAGAGGGCTTTGAAAGAGGGGGTTTTTTTTAACCCAGTCTAGATGGGCCAAATTTCAGAAAAGTTTCTTCCAACAAAAGTATCAAAAAAGGATACATAAAATGCAGAGCGCATTTTGAATATCTTTTTCCGATAGATCCTCGCAGTCTAGACATACCCTAAGGCCACACCCATGAGAACCCAAAATAACTTATTTTGAAATAATAATTCCTGAAATAAGTATTTCAAAATAGCATGTCCACACTACAAATCCTCATTGAAATACCACAGATTTATATTGCAATAGCACATGCACACTGATTGGAACCTGAATCACATTTAAAGGCCCCTGGAAGCACTTCATGGAGGATATCAGAACAGGAGTCACTTCCTGTAGTTGCCTCCTTTAAGGCTCATGCTTAAAGGAGCTCCTCTCTGCAGCCATGTCTCAAACTCTTCTCCATTGCCTACCTCCTTGAGGGACAGAAAACTTACACCACGTGCTCTGGTTGCCCTTGTGGATGCCACAGCACTTCTGCCATGGAGTCGGACCAGCTGCAAAGCAGTCACTGGCTCTTAGACCTCCTGCTGCAACTCCTGGATGCCCTTGTGGTGCAGGCTGTAAATGCAGGCTGCCCTTGTGGTACTACAGGACCATGACAACCAGCTCAGAATGGAGCGGCTCCTCACCCCAATCTGGGTGCTCCTCATGCACCACAGTCCTTTCCACCTTCCCCTGCACACCGTGCACTGCCGCTTCTGGTGCCAGGAAACCAGTTCCAACTGGTGGGACCAGATTGCTGTGGAGCAGTGGGATGAACAGCAGTGGTTCCAGAACTTCCACATGCAGGAGGACACCTTCCTGGAGCTCTGAGTGTGGCTCGCCTCAGCCCTCCGGCAACAGGACACCCACATGCATTCTGCCATCCTCCTCCAGAAGCATATCACCATGGCCTTCTGGAAGCTTGCCACGCAAGACAGCTACTGCTCCATCGGGAACCAGTTTGGCATGGGGTGATTGACCTGATCGATCAGGGACATGCTCATGAAGATTTGACTCTTTTACTATTGACCTAGGAGAGTGGAGAAACATTTCAATGGGTTCCCTAGTAGTACGTCTACACTAGCCCCCTAGATCAATCTAGGGAGGCTAATGAGGGCGACTG
>CM057845.1:184625376-184639643 GCA_030068395.1 Apalone spinifera
AGGGACACCATTTCTATCCCCTGGCTAATAGCCTTTTATGGACCTAACCTCCTTTAATTTATCTAGCTTCTCTTTAAACTCTGTTACAGTTCTAGCCTTCACACAGGTTGACTATGCGCTGTGTGAAGAAGAACTTTTGCTTATTAGTTTTAAACCTGCTACCCATTAATTTCATTTGGTGTCCTCTAGTTCTTATATTATGGGAACGAATGAATAACTTTTCTTTATTCACCCTCTCCACACCACTCATGATTTTATATACCTCTATCATATCCCCCCTCAGTCTCCTCTTTTCCAAACTGAAAAGTCCCAGTCGCTTTAGCCTCTCTTCATATGGGACCTGTTCCAAACCCCGATCATTTTAGTTGCCCTTTTCTGAACCCTTTCCGAGGCCAAAATATTTTTTTTGAGCTGAGGAGACCACATCTGTACATAGTACTTAAGATGTGGGCATACCATAGTTTTATACAGGGGCAGTAAGATATTCTGTGTCTTATTTTCTATCCCTTTCTTAATAATCCTTAACATTCTATTTGCCTTTTTGACCTCCGCTGCACACTGTGTGGACGTTTTCAGAGAACTATCCATGATAACTCCAAGATCTCTTTCCTGATTTGTCATAGCCAAATTAGCCCCCATCATACTATATGTATAGTTGGGGTTATTTTTTCCAACGCGCATTACTTTACACTTATCCACATTAAACTTCATTTACCATTTTGTTGCCAATCACTTAGTTTTGTGAGATCTTTTTGAATTTCTTCACAGTCTGCTTCTGTCTTGACTGGAATCTCCCTCCTTGAAGGTTTTGCAGTCCTGGCTTAACAAAGCCCTGGCTAAGAGGGGTAGTTGGGGTTGCTCCTACTTTGGGAAAGGGTTTGGGCTTGGGGAACTCCCAAAGACACTTGCAACCCCCTGATTCTATGATTTTACAGGTGGAAAAGGTCATTAATGCCATCCTACTGTGCAGGGTCATCACCCTGGGCAACGTGGACCCTATCGTCATTGGCTCTGCTGCCATGGTCTTCCCCAACTGCAGGGGAGCCATTGACAGCATTGACATCCTCATCCTGGCCCCTGATCACCATGCCTCAGATGTCATCAATCGGAAGGGGTACTTTTCTAGATTCTGCACGCCATTGTGGACCACTGAGGATGGTTCATGGACATTTATATCGGGTGGTTGGAGAAGCGCATGACACCCCCATCTTCAGGAACTCCAGCCTCTTCCAGAGGATGCACGCTGGCACATTTTTCTCTGATGCACCATCAGGGTCAGGGAGGTGGGCATGCCTATGTGCATCATGGATGACGCAGCTTACCCCTTGCTCCTCTGGCTGATGAAGCCCTGCATCCCTACATGGGACACACCCAAAGAATGGTTCAACACCAGGCTCAACAGGTGATGCATGGCTGTGGAGGGAACCTTTAGCACCTCAAGGGGAGGTTCCAGTGTATCCTCACCTAACTGGACCTCGATGACTATAACATCCCACAGATGGAGATGGCCTGCTGTGTGCTCCACAACCTTTGTGAAAGTAAAGGGGAGACTTTCCTGCCAGAGTGGGGGGGCAGAGGCTAAGTGGCTCACCAGGGCTTTTGAGCAGCTGCACACTGCTGTGATTTGATGAGCCCAGAAGAGGGCTGTGCTCATCTGGGAGGCCCTGAAGGACACTTTCAGCCAAGGACACCTGTGAGACTCTTCCCTGGGCCCCTCCCCACAAGCAGCCTCTGCATTGCCCCTGTGTGCCTCCCTTCCCCTGCTTTTTAAGTTTATCCTGTACAGACTAACTCGGCTACCCCCTGAAACTACTGCTAGCCATTTCAGTCTTTAACATCAAGAATATCTTGAGGCTTCAGGGACAAAGTCCTGTTTATCATACAATGAAACCATGAATGTAAAGATTTTTTCTGTGTTTTCTAGACCACATTTATGCTAACTTGCATGCAATTTTGACTTAACATATTGGGGTATGAATCAAAGAGAAAAATAGAGTGAATTAAAAGTGATGAGGATTCAGGCACTGATTCTGCAAAGACTTACACATGTCTTTACTACCATGAGTAGTTCCATTGAAAACAAAATTAACTGTATCAGTTGAACTGCTCATGGTAGTAAATAAGGAAATGCATCAGACTTCGCAGTATCTGACCTCAAAACTTTCCACTGATATGTTTTCATTACAAACAATTTCCTGAATGCATTAATGATGCATGTAGACTTTAGGTGTTCCATATGGGAGCATTTGGGTAAACTAAACTTTCTTTACACCAACATTTGTGAAAAATAATTGTGAAAAAGAGCAAACATGAGGCCATATTCTGATACCCTTATTCATAGTTTAGAAAACTTGATGTATGTGGAAAGATTAAAAAACTGGGCACCTTTAGTCTTGAGAAAAGACGATTGAGGGGAATAACAGTCCTCAAATATGTTAAAGGCCATTAAAAAGAGGAGGAGGATTGTTCTCCATGCACAATGAAGGTAGGACAAGAGGCAATGGGTATACTCAGAGGGAGACAGATTTAGGTTATATATTAAAAAAAATTTACTGTAAGGATAGTCACACTCTGTCAGAGGCTTTCAAAGAAGGTTGTGGAATTGCCATTGTAAGAGGCTTTTAAGAACAGATTAGACAAAAACCTGTTAAGAATGGTCTAGTTTATTTAGACATGCCTGATTGCAGGGGACTGGGATTCGTGAGACCTCTTCCAGACATACATTTCTGTGATTCCGTGATGATCAAGAGCTTAGCTCTGAGTTACTCCACTGAATACTTGTGCAGTTCAGTGTAAGAGACTTTTAGATTCTGGCCCAGGTGAATTGTAAAAATATTTGGAATTTTTAAAAAAGTCTTTATCAAATTGCAGCTAAACATTTTTCTATACATAGGGCAGGTGGTTTTATGAAAATAATGTAGAAAAATGATAAACTTTCTATAGATTTTAACCATTCTGTATGTTTTAATTTAGCAAATGCATTAAGTTATTTTGCTCAATTATGTCACAAATAACCCACAGAAAAGTACATTTTTGTAAAGTCTAATTTCTTCAGAATAATTTATATAGATCCCTATTTGTTTCACCTCTGCTGAATTCTATACTAATTGTTAACTATTACAATTTTCCTAATAGTTATTCAGATTATTTTATGTGTGTTTCTTCAGTGATTAGATTTATGTAAAACACAAGAATAACATAATTGCACTCTTTAATATTTTCCAGACAATAATCCTAAAATCCCTTCATACTTGGTCCTATATAAACAGTAATGAAAATATTCATTTTCTAACTTGGCCTCAGACATTAACATGACTTTCAAGGTCATTGTCATTTCTTTTCTCTGGCATTTTGCACAAACTGAAAAAGAAATTCATTTTAAATTATCTCTCATACCACAAATTAATAGAATGATAAGGTGATGCTGGTAAAAATTATGCAATAGGATTTGGTACTTAATCTTCTAAGGACACACTGCTGAGATTTAAAGCCAATCAGACAGTTTTGGAGCCAGTTATAGGTCTTCAATTCTACTTTTGCTATTGTTCTAGAATGAGATCATTCTTATTTTTATGGGGTCAAGATGAGATAACTGCTCTTGCCCTTAAAGAAATTTCCCTTTTTTCAAGGAATGTGCCTTGTATTGTCATAAATATGGAGTATATAAAAGGATCTAGCCTGACGGCACTTTTGTGTTGAAACAAAAACACTCCCATTCAAATTCATGCTTCTCCCTTGTTAGTTTAATTATGACAACATTATTCCTGTTAGGTCAAAGGGTGTTTTTCACAGATTCTGAGGTCATCTGTTTTGAAACAGTAATTAGCAATAGAAAGCTGGTTCCCACAGTATTAATGGGGGGGGGGGGGGGGGAATTAGCATCAAAGCAAATAGAATTAAAATAATCATTATAGAGGGGAAAATTATTATAAATATACTGGGACTTTTTAGTTTAAGTTTTAATATTAGCTTAGCTCATTACACAGAAAACAGAGTAGTCAGAGCCCAACAGTAATTATGAGTTCTATCAGGCTTATTAAGGTAAATGGAAGGATAAATCTGCATTGCTGCAAAATACAGGTCTAAAGTAATCATCATACAGAATTAAGCTGTCACAAATGACATCCATAAGTCTGCCCAAGCCTGAAGCAGATGGAGCTATCTCATTATTGGATGCAGCCTACCAGCTAATAAATAAATGTATTTAGCTTGTACTCACAAATTTAGGGGAAGAAATTCAGACGACGATTGATAAGAATGGAAACAACTATTTGCTATGTTGTGTGAAATAGAACTTGTAGTTTAAATTAAAGGAATTCTTAGAAAATGCAGAAAAGCCTAAAAGAGCTAGTCAGCTTGAAAATTGTATTTCCATCAAAAAATGCTAGATATACTGTTGTTTCCTGCTGTTTTGAGAAACCCTAAGATTAATATTTTAGGCTTTATTAATAACAATAGCAAGTACAAAATTTTCACATGGGAATGTGATTTTCAAGATGATAGTATTAATCCCAGGATTAGCGGCGTCATGACCCCAGGTTACGTATACCCCCACGCAGTTAACTCCTGCTGCCACCACCAAGCTTCACACTTGGAAATTTTACCTCATGTCATCTCTTACTCTCTTCCTTTAATCCAAGCACTAGTGTGATGCTGATAGAGATGGGAAGTGCCTTTGATGACCTTGGATCCTCATCCAGAGGGTCTTTGGCCCAAGTAAGTGCCAAGCTGCTACCATTGCGCTGCTGACTGTTATCAGAAGAGGAGCAGAACTCTGACAGAGCATCCCAGTCCAGGGTGCCAATTGGAAGAACACCGGGGGTGCTGATTGGTTCATAGCTGCTATTTAAACCCAGCAGAGGAACAGGAAGTTGTCCATGTAACTGAGTTCTCCCTTCTTAGGATGTCTTTGTAATATTTGCTCCTTCTCTTCAGGTAATTTGACAGATGATGCTTCGTTTATCCTTTGATCTGTCTTTCACACTTTCCTTCTGCTGCTATCTGACCCAGCCTCACTTCTGACCCCCCTGCTCAGACCACTAAATAAAACTGCCCATATCCTGGTCATGGACAAAAGCCAATTGCCCCATCTTCACTCTAGATTTGCATAATGAACTCTCCCTTTTTTTACTTACAAGTAAACTTGAATTAAGACTGTTACAGTTCATCCTGATACGTCCTCTTTACTCTCATGCACAGGGAAGTCTTACCTCAATCTTAGTTCGGATTTCCTTTTCAGAAGCTGCTGGGTCCTAAACCCTCCAACCTTGGCCTCAATGCCACTTTCTTTTATAGCCCCTAATGAACTAGTTTTGGCAACTTTGAGGGTCCATTCTTGGTTCCTTTAGCCTGGTCCCAGAAAAAAAGCCATTTCCAACATATAAGCCTCAAATCTTTTGTCCACCTCTGCTGGCCTTGGAATGAACTTTCCATACTAGCTCTTGGCAACCAAAAGGTCTTTACACAGTTCTCAGATGTTACATCACTTTCTCGTGATGAGCCCGAGGTTTTACTTCCCACGAGCACATATCTAAACCTAGAATCATGGGATTTGAAGGAACCTTGAGATGCCACTTAGTCTAGACTCTGAACTCATGACAGGACAAACCTGTTCTTAAAAGCCCTCAATGATGGAGATTGCACAGTCTTCCTAGAGAATTTGTTCCAGCACTCAACAACCTTGACGGGATGTTTCTTTCCCCATAAGTTCCAACCTAACTCACCCTTGCTGCAATTTAAACCCATTGTTTCTTGCTCTTGTCTGAGGGGTATATGAGAAAAAAATGTTATCCTCCTTCTTGTAATAATCTTTTATGTACTTGAAAACAGTTATCATGTCCCCTCCCAGTTTTCTCTTCTCCAGGCTAAACAAGCCCATTTTTTTCAATATTACCTTATAGGTGCTGTTTTCTATACTTTTAATAATCTTTATTGGTCCTCTCTGCACTTTCTTCAATTTTTTCACATCTTTCCGGAAATGTGGCACCCAGACCAGATACAGTACTCCAGCTGAGGCCTAATCCATGCATAGTAGAGAAGCACCTTCTTGTGTCTTGCTTACAATATGCCTGCTAATATATTTCAGAATTATTGCTTTTTTAAAAACAGTGTTACACTGTTTTTAAGTCATATTCAGCTGAAGTCATATTCAGCTTGTGATTGACTATAAATATCCCATATCCAGGACTGCAGATGGACAGTGAAAGGCAAAAGGGGTAGCTGACCCAGAGCCCAGTGACTTAAAAAGGCCCTGCACCACTACCACTGAAGGAGCAGTGGCTAGATTCCAAGGCCCTTTAAATCTCTGCCAGATCAGTGCTGAAAAGCTGGCTAGGGCAGGCTATCCCCAGCCCACCCCTTCTGCTCAAGATGCTGTCCCTTCCAGGGCCCCGGAGTCAGCCCCCCACTCCCCACATCTTTTCCAGGGGCCTGACAATTCTGTTGGCAACCCTCACCAATCTCTATCTGCAGTACTCCTTCTTAGGCAGTAATTTCACATTTTGTATGTGCAACTGATTGTTACTTCCTAAATGGAGTACTTTGCATTTGTTCTTATTGAATTTAATTATATTTGTTGCTGACCATTTCTCCGGATCATTTTGAATTTTACTCCAAGCTCTCAAATCACTTGCAGACCCTCCAGCTTGGTACCATCTCCAAACTTAATTAAGTGTTCTTTTTATTACTCTTCTGTAATATTATTATGCTGGGAATGGATGACAGCGGATGATCACTTGATGATTTCATGTTCTGTTCATTCTTTCTAAGGCATCTGGAATTGGCCACTATCAAAATACAGGATACTGGGCTAGATGGAATCTTTGCTCTGCCCCAGTATGGCTGTTCTTATGATCTTATGTTCTTTATTTTAATCCTTTTTAATTTAATGTAATGATAATTTCTTTTCAGTATACCATCCTTATGGTTCTTTCAAATGTACCTGTAAAATCATGCTGTCACAGCACAATGACTGTTTTATTAATTTGACTAGTATGCATAGTGATCTTGATTATTAGTTTTAATATTTTGTGGTATACAGGAAGAAAGGATTATCTTTGCATATCTAAGGATTAAGGGCTATTAAGTTTGAATTCTGATCCTCTTCCACTCAGCAATATGGCAAAATTTTTACAGATTTCAATGAAGCAGTATTGGCTTCTAGGTATTCAGTTTCTGGGAATACCCATTGTGTATCTCGTGATAAAGATCAGACCAAAGATAAAACAAGGTGAAGTGAACAAACAGAAGATTTTTTTATGTGGAATGGTGGACAGAGACAGAGTAGCTCCCTGGCTCTCAAGATTGCAGTCTGAGGCTGTCTTCATTGTAAACTTAATTTGAGTAATCAACAGGTGAGCTACAGGCAACTCAACTTAATAAAAACACTGCACTAGATTTAAAGGGTTTTATGTGGGGGAGGGGGAGACACACACATCCCTTTCTTCCAGTGTAGCCCTATGTACATTCATTGATGACTCTGTTTGCTTTATAAAATTCGGGTAGTGCTCATACAATAAGGAAAACATCATTTTGATACCCCTGCATTCAATACTAAAGTGAATTGTGATGCAAACCCAGCCAAAATTGATCATTTTGGTAAAGAAGGTTTATCTACTGAGCAGCCAGACAGAAAAAATGTATCTATGCAAACACAGTCTGCTTCCGATGTCTGAGGCTCAAATTAGTCACAAGACAATCCCTGAGAAACACTGTTTCTGTTACAGTTTTGCCACACAACATGTATTTATGTCCTGCACTGGATAAAAAATTCTGCACAATGGGTTGAGGACCATACTACAGTAGAAAATATCTTATCCTGCAGAGAGTTGACAGAGTCTTCATGGCAGGCACTATTTTTTAATGTATTGGTACAGCCTACCATAGTGAGACTGTAATTTCATCTTAGGTTCCTAGACAGGACAATAAATTATTTCTGACCAATACAACTAAAATCAAATTTTATTTTTCAGCAAAATATCCAGATTCTCCCACACCTGAACATATTGCAAATTTGTGTTGGTTTTTCTACGCTGCTCAGATTGAAAACAAAAACAACTTTCAAAAGTCAAAATGTTTCATCTTGCCATTTTGAAAAATGAAATACGTTGATGTTTTGGTTTGAAAGCACTATTTTCCCAAAATTTCCTTCCAATTATTTTTATTAAAATGTTAAAAAATACTCAAGCAACATGAAATATTTCATTTTTGGGTCACATGAAATATTTCTTCAGATCTGAAATTTGTGGAAGGGTTTTAGTTTTTTAATGATCTAAAAATTTTGGATTGGGATGACTCAATATGATATTTTTAAAAATATTTTTTGGAATTTCCAGCAAACAAAAAAGTTATTCACACAACTTATAAATTACCTTATGTGTTATTTTGACTTTGGGCCATTGCCTGCAAAAGCTATAATTCATGCACCTTAGTTTTTAGGATCTTTTTAGAAATATTTCATGATATCAGGAACTTAGCCTGACCTCTTTTTTCTACCTCCTAGCTACTCTTTTCAGCTCAGCAGGTTGCTTATTGAGCAGTTTTATTCTGCAGTATTACACTCAGATTTTCTGAGATTTGGATATAGATTTTAGGGGCTATAAATGGTAAAAGCTTATTGATCTTATGTATATTGATATTCAGAGCCATGAGCTACACAATAATCCTGATGGAAGAATTAATATCGGTGGCTCCGATTTTCTTACTTCATTAAGATAGAAAACTAAGCAGTGTACGTAAAGCATCATTTAACTTTAGCATTTTTCTCTTCTAGATGATACATGTGCTGCTTACTAGGACAACATAAGATATGAAGGGTAACCAATGAATCAGAGCAAAGTACTCATACAGTTAACTTTTCTCAAGCCAAGTGACATCTTAATACAGGCATAGAAAAGGTGATGACTGTTTTTAAATTCAGTGAGAAGTAGATATAGGCAACCAGTTACTAAAGTGGTGACACTTAAAAAGTATCTTTTCCCCCAAGAAAGATTTTGTTTGCTTTTTTTGTTTTGTTTTGTTTTTTCACTGCTAGAGCAATTGCAATGCAATTCCTGCATTGCCTTATTTCTTCCCGTGTAGGGCCACCAAGAATGGGGGCAAAGATGGAAGTTGCCCGGGGGCCAAGTGATTCAAAGGGGCTCAGGTCTTCCAGGCGCTGTTGTTGTTACTATGGCAGTAGCAGTGGCGAGAGCCCCAGCCCTTTCAAATTGCTGGAGCACCATGCTGCATGCTCTGGGCAGCTCTGAGGGCTGGGGGATGTGCCACAGCCCAGGAAGTGCTGAGGGCTGGCTATTCCCAGCCCCACCTCTTCTGCTCAAACCCCTACCCCTTCTGGGAGTGCACACCCAGCTCCCCCTTCCCACCTCCTCCCATCTTGCCCAGAGACCCCAGGGGGCTGTCAGCTCCTATGAGCTCACATCAGTAAAAAGAAAAACGGGGCAACTACAGGAAGCCTGGCAAGTGATGTGCAGATGCAAGTTCCTCCACACTTCATTGACCACCTTATTTTGAGACCATGACAATAATTATTACACCTGTTCTGCAGTGGCTAGACCAGGCCACCATTTCTCATACATATGTCATCTTGACCAATGCATCCCAGACCAGATGGCATGGCTGATGAAACTCACATAAATCCAGGCCAAAACAATGGAGAGCTGGTACATGGGTCAATCAATAAAGAATTATAGGAGGAGAACATAATTATTCCCAATCAACATGATTTTATGGAAAACAGATCTTATCAAACAAACCTGGTATCATTGTTTAATGAGTTTACACTTCTGGTTGATAAAGATAACTGCATAGATTATTATACACTCAGACTTTAGTAAGGCCTTTGAGTTAGTACTGAACAACATTCTGCCTTAAAACTGACCTATACAATATCATGAAAGCACTTATTAAGTGGATTAATAATTGGCTAAATGACAGATCTCAAAAAGTAGTTGTCAATGGGGAATCCTCATAGAATGGGCGTGTTTATAGCGTGGTTCCATGGGGATTGGTACTAAACCTGATGCTGTTAAAAATTATCTACCATCTGAAAGCAAATATAAAATCACTACGAGAACATTTGTGAATGACACAAAGTTTAGTGGAATGTAAATAATGATGAGGATAGGGCAGAGATCCAGATCATTTGGTAAACTGGGCTCATTCAAACATAATGCATTTTAATCCAGCCAAATTCAGAGTTATACACCTAGGAACAAGAAGTGCAGGCCATCCATGCAGAGTGGGGGATTCAGGAAAGCAGTGATTCTGAAACAGATTTAAAAGTCATAGGGGACAAGTGGGGGGAAAGAGGACTTATGTGATTTTTGGGTGAATAAATAGAAACAATTAAAAGGAGCAGGTGCAGGATTTTACCTCAATACCTGGCATTGGTGAGACCAAATAATGAAATAATGGGGAACATAATTATTCCCAGTCATCATGATTTTATGGAAAATAGGTCTTGTCAGACAAATCTGATATCTTTCCTGATGCCTTACAGTGAAAGATTTTAAAGAGCTCATACTGATTTAACTAATCAAAAAAGACTGCCGTTTGATTACAGTGTATAAGTACCTGCCTTGGGAGCAAATATGAGGTAATAAAGGGCTCTGTAACCTAGAGAAGAAAGGCATCAAATTAGAAATTAGGCATAGATTGTTAAATTGTGATGGTGACTTAATCAGTGGAGCCAAGTGAAATGATGGATTCACCATCTCCTGTTGTCTTCAACTGATGACTAGATGACTTCCTGAAAAATATGCTTACAATAATAATTAATAGCACTTAGCTCTTATATAGCACTTTTCATCAATGTGTTTTACAAAGGTTAATGGATAAAGTGTTCATTACTCTCATTTACAGGTGTTTAGCCAAACACAAATGACTGGGCTCAAAGGGGTAAAGGGGTGAAACTTATGAATGAAAGTTAGCTTTCATGGAAAGACCAGATGCCTCAGACTCTTGATAGGTTCCAGGGCATTTCCCCTACTGGTCGCAAGTTTTACTCAGTCATAGTGTCTAATGCATGTTTACTCATCTAAAGCATGTTTGATGGCTCCTCTATGAGATGAGTTTGGTGGGTCTCAGTTTCAGTTCCCCTGTCATAATCTCACACCCATCCTTTGTACTGTTAACAAATTTAGCAGAAAAGCCAATAACTGTGCACTATAGTGACTAAACTATCTGTCTTATCCCTATAGAAGTCTTTCCCATCTTATTAGGTTTGAAGCATGCAGGCAGGCAGTGTGGGTGGCAAACTTTCCTTAAGGTTACAATGTAAATAAACAAAGGGCTCCATTCATTGGTACAGTCAGTCATTGCTTTTCCCCAGCAATAAATCGGTACACCTTTGAAGATAATGTATAGGGTTATATGAAAAGTATTTGAAAATATGTATAACATACTTGCTTTATACTGCAGCATTTCATTAGGAGAGAAGCAGTAGGCAGGAGACATATGTCCTTTTGAGGTTTTGTATCTCTTCATACATTGTAGAGAACAGGACAGGGCAACACAACTAGAAAGGCCTTGAAACATCCAGAATAAAGGTATGTCAGTTACTAGACATGCTCAGAGACTGTTTCTGAAGTTCGATAGAAACTTTCTGTTATGAGCACAGTGTCCTGCAGGCACCATAAAAATTCACCATCTGAGAAATAAGCAAATCAGGGAGGGAGAGGAAGGTTACAAATATGGAAGTTAAAGACTGCCTTGTGAGCTCAAATGCTGGTAGATGCAGAAGCCAGAGCTATGTCTTCTGTGAGACCTTGGTCCCAACACCTGGACCACTGTGGATTCAGATGGAGGCCATTACAGCTTTACTTTTTAGGGAAGCCCTCCATCAAGACCATCACATTTATTTCAAGGACCCAGAGAAAGATCTGGGAGAGGAGCACAGGGCTGTTGCTAGAACTTTTGGTGCCCTACACAGCCCCCGATGGTTGGAGGCCACGCTCAGGGTTGAGGGGCAGGAGCTGTGAGGGCAGGAGCATAGCAGGGGGTCTGACCCACCCCTGCATTCACCGGCAGTGATGGGAAGTGGACTGATCCAGCACCTGCCTCCTCTGCTCCCCCAGCTCCCAGCCGCATCACTCAGGGGCTTGGGGGAATGGGTGGAACTACTGCCTGCACTCAGCAGTGGTGAGAAGCAGAGTGAAATGGCTGGGTTGCTCTGCTTCCTCCCACTGTCACCCCTCTGTCAGCACTAGGCTCCCTGCTAGTCCCCCGGGATGCGCTCAAGGGAAAGGACCTGGGAAAAGGAGTTGAATGAGGGCGGAGCACCGATAGGGTGGAGGTGGAGCGAGGCCAGGAAGAAACTGGGGGGGAACGACAGAACAGGGGCAGAGCGGGGGCACGCAATATCCCGGGCCCATATTCCCCTTGGGATGTCCCTGCTGGGTGCAGCCTGTGGCAGTCAGGCCGTGGAATGGGGCTGGCCACCAGAACCAGTGTTGCCCCCAGAGAGAGCATGCAGGTGCCTAGGGAACTCCAGAGTTTGGGGAAATTTGTTGCCCAGAATTTTGTGGTGTATTTTCCACAGTGGTAGGGATGGTGTTACCCTGGGAAGCTACAGAGCTAGTTGCTTAAATTGGAGAGAGGAGGAGGGGTTGTCTCCATTATGGAGAGAACACTGGCAACTCTGAATAAAATGAGAGCTTGGCAGATCCTTGCCTGACAGAGGGAAAAGAGCATGCCTAAAAGCAGTGGCTTTCAAACTTTTTTTCTCATGACCCAGTTGAAGAGAATTGTTAATGCCCGTGACCCAACGTTATTTGACTAAATTGTGGACTCTGGGGTGGGGCTGAGGATGAGAGCTTCACCTTTGGGGGGTGAAGCTGGGGCAAGAGGGGCTTACCTCAAGCAGTTCCTGGTCAGTGGTGCAGTGGGGATGCTAAGGCAGGCTTCCTGCCTCTCCTGGCATCTCAGACCATGCTGTGTCCCAGGAACAGCCAGAAGCAGTTTCTAGCCAATGGGAGTGCGGAGCTATGCTCAGCACAGGAGCCGTGCACAAAGCCCTGTGCACTCGTCTGTCCCCCTTCCCCGCCCCCCTGCCCTCACCTAGGAGCCAAGCCTGCTGCTTCCTGCTTCTGGGGCACACCGCAGTCTGCAGTGCCAGGATGTACAGGAGGCCTGCCTTAGCACCCCTGCTGATCACCTTGCAGCAATGAGACCCAGTGAATGATATTCTGTGACCCAGTACTGGGTCACGACCCATCGTTTGAAAACCACTGCCTTAGAGCATGAGAGTCTCATAGAGATCTGAGGGAGTAGAGATTGGCTATGCTGAATCCAATACCTCTACCCCTTTGGATACAGGCTTCAGATTTCCTGTCTCAACAGAAAATGAAGAGACTAGTCTATTGTGAACCCCAAGGCTGGAAAGCCACTTGCTGTAAAGATCATCTGACCATTTGTTTGCCTCCAAGGTTCTGAAGTACTTGGAAAGAAATTGAGATGCTGCATTTGAAAAAAGAATTGAGGATGATGTGTTTTTATGTGTGCGCTGCAGTACAGAAGTGTAAATTTTATGTCAAAAATCTTTCATTGCAACGATGCCTTTGATTTTTACTTTAATATTTTAAATATGAAAACTACCACAAATATCCTGGCGAAATGTAAATCCTGTAGCATGGTAATCAGTGCCTTTCAAGGAAATAAGTCTTATATGCTGTTATGCCAGAAACTATTTGGAATGGGTTGTATTTTGGAACTCTTCATTATATATGCTATGGCTGCAGTATTCCTTAACAGTAGCAGGATATCATATCTAACTACCTGGCAATGAAACTAGATGTCTTTAAGT
This sequence comes from Apalone spinifera, assembly GCA_030068395.1. Taxonomy (NCBI): domain Eukaryota; kingdom Metazoa; phylum Chordata; order Testudines; family Trionychidae; genus Apalone; species Apalone spinifera. Next base: position 184,639,178 of record CM057845.1, read on the forward strand.
CAAATTAAGCAGAAATATGATTCTTTCAGGTAGTGGCCATGAAAAAAAAATCACTACATTTTTTGTTCTTCTTTTTTTAGCATGCATACAGCTTGAGCTCTCCCTCCCAATATTCTCAATAGCAAACTATAATGGAAATATAGGAAGGTGATAACTGGTGAGAAGGCTAAGATTCAATAAAGGAAGAGTTGTCTGGACATATTGATGAAGCTTCATAAAGGAAAAATGCCTTGAAGCTCAGGTAAGTTAGCAGATGATTACCATACTAAAATAGAGAACTTAGGAGAACACAGAATGTGGAGCCAAGTGGTTAGTAAAGGGGAAATACTAATGAATGGCTCAGTGATGTGATAAAAATTCATGCTGAAATATTCCCTCTTTATTTAGGGTGTGTCTAGACTACATGGCTCCTTCGATGGAGCCATGTAGATTAGGGTTGTAGGCAAAGGGAAATGAAGTGGTGATT
>CM057845.1:184640399-184673370 GCA_030068395.1 Apalone spinifera
GGGCATTTAGTTAATTTTACTATATGCTCATGGACCGGCTCCTCTCCATAAGAAAGGGTGCAGTCTGGGACAGAAGGGACAGGACTGAGGCCTAGCCTCCCCCCAGAGGTGTCTAGGAGAAAAGGGCTTGCAGCTCCCAGAGACCCCATTGCAGTTGTCTGGTGTTGCTGTGGCTACTTAAAGGGCTCAAGGCTCTGGCCCCTACTAGGGTAGTGGTAAGACAGGGAGCCAGGAGCCATTTAAATAGGATCCTGCTGCCTGAGCCATCACCTGGAAATTTGGTGACACAGGCAGCAGGATATAAATAGAAAGCAGCCAGATGTGATCTGCAGGCTGAATCAAAGTTTTAGGTGGGCCAGATCCAGCACCTGGGATGCAACTTGCCCAGCCCTGTGCCAGCCAAATTTAGATATATACATGGAGATTAGTAGAGCTGGTCAAAAAGGAGATATAACTTTTTTGAGGAAATTATAATAAATATGATAATTTTTAAATCAAAATGCAAAATACTGATAAAACGTCATTGATATTGTGGATTTCATACATTACACATGAGCAATATTGATTAAGGATTCCCAGAGTAATCAAGCCAACCTAGGACTGGCTGGCTTTATACCTTTGGGGCTGTCATTTCCTAAATATTTGTAAAATGCCTAAAACACTAAGGCCCCAACCTTGATGATAGCCATAGTGGCTATAGCTTAAAAATGCTTAGTAAAAGGTGTAAATGTATCTTTAATTTTAAATGTATTTTAAAGCAACCATTATTTGATTCTTCTAGAATCAAGCAAAGATTCAATTAAAAAAAGGTGGAGAAATTAATGTATTAACATGTGACTAAACTTGCCCCTACTCTAGTGCATGCCAGTAACAAATGTGCAGTCTGAATGGGCCCCAATTACAGATGAGCTGGGCTTTAACTAAGTTTTCAGTTTGTTGTCAGGCATGAAAAATTTAGTGGGGAAAAAAATTTGGTAGAGGAAGAAGTGCCCACCTTATCCTCCCATAACCTACAGACCAGCATGTAACACACTCAGCAAGAGTGCTAGTGGTTGGTTTGAATCTCCACTCGGAAGCAGCAGTTTGGAAACCAGCTCTCCCCTGTCTCTAATGAATGCCCAAGAAATAGGTTAGTCTAAGTCTGGTATTGTGATACTGGCTGATCAGGTCATGCTAGAATACAATCAGGTCAATTCACTGTGTTAATATAAATCAGTGATTGAATAGATATATACAAGAGTATTGGGTATTTAAACTTCATGAAAACGAAGGGGTTGTTATTTACATTGGTTTTTCTTATCTGTTGCTCATTTAATGTAATAGCAAATTTTTACATTGTGTATACTCCATAACCTCATCATCTGGCAAAGAAATCTTGGGAAATTATAATGAAGGACTTAAGAACTTCAACAGAAAACTAACTGCAAAGCAAAAGACCATATATGAGGTTTGGAGGTCAAAAAACTAAACACATTCTTCATCATTCAAAGAAAAACAAATGTTTGTAGAGACAATGTCAGCTTGTCTTCTATTAGAAGAAGCTATAAGAATGGATTCAAAGAAAGATCCTTTATCTATGAACTGTTTTGATTTTTACAGGGAAGTGTGCCAGATGCTATGTGGAGATCACCAGAGATAACAGTCCCCTGAAAAGAATTTTGGGAAACTGTCAGTGTAATTCATCACTTCCACCATTTGCAGTTACAAACTGTGATTCACCTGTGCTTAGATTTTACTTGTTTTAATTTCTTGGTAACTCTCATTTATTTTTCTTAGCTAGTAAACTTTTAGTTAGTTGACTATAGAAGTGGCTGCCTGTGCTGTGTCCAATGTAAGATCTGGAGATTGGTCTGGGGTAAGCGATGGAGTCTCTTGGAACAGGAAGAAACCTGATGTGGTATGATTTTTTGGTTTGTGACCTTTTAATCATGAAGTATGATTTGCTTGTGTAGCAAGACAGGCTGTAGAGTCCAAGGGTACTGTCTGTGCCTGCAGGGTAAGCTTGGCATAATGAGCCAAGAGTGCACATTTCTTACCTGTCCTTATTTTCTGACTGTCTGTCCTGTGATAGGCATTCACAATTGTGAGACACTTCAGACAGCATGAGAATTAGCACAGCACAGGATTCACATGGCACAGGTCAGTTGGGTGTAATGATCAAAACCCAATGAATGTTAAAAGTTTAAAGTTTATATAAAAAGTTTTAAGGGTTTAAAGTCAGAATGGGTGACTTACAATCATAAGAGGGTCTTAGGAGAAAAGATCTTGAGGATTTATGCTTACCAAAGGGGTTATCCTCTAAGAAGCAAGTTTCAGATCAGAAATTGAAAGCTCTACTCATATATTTTGGCCAAAGAGCAGGGCCTGAGCATCCCGATGCACCAAAAGTTGACTGGGGCTCCTGACAGCTGAGAAAGAACAATGTGTGCATGAAGCAAAGATGGTGGAACTCTGAATCAGGAGAAGAAAGAATCCAAGGAAGTTTTGCACTAGGAAGGAAGCCTCAAAGAGGCTAATGGATGAGAAGGAAGCTCATGCTGGCAGCTCAGAGTTCGGGAATAGCTAAAAGGATCTACCTCAGTTTATGAGTACATCCCCTCTCAACAGCAAGGAGTGAGAGAAAGATTACCCAATTTATCAAAATACTGACTGCATTGAGGAGTTTCTATTTACCTTTGAAAGACTGCATGGAAATGATAAGATTCCAGAGGATTTTTTTTCTGCCTTGTTTGCCCCAAAATTAATTTTGGTAAAAATATATCACTCCACTGTAGTCAATCAGTTCTGCATAGCAAGAATCTATTGACCTGCTAAAGTCTTCCATACCAAATTATTACAGCTACACTGTGGGGGGGGAGGGGCCGGGAGTTTGGAAGAGGTATGCAAATAGCACTCACATTTGCATATCTTCTTCTGTTTTTTTCCCAGAAGAGGCTTTTCCGCTACACGGGTCAAAAAAACCCTCTTTCAAAAGTCCCTGTAAGCCTTGTTTTACAAAGATGAAAGAGGCTTTTGAAAGAGGGTTTTTTTTTCCAACATTTGGCCCCTTGTAGACAGGGCCAAACGGCGGAAAAGCTTCTTCCAGGAAAAAAAAAACCAGAAAAAGGTATGAAAATGTGAGCGCTATTTGCATACCTCTTCCGAAACACAAACCTCCCACACATGGTGTAGCCATATCCTATCAGAGATGTTATAGGAGGTTGAAAGACACAAATCTTTTTCATGAAGAATCTAATTACTACAGAGTGAAAGATGCTTGTGTATAGAAGGCCTGAATTCCCTTCTCTAACTAAAAATTTTTTTGCTGCTAAAGAACCTGATTCAGATCTCTCACAAACTGGTTTTATGTTACTGTACTTAAATTGACATCAGTGGAATTACTACTAATATACACTGCTGTAATTTAGATCACAATCAGGCCTAACGTATTTTTGCTTTCCAGAGCTGCTTATATTAAATCAATGATCAGATCATACATCAGTTCATTAAAACATATAATTTAGCAAAATGTTCTGATACTCATCATCTCTTAGCCAGACTCAGCATCTAGTCTATAAACAAGTTTATACTGGCAGAATTATTCTATACTGTATTGCTATTTATTGGCAACAAGACATTAAATTAAATGATTTATACTAGATGATTCTCCAATTATCCTAAAAGAGAATATGATGGTCTATCGTAAACACACCCATGCTATCATATGTATTCTTGCTGAGTACTAATTTTTACAACCTCTCCTTAGATCTTAAGATCATCACAATTTCCAGTTTAAATTGATCAAGAAAAAAGTCCTAAATTTAGATAAAGTATTTTTATTTGCCCTTTTTATGAAAGCAACAACCAAACAGTTTGACTTAAAACAAATTCTGATATTAACTATATTATTTGAGAAATTTCACTGTAATCATTTGGAAATTAGAAAGCAAGATAGGCAGTTTAACTGCATGATAAATGCAACTGAGACTTAAAAGTTATTACATGGAAATTACCATATATTTATGGATTTACAATTTATTATACAGAAACTACTATACATTATTTATATGCACCCTATTTGAATATGATTTGTAGTCAAGTTGCAGAGTAGAGGAAGGAAGAATAAAGCAGAGGGCTATAGAAGGAAATATAGCAGAAAACAGTGATTTTTAAGAAAGTAGAAAAAAGATCACTATACAGCCCCACTGATTTTCCCACTCTCCTATCCTTAGAAAACACGTCTAGGTTTCTTCACCTTAAAGTTTAACAAATTTGAACTCTGTTAGAAAAACTGGTGTAAAACATTTCAGATACACATGCTCTTCACTGACAGTCCCACTCATTTAAATTTGGGAACTATTACCTCCAGTCCCACATGTTCAAATAATAGGACTATTGGCAAAAGTGCTACAGCTGATATCAACTGTCATGCCAGTATATAGGGAGAGAGGATTTTTCAGGTGAACAAAATGGAAAATATAGCATTTTATAAATCAAAACCAATACTTTGAGTTTTCATCTTGAGGTGAGTAAGAAACCAGGAAAAACTGGAAAGAGGAGGTAGTACACTATAGAGGGCTAACACTCCTAAGCAAGCTAATTCTGCATTATAAGCATGATCCTGTAGTATTAAAATCAGCAGAAGTTATGCTATCCACTTAATAGCATTTGATCCTATTTCTGCTACTTCTGAGGTGTCTGTAAGTGTAGCCTTATGCAGATCACATAAAAGTATCCTGTAGTAAAGAATACATGCCTCTGTCTCTGTTATATGTAGGTTTGGGACATATAACTACATATATTATGTATATTTCACATAGCCCTTAATATGACATTTATTTTTAGTATGAAAAATTATTCATAATAAATTGGTATACTTTATTAATTCTTAGAGAAAAGCTAATTCCTAGGGCTGTGTCTACACTGGTGCGATCTTGTGCAAAAGCAATTGCTTTTGAGCCAAAACTTGCTGCCTGTCTACACTGGCCGCGAGTTCTTGCGCAAGAACACTGACGTTCTAATGTATGAAATCAGGGCTTCTTGTGCAAGAACTATGATGCTCCCGCTCAGGAATAAGCCCTTTTGCGCAACTGTTCTTGCACAAGAGGCCAGTGTAGACAGGCAACATTAATTACTTGTGCAAGAAAGCCCTATGGTTAAAATGGCCATCAGAGCTTTCTTGCACAAGAGAGCATCTACACTGGCAAGGATGCTCTTGTGCAAAAGCACATCTCTTGTGCAAATGCACATGCCAGTGTAGACACTCTCTTCTGGAAGAGTTTTTGCACAAGAACTCTTCCGCAAAATCATGCCAGTGTAGCTGTAGCAGGAGTTTATCATCTGACCATTCAAATTTCCAAGGATTTTGGAAAGGCGATAAGGTGGGAAACACTGTATTATGGATTCCTGACTTTCATGGAAGGCAAAATCAAGAACTGCTTTGCTTGTTTTTCTGGGATACTCATTTGCCTTTGCTTTGTGTATTCTTCTTAACATTGAAAAACATGGCCAGGCCCTCCTCTGCCTGGTTTCTCACTGCTCTTACAGCATCAGGGCTAGACAGGTTATATTGACAACTGAAACTGGGATGTGGAAAAAATCATTATACACTGCATAACCGGTATATACATGGACACAGGGGCTGGCAGTACAAATCTCTGCTTGTTGTGGGAAGTGCTCCCCCTCCCAAAGGACTAAAACTGTGGAAGGAGTCTCTCTATGTTCAAAGTTGGGAGGACAGGCGGAAGTTTCCCATTTCTAAACCTTCAGAACTTCATTTTGCCATTCTCACATCAAACAGCACCTTACTCCACAAATAGTCCCATTGGTTTTAATGGGGCTAGTCACATAGAATTAAGTATTGCTTCATCTGAGCAAAGGTGGCAAGCGGCGCAGGGAGAAGGGTGAGAATTGCTGCTCACCAAGGGTACCTCTCTACACAGCAGGGCTAAAGCTGAAATAAGCAATGCAACTTAAGCTACATCAATTGCGTAGCTTAAGTCGAAATAGCTTTTTCCACTTTTGGCGCTGTGTACAGAGCAGAAAGTCTGAGAAAGAGCACTCTTCCTTCGACTTTCCTTACTCCTTGTAAAATGAGGGTTACAGGAGTCAAGAGTAAGAAGTCCTCCATGCTGACATTATTTTAACATTATGTTGAAATAACGGCTTGTAGTGTAGACACGGACTATGTTATTTTGGAATAACATCAGTTATTCTGAAATAACTCTGCTGTGTAGATGTGCCCCAACAGTTCCCAATCCTTTTGCCATTTTTCTTTCCTTGTAGAAATATCCTTATTATGAAATATTAATTATATTATTAGACACAAAATACATGTTTCTACAGTTAGCAGAAGTTTGTTTATTATAGCATCAGAGCATTAGAAACCTTTCCTGGATTTTCCCTATTTTAGGGAAAAAATCCATTGCCAGCAAAACACTGTTTGAAATTTTAACAGTTATAGATTGTGGTCTTTGTCCTACACAAAACCTGCTTTTTTACAATTATTCTGCTTTTAGTTATTTTTCTTTGTATTTCTGTTTTAATTTTCAGTCTAGCTTATTCTTCATTGTCCTTTTCCGTTGCTCTCCACTCTAAAGGTTTTATGAATGATAGAGTACAGGAAAAATATCTTTTATATCAGTCTAGAAAGCTTACCAAAACAGGCATACATGTTTCCTCACTCTTTGCTTAACAGGGCATCTCCTTTTATAAGCTGTCACTACAAATGAAAGCAAGCATTGTTTTCAAGTGCTAATTTGTGGAATTCTGTTCCTCAAATAAAGACATATCATAGTTTATAGATTCTCATTAATTTTATTTATAGTCCACATAGTACAAATTGAGTTAAGGTGACGGGCATAAGGCAAATATCACTATAAAGGAGAAAGGAATACATGGTAATTATTCCCTGTACACTTCCTCCTAGTGTGCACACCAATACCACTTTTTTCATATACACATTTTATTCGACAAAGAACTGACTTTCCTTAGTTAGGATCTCTGCCCACAAAGACTCTTTATACAATCCCTGTTAGGCATAATAGTTGATACAGCTCTGTTATAACACTTGTAATCTGAAGCTGTCAAAGCACTTTTGTGAACTTTTTTTTTAAATCTTAAGAGGTATTGTTTTTTAAAGCACTTCATACTCCTTAGATATTAAATGTTTTCACAACAAACACACACTCACATGCACACACAGAGATTTTAGGGTGTTCTGGAGGGTAGGGGGTGAGGTGGAAATTTGGTCATAACTTAGAATGATTTTTTTGTTTGTTTTATAACTGTTTTTAAAACACACATGCATCTATAGACGGTAGGATTTTCAAAAGCACTCTGAACTGGTCCAACTCTGCTCTCATTGAAATACCTGGAAATTTCACAGAGCACTTATTCAGCCTTAAATACAGTAGTTAAAATAGATCTCCCAGTGTTAGTTCCTCCATATCTTCTTTCATGTTCCTGTTTTTCTTTCACATTGGCTTTCTCTGATGTGATCACTTTGCTCCGCTTCCTGAGTCCACACTTTCTTCCCCGACTTACAATCAAAACCCCATAATTCTGTGCCATACTCTTTTGCTTTCAAGTCTGTTTCTTCTTCTCTCCTTTAGGAATCTTCTTCTTTTCTTTCTGTTTCCTGGGCATTCTTGCTCTCTAATCCTAATGCCTTTCAGTTTCATCTCCAAAGTCTCATCCTCTATGTGCTCGTCCTGCTTTTGAGGCCCTCTGGATGGAGTTTTGTTCCCAGTATCCTATTCAATGTTACACTGACTCTTTTAAAAGATTCATTCTCAGAGATAAATTTACAATTTACAAAAGTAGCCAAAAGCTTATTTCCAGACCTCATTTGTATGTCTAGGCTATGGTTTGTTTGGTTTTTTTCATTTAAAAATGGTGAATGTGCTTTAGTTCTCTACTTAAATACAAATAAAAACTATAGACTAGATTATCACACTTTGGGCCAAATTAAAAACAAAAGAAAACACAATGTATAAGGTGGTGTAAGAAGGTAAAACTTATATCTGATACCCTAAATATCCATTTTACCAACATGTAAGTGAATCTTAGTGGGTATAACTTACATTCTAAAGAGTTGGAAGTATTTATTGAGGTGCATAAGTACTTTGAAGATCTGAACCTAAGGGCAAGTCTACAACAGCAGGGCTAAAGCCGAAATAAGCTATACAACTTCAGCTATGTCAATTGTGACGCTTAAGTTGAAATAGCTTATTTCGGCATTTGGTGCTCTCTACGCAGCAGGAAGTCTGAGAAAGAACATTCTTCCTCCAACTTCCCTTACTCCTCATAAAATGAGGATTACAGGGGTCAAAGTAAGAAGCCCTCCAGCTCAACATTATTTTGACATTATGTTTAAATCACTGCTTGTAAAGTAGACGTGGACTGATGTTATTCTGAAATAACGCTGCTGTGTGGACATACCCTAAGGTTTGAACTTAGGGGGTACATCTACACAACAGCGTTATTTTGGAATAACATCTGTTATTCTGAAATAACTATGTGAGCATCTACACAGCTAGCCTGTTATTTCAAAATAATTTCAAAATAATGGGCAGCTTATTTTGGCATTTGTAAACCTTATTCCTCAATAACAGCTATTCTTCCAAAACAGCTATTTTGAAATAGCGGTAGTGTGGGCATTCCACTGCTGCTATTTCGAAATAGCTCCTCCCCCAGGCCATTCAAAGTAATTCCTCTCCACTGCTTCCTGGGGCTCCAAATTGAGGTAGCATGTCCATATTAGGGGAGGCTGCCTTGGACTAATTTACAGGCTTCCCTGTAGCCTAGACACACTATTTTGGAATAAGCTATTTCGGAGTATTTCTTCCTGAATAGCTTATTCCGAAATAATCGTGCAGTGTTGATGTAGCCTTAATGTGCAGGAATCCATCCATACTGAGAAGTTTGCAGGACTAGGGCAGATATTAGAAAACATGAATGTTTCATTTGTGAGTAATCCCACTGAAATAAATGGGATTTCTCATGGTACTAATGTTAGTCATATGACTAAGTATCTGCAGTATTAAAGCCTTAGCAATGACAGAAAATCTCTGTAGAAAAATAAATGATTAGAGTATGCAAAACGTTTCCATCCTTCAGCAAGACTACATAACTAGATATCTATAAATCAAATTGCAGAACAATGTCTATCATGATGTGGAGTATTAAATAATGAAACAATCAGACATTTTTTAAGACACACATATACATACTGAAAATCAAGCTACCTGAATAAATAAATCACATACATTTCTCCTTACAATTTTCACAGCCAGAAGCCCAAACTTTTTAAATATCTTTTTAAGTTCAACTGTATCCATTTCTTTCAGCTACAGATCTTGCCACATTTATACAAGCCTTTGTATACACTGAATTACTTCAATATATTCTATGGCAGGGAAACTGTTTGAAAAAAAAAATGATCCTCAACTGATACAAAATATATTTGCCTGCCTTTTTGCTGGTGATAGTTTCAGGAAACATCACCCCAAATCTGCAAAGACTACTGTAGCTTCATACTGGATAGCAGCTGGAATTCGAGGTGAAATCTATCTATGCAATTTATTAATTCTATGAGAGATTATGAACTCTCTCTTTGCCAAGCTGCAAACTCCATTTTGAATGTGCACTGTGCCTTCTCTGTTGTGCTTTTATCTCCATGAGGGTCTGAAATTCCAAGGGATCTGACAAATAATTGGAATCAGGAATCTGATTTGTCTAACTCACCCCCACATTGTACCTTATTTAAAAAAAGGCTTGCAAAATCAGACATAAAATTACAAGCATGTAACAGAAAGCTGCTATTGAAAAACCACTTAATTTCTCATTTTACCATATAATTATAAAATAAATAAACTGGAATACAAATATTGTATTTACATTTCAGCATATAATGTATAGAGTAGTTTAAACAAGCCATTGTCTGTATGAAATTTTAGTTTGTATTGACTTCACTACAGGTTGGACCTCCCTGGTCCAATCTGGCACTTGTCGGGACCTGACTGGTCCCAAATGAGAAAAGTTGCCAGACCAGGTGAGGTCTCCTGACACCAGCCCCTAAGCCCATCGCCTGCTGCTTACAGGATGCCCCAGCAGGCATCCTGCCTTGCCCTTCTTCAACCCCAACCTGGCTGGGCTGCTTGCCCACCTGCTGCCGGCTCCCTGGACAGCACAGACTCTGGCTCCTGCTGCAGGGCTCTGGCCCTGCCATTCGGGGGCAGCTGCAGGACTCCAGCCTCTGGCGTCATGCTTCAGCGGGCTGCTAGGGAACTCCGGCCCTGACTCCAGCCCTGTGCTCCTGCGGGGGGGAGGGGAGAGAGGGGAGTATCAGGAGACTCTAGCCCCGTGGGGCTCTGGCCTAAGCTCTGAGCTCCTAAGCTCCTGGGGCCTGCTGTGGGGTTCCAGCCCTGGTCTCATACTGCTCCTAGCCAACCTGTCGACCTGTTGCCCCAGCCTGCCTGGCCCTCCTGCCCTTAGGCTCCTGGGGTCTCTGGTGCAGGAGGATCCATGGTCCTGCTGGACTATGAATGTTGCTGGACCAGAGAGTACCAGTTTTTGGAGATACAACTGGTAGTGTTTTTTATGTAGCATGTTGTAAAACCAGACAAATAGTTAGCTGAATTAACGTACTTCCTGGAAACCTCTGAATACTCCAGAACCACTGTCCTAGACAATAGACAGACTCCTGTTCAGAAAAATTGATTTGTTGGGGAAAGCTCGCCTGACAACGAAGTCATCTAGTAGACAGGTGACTGGGAAGAGGCAGATCTGGGAGTGCCTTGAAAGGGAATAAAAGTTTATAAAGGGGAGGAGCTGCTCTACTAGGAACCTGTGGTCATTATCATCATTTCAAGCAGGGGATAGCTTCTGCAGAAGTCTGATATGGTGCACTGCCTACCTGAACTCAGGAGCTCTTTCAGGGCAAGAGTGACCTAGATTGAGGGACTTTGCATTCAGAGTGTCTGTTGTTTTCTATATGACCTGTACACTCTCATGCAATTATGTAAAAACCCAACAGTCCTGGGCAAAGTACGTGTCTTTGTTACAACTGTTTTGTATACATGAAAAGTTAACCCGTGTATCTGGAATGTCCATTCAGTGGGATAGAGGGTAGTTAAGCTACTGGGAAATCTGGGTGGTTAGTACTAGTCCAGGGTGTTGGGTGGTTGGACCACTGAGATCTCAGCTCTCAGGAGAGAGTGCTGGACAAAAGATCTGCACCTGGAGAATGTGCCTAATGTTTTCTACTGGGGGAGAACCAGAGTCTATACAGCTTGAGTTATACCTTTGTTTCGGTCCAAATCACAATTACAGTCCTACACTCACTTTGCACAAATGTAAATTAGTATACATGTTGCAGGGCTACAGAGAATCAGATCAATATACTTTTTTTAAATGATTATGTAAGCTGCCAGGCTCTGGCTTCCTTCCTCCATATTAGACAACAATGATGGAATTATATTGAGTCACTATTGTTAAGAGAATTCTTCTGTTTATTCAAGTATGTGCAGGGAAGATGACCTGGACTGTGTTTCCTTCTCCTTTAATGCCCAAGTGCTGTGCCTGGGAGACAACCCCGGGGAGGGAGACTGGATACTCTATCTACTTTAATAACCTAAAATCTCCCTGGGAGCAGAAAATATAGGAGGAAAGGGATCAGCTAATTATAGTTAATTGTCTGAGCCTGGAGAGGCTGATTAATATAATTAAAATATCCTATGACTGGTAGCTTTACCACAGGGATGTGTTCTTGGATGTACCACATGAACTACAGTAATGAAAGAAGTTTAGAACAGGAAATGTGCAGGGAAATATGAAGCCTCTTTTTCCAAGAGACAAATGACTAAGAAGGAAAGCGAATATCATTGCTAAGGGTTCACAACGGTTGAACAAAACCTGTTTTACAGAGCATGGTGAGAATGTAGGTTAGAGGACTGGAAGACTTGCCAGGGTACAAAGGCCTCCAGCGAGTTGTCAGTAGCTTGGCAGTAAAGTATGTGGGCTGGATAAGAACTAGAGTTGTAAAGCATGGGCTAGATACTGTTATAATGACTAGCCCAAGCAGACCTATGTGCTGAAGTTGTAGATTTGCTCTGAATTTATCTATAAAGGATGAGCCTCTCTGAGAGCTAAAAATGCTTTATGCATTTTGTCTGCCTCTGGGAAGAACTCGAGATCTTTTGTCCCCTTTAGTAAAATTTGTAGAGCTTGTCACGAGAGCACAGTATTTTTAATCTGAACTGGGAAAGCCTGTATATGTCCTTGGTATAATAGCTTCATTTTGTAGTTTAAACAACTTTCCCAGTAGAGAGAAAAAACTATCCTCTCCTAACCATTTGTGGTTGCTAGATACCTGTGGCACTTGCAGATTTATTTAAGTTGGAGGTAATTCCAACTTAAATACATTTTTGTAGTACTGTGAAGGTGTGTAGTTTCAATAGGTCAGGTCCTGCTTTAATTTTTTGCCATAACTTATTTCCCATAGTGAAATGTAAAGTGTAAATATGAAAGCTAGAAGATCTTTTGCCAGTACAGCTATTTGGGAAAACTTAATGTGCCAAAGATTTCCTGCACATTTTTATCAAAAATATATGTTCTTTTTTACTTAGAAAACAACTAATTTTGAAACTTGTCAACCAGCTCTAATACAAAGTACTCTGGAATTATTCCTTGATAAGGGGAATCTACAAATCCAAATTAACCATTTTTATGGTAAACTGGAATTGGAATCTGTTTTATGGTGATCTTTATTCCCATATTTTGTTTCACCAAATAAAATGTTTCTTCATGGGAGAGTTGGTATCAAAGTTTTCCTCTCTCCAGTTATTTTCTTGTGCTGCTATTATCTCTCTCTTGATAGCACATCTAAGTGTATCATTTCTACAATAACTTCCCTCCTCCACTCTCATTCAGTTAACCAGCTTTAGTATTAGAAGAGTTAGATACGGAAAGTCTTTACCTAAACAAGCTGAAAACAGAGGGCTTTAATACACTGATGTGCTGTTTTATGTGTTTTCAGCAATTTCAACACAATTAGTTCAGCCATCCCCAGAGCTTCATCTCCTCTTTTTGCCCAAGTACAAGTGGAATGAAAGTGGTGAGATCAAGATGTAATATGTGTGAGGGAAGCATACCAAACACTACACAAAACACTGATGAAAGTATTCAGAATAAACCTTAGGTAGAAGAAAGCTGACCCACAAATTTAATGCTGTTACATGCAATGCCTGTATAAAATGGGTTGGAGGGAGGAGAGAGCTGGAGTAGAAAAGTGAGTCTTAAATAATCCCTTTGTGACATATAAGAGTGTTGCAAAGAGGTTGGCAGGCATTATTTAGGAGATGTGACTTGCAGGATGTGATACTAGAAACTAGATGATCACAGTGGGCCGCCACATGGCTTTAGAATCTCTGAACCTAGTCACACAGCAGATGTCGAGTTACACCCCTGCCCCTTCCTCCATCTGCTTGTACCCAAACCCTCCTATTCCGAAGGGTTTTAAAGCAAAAGTGTAAGCTGTTGAATAGTCCAAATTTAATTTTATTAGTGAGCAAAATTATCATTAAATGCCAGAGATTTGTGTAAACTCATGAGAGAAGTTAAGTCTACAGTTGAAGACGCCTCACTAAGTGCCTCTTGCCCCAGCCCCAGTGCAGTTAAACAGGAGAAAGATGTAGCTCAAGCACATTGATCTAAAAAACTGTTGCACCATAAAAGGAGAGAGGAATTCAGCGGTACCTGTAACTCAGCCCATTTAGACTATGTCTACACTGCATTCTAAACTCAAAATAAGATACGCAATTTGCGCTATGCAAATTGCATAGATTATCTTGAATTTATTTCAAAATAGACTATTTCGAAATTTGGTGCTGTCTAGACAGCACCAAATTTCAAAATAAAGTGCTATTTCAAGACATCCCTTAATCCTCGTGGAATGAGGATTACCGGGATGCTGAAATAGTGTGCCCATTATTTCGAAAAATATTTCAAAATAACAGGTGGCTTGTGAAGATGCGGGGTAGCTATTTTGGGATACCTCTGGTATCCTGAAATAATTTTGATGTGTAGACATACCCGTAGGTATTCATATTAACCATGCCTCAGCTCGCACCTAGAAACAAACTGTGTAGATAATGGCGCACAGGTGTGCAGATGAGACAAAACAACTTTTGCAAATGCTAGGTAAGCTATTAGGCACCCTGTTTTGCCTGACATTTTGTTTTAATTGGATCACAGCACTAAATGTTGCCACCTCACCTGGAAATGCATTACAATAGATAACTCTGGAGTATAAGGGATTAACAACAAAGTGCACTTTTTTGAAGAACTGGTGGCAGAAATTCTAAGGAGGCAATACAACTGCTTCCCATGAATACTGTTCTTTAATTAGCTAAAATAAAATGTATCAACATAAGAGCTGTCAAATAACTATATTTCTAATTATACTGTATTTTTCAGCAGTCAGAGCCAGAGCCAGGTCTGGGTTTAGGGCAGTAGGGCGTTGACATCCGAGGCACCAAGGGTACATCTAAACTACATGGCTCCGTCGACGGAGCCATGTAGATTAGTTTACTCGAAAAAGGGAAATGAAGCAGCAATTTAAATAATCGCCGCTTTATTTAAATCAAAATGAACGCCGCGCTGTGCCGATCAGCTGATTGTCAGCACAGCGCGGCAGTCTAGACGGGGATCTGCTGACCCCATAACCCTTCGTCAGCAGAGCCTGTAAGCCTTGTTTCATTTATGTATTTTATATTTATGTATTTTATATGCACGTAATTCTATTACAAATCATAAATTATTTCACATGTTAGCATCAATAGTTAGTGATGTGGTATGGCTGGGGGAGAAATATGGTAAGGATAGGATTACCAAAAATGTTTAGTATTGGCCTAATGCTCCACCCTTTGAAGTCAATGGTAAAATTCCCTTCGATGTCAATTAGCGTGGTTAGACCATGGTACTGAGCCTTTTTAAAAATTCCACTCGATTATCTTTTCAGTGTGAAATGGAACAGGAAATTATGAGCTAATAGTCCCAGGACATCTCTGCACTGATTTGGCCACATATGCATGAAGAGGTTAGAAAAAGAACTAAAAATCCTCAATTCCCAATCTGTAAAAGAGATACAGTGACACTTACAGTACTTACTTCATTAATGTGCATAAGTCTTCTTTTAATTGGAAGTGTTTTCCAACCTTAACTATGGAAGTGCCTCTGGAATTTCAGGATAGTTAGAAAATATTTAGCCACCTCACTTCTTACATATTTTTCAGATTAATCTAATCATGACCTGAGAAGGAAAATGTAACTATTGATGCAACATTTTGAGGTATGTATTTTTATTTGTGTTTTAAGAATAAATTAAAATCTATGTCTATATCATGATATGTATTGGATGCTGAGAATCTTAAATCATCTGGCAGGTTGATACAGTTTGCTATCTCTTTATCAATCCAGGCCACTACTGCTTTGATATGTCTTTAAAATGGACCTTTAAAATGGACTCAAGTCAAAGACACTTAAAAGAGAAGAGCCATATTTTTAAAGCTAAAGGAAAAAAGGTAAAATAACATAAAAACATAGTTCATAGTTGAAGAATAATATAGTATTATAGATCTCAACCCCAAAGAGATGTTTTAATTTATGTTAGGATGTCATTTTACTAATATTAGTTTTAACCAAATAAAAATTGTTGATGTTTAGAAACTGATGATTAGAAATAAAAATAGATTTTCATATATATTAATATGCAAGTCTTGACAAGTGAATGTGCTGTGGATCCACATTATGGTATGCTGCATGATTTGAACTCTCACTTCAATCAATTTTTTTTCTTTATGTAATTAGAGAGGACTCAGTTAGTTTGCAGATTACCAAGAATGTGAAGGAGTGCAGTCCCTGAAACATTGTTCTCCCCCCACTGCCTGGGATACTACAGTGCAATTGGGCTCTGTGTGGCAGTCATGTACTTCTCCATTGTATTGTCCCTAGCTGCTCCCACTAATATCATATTAAAACCAAACATTGTTTCCAATAGCACTGAGACTTGTGATGTGTGTGTACTGTTTCTTAAAATCTGTAGTAGGAAGCCAGGTGGGAAGAACTTGGGGGAAGAGTTTAGTCAGAATCTCTACAACGACAGAGATAGGGATACAATCAGAGGAGTAGAATAGCAGTAGACATGTTATTTTTCTTATTTAAATAAAGTTATTTTCTCAGTATTGGAAATCAACTCTTGCTCTTATTCTTTACCATTAATGTATGAGCAGGAGGACTGAGAGAGTTGCTGGGCCCCCAGGCAAAGTTGTGGGGAAGGGACAGCTCTGTGCTCCTGGAAGGATCAAGGTCTTGGGTAGAAGAGGTGGGCTACCCAGAGCACATCGCACTGCCTCCCCTTCTCCCAGGAACCTTCAAAGCCACCCAGACCACAATGTGCAGCACTCATGCAGCGATTTAAAAAGCCTGCGATAGCGGCAGCAGTGGCAGCTGGGAGCCCCAGACCCTTCTGAATCACTGGGCTTTGGGACAACTGCTTCCTTCCTCCATCCCCAGGCCTGCCTATGAGACAGTATGTTTGTGGAGTGCTCCTGCTTGACAGCGAGGGATTCAGCTGATGAAATCAAAGTCTATTGAGGCTACCTTTCTCTCCATGCATTTGGAAACTGCTTACCAGATCCTAGGGTGCACATGATCAGGAGGCTGTGCTGCCTTGAGGAAGAGTCTGAAAGCACAAAATGCTATAGATGTGACTTCCATGAGTACCACTTTGGTTCAGGTAGAGGAGAGACTGTGATGCATCATGGGAGACTTAATCTAGCAGGAAGTCAAGCTCATAAGGAAGAATTGGGGCATCAGGCATTCAAACAACTCCCAACTGCTACCACAGTGCAGGTGGAGACAGATTAATGTCACACCAAAAGCTTTGATTTGTCTGGACAAATGGAAAGGTTTCAATTTAAAACAACCTAACTTAAAGCAAACCATGTACTTTCACTTTGCCTAATGGAAAATGACAGAAAACCCAGCCAAATTAACATTTTCCAGCAGTTGAATTTTGTGGGAACACTTTCTGTTGATAAATAATCTTGATGGAAAATTCTTGATTAGTTCTCCTTCCTCATTCTTTGGAAACTGATCCCAAGAGAAACCAGTAGCACAGTTCCTTGCTAGAAACTTCTCCTTTACCTTTCCTTTATAACCCAACACTCTCACTATGACCACTGGTGAGTGAAGGAGAGGGAGTTTAGGGACTGTATATGGTAGTGCTTAATCCTGAGCATTATCTGTCATAGTGCTCAGGTACTGACCTCTGCTGGAATATGGTAACACATTTTTCCATTGTAAACTAAGCAGCAGTGTTTATGGTACACTGACCGTTAGTGATCAGAAATCATTCATAATGTTAAGAGCCATGCTAATAAGGACGTAGTACAGGTTGTACCTCCCTTAACTGGGACTCTCTGTTTCGGCAGGACCATGGATGTTCCTGAACCATAGAGCCCAGGTATAGGGAAGTCGGGGCAGGAACAGCAGGGGTGGCATGGAGACTCAGCCAGGAACCAGGGGGGAGCACATCAGGGAGCTCTGGCCCGTTTGGCCAGGCAGTAGCGGGGCCAGCAGCAGTAGCTGCAGAACTCTGATTCTGCTGCAGGGCTCTATCCCCGGCTGTGGAGCTTCACTGATTAGGGGGCTGGAGAGAAGGAGAAGCTGAGAGATTGGGGCTTATTTAGTCTGTGGAAGAGAACAGTGAGGGGGGATTTGATAGCAGCCTTCAACTTCCTGAAGGGAGGTTCCAAAGAGGATGGCGAAAGGCTGTTCACAAAGGCAGAACAAGGAGCAATGGTCTCAAGTTACAGTGGGGGAAGTCTAGGTTGGATATTAGGAAAAACTATTTCACTAGGAGGGTGGTGAAGTACTGGAATAAGTTACTTAGAGGTGGTGGAATCTCCATCCCTAGAGGTTCTTAAGTCTCGGCTTGACAAAGCCTTGGCTGGGATGATTTAGTTGGGGTTGGTCCTGCTTTGGGCAGGGGGCTGGACTTGATGACCCTCTCAGGTCTCTTCTAGCCCTACGATTCTATGACCCCAGAGTTAGCCATGACTGGGCAGGCAGCAGTGGGGCTAGGCTGGAGCCCTAGCCAAGGACAGCATGACAACATGGGCCATATTGGGAGGGACCTCCCCTGGTCTGGCAAATCCCCTCATTTGGGACCTCTCAGGTCCTGAGGGTGCTGGACAAGGGAGGCAAAACCTGTACAGGTTGAATCTCTGAAAACCAGCTTTCTCTGGTTCGGAAACATCCATGGTCCAGCAGGACCATGGCTGCTCCTAGACCAAACAGCTCAGGAGCCTAATGGTAGAAGGGCCAGCAGCCTGCACAATGGCAGCAGGGTTGGAGCCCCACAAAAGTGCTAGGGTTGGGTCAGAGAACCCCAGCATCCCACAGGAGTGCAGGGCAAGGGAACCTTGGCTGCCCACAGCAGGATGGGATTGGGGGCCAAAAAATGGGGCTCCATGCTGCCTGGTTGCCCATGGCAGCATGGAGCCAAGGCTGGAAAATCCCAGCTGCCCATGGCTACATGGGGCCAGCAACAGGAGAATCCTGGCCGCCTATGGCAACACGGGACTGGGGGCTTGAGAACCCCGGATGCCCATGGTAGCCCGGGGCTGGGGATCAGTGTCAGCAGGGCAGACAGTCCTGCTGGGGAGAGGGTAAGGTGGGCCAGAGGCAAGGGGCTGGCTGGCTAGCTGGTGGCAGGGGACATCTCCCCTGTCTGGAAAATTCTCTCATTCAGGACTGCTCAGGTCCTGATGGAGCCAGACGAGGAGGTCAAACCTGTATTTACTCAACTTGATCCTCTCCTGACCTAATAAACAAAATCAGTCTCACTAAACAGATCTAACTCCTACACTGAACCATTCCTCACTTACGCTGACTCCTTCAAAATGCCTGTCTCCAAATGAAGACATGAGAGACAAATACTAATACTTTAATACTACTGACTCTACACAGAAACCATCTTTTCCAATAGAAAATATTTCTCTATGGGCTGAAGATGATGCATCACACATTTCAGTTATGGGGTTTCATTGCTTACCATGTACTGCCCAAGATCTCAGTTACTACAGTAATTCCTCATTTTAAAACAATATAGATGCATTTCTGAAAATGTTCGTGCTAAGCGAAAACATGCTATGTGGGGTCAATTTTCCTGTTAAAAATAATGGAAAAGGTGGGGGTTACGTTTCAGGTGGTGGTGGCAAAGTCAATGTTTTGTTGGTATTGGGTCATCAACGTCAACATTAGATATCTAGCAACACAAGATAACTAGCAACACAAGTTGCCGTGGTTTGTTAAAAAACAAAGATAAACATGTGAGTGAGTGGAGGAGTGCTGTGACCACGTGTATTCATCCACTCATGCATATTACCACTGTTTTCACCAACTTATAACTCCATGCCAAGTAGTCTTCCACTTGATTATTTTCGTGTTATTTCGGGGACGGTCGTGTTAGTCGAAAAATGTTCCCTAAAAAAAAATCGTGCTATTGCAAAAATGTATTAAGCGGGCACGTGTTGAATGAGTAATTACTGTATGCTGATAAACATGTTCTTATGGTGTTCAAAATCCTTGACTATATTTTGTCATCAAATACTGAGACCAAAACTTAATAACAAAATATCAGCTTACTTGCAGCCCTTGCTCATAAACTCCACAGGGAGAAGTTACATGTTGCATGCTTAACAGTTCTTACCTATCTAGAGAATCCATCAGTATCTTATACTGTCTTACCTGTTCTACTGACATTTTGAAACACATCAAATAGCAAAGTAATAGCAAAATCCTCCAAATCTCACTGAGGACTCTGGAGACCTTGGTCAACCTGCCATAAATCTCCTCTGGCAACTAGTACTCCAAGGCATTTTACCTTTTGATCCTAACTTGCAGCTAACAATCTCTCCAAACAAAATTAAACCTAAAAGAAAGTGGGAGCAAGCTCTGGAATTCCCATACTGCCATTCAGAGAGCTCATTATAAAATACAGTCGATAGCTGGGAGCTGTATCTTTGCTTCTATACAAAATTCTGTAGTAGTAGTTATCCTGTGTAGTAATGATATAACTGACTTCAGTATAGTTCATGTAATAGATTACTTACTGTATTCTCACTTCAGAGATGTTTTTTTTCAATCTAGGAATGCAAATCATTACCGGCTTTTAGCGTATATAACCCGTAGGTTATGCAAGGCTTTACAAACCCGGCCCCCTCCTTCCCCGGCGGGCTATACTTGTCCACATGTTATACAAGGTTTTTTTTAAAATGAAATTACAGGAAGATAAGACTGACTCTTACTTGATAAAAGAAGCATATTTTAATTTAATAAAGCGGCAGTGATGTTAAAATACATTAAAATACATTAAAAGTTAAAAGTCTCACCCCGATCCCGGCCTGGTGTGGCAGGGGTCCCTCGCTGTGGGACTGAGAGCCGGCGCCTTCCATCCATAGCCATGTGAGAAAATGATCCTGAAAATCCAGTAGGGTCGCTTCTGGCTGGGGTACATATGTGGCAGCCTGGCCGGGGTGGGCAGGAGCTGGGCACGCGGTCACAGTGGGGTGTTCCTAGCCCATTGAGAGCCCAGCGCATCTGTTGCCCCACTCCAGTTCCCCGAGGTAGCCATGGCCTGAAGCTCCCCACCCCCAGCTGGCTCTGACATAGCCTTGTGCCATCTCTCCTCTCAGCCCCTGGTGGCCAGGGCTCTTACCCCATTGTACAACTGGGCACACGCACGGCAGGTTCATGGTGGAGCAGGACTTGAACCCCCTGGCCCAGCCTGAGTCCTGACTCAGTCATTACGGCTGCTGTTCATTAACAGTACCTGTGGTTCATCTTCCGTGGACTATACACATGCATGGACTATCTCAGACTTTTTTTACACAATCAGGAAAAACTGCGGGTTATTCACGGGTGCAGGTAATACACATGTGCGTGTTATATATGCTAATTTATGATAAAAGTCTTTCAATAACTTTTTATTATATTTGATCATCTGAATAACATATAGACATCCTATTGAGGTGCACTTAACAGTGCCAATATCAAATCACCTCCTTACCTGACTTCCAGTTTATTTAGCATATCTGAACTAATTAAAACACACCATATCTAATTACATTATTAGAGATGGGAAGTAATTTTATAACGTTAGTAAATGAGTTGCCATCCTAGGCAACTAATTAAAAATGAGTTCACTTTAATATTGGAATGAATTTTCAGAATGCAATTAAAACCGTCCATTCAAAAAAAACCTTCAGATATACAGTTTATATCACATATTACATCTGTGTTCAAGCCACACGCTTGCCCCGAGGAAGTCCAGATGGATAAAATAACCTGGTAAGGAAACATACAGTTTTGAAATGGGCCCACAATACATTCAGCCAGGTTTATTACTGTGTGCAAAAGAGACTCAATAAAAAGTCATTTAAAATAAAATGTGATTGTTATTCTGTGCGCTATTTTTTTAGATGAAGAAGAATTGGTTTAGAAAATGTTTACCATAGGCTACTAAAGAATGATACTGTCCTATATCCATATGGAAAACATGTAGTTTAATAAAATAGTTTGAAATGATGTAGTAAATATTCTCCTGCAGAAAAAGACATTCTTTTTCTAAATCAATGCTCATTATTGTATCAAAAATTAGCAAAAAGATGTTACAGAACACACATGTCTCACAATAGGAGCATTCACAATTATACATTTGCAATTATTCCATTTGACTATAAAATATCATCGATTTTTTAAATGTCAGGTACAGGTTTGGTTGTGTATAATCCTCATTACATTGGAGATGAAGAATTAAAATGATAGGTGTTATTATTTTGTTTGCAATAACAAAAAGTTATTTTAAATGTAGCACATCTTTCTTTAGCCATCTAACTTGGGATTTGGACATGTTATGGCAGAGAAAGAGCATACAATAGTAACTGAAATTAGAGTTTTCATAGTTATCTTTGTGAAGAACTGAATACTAGTAAGGTTTCCAGCTGAGTAAGAGAGTGTTTCTTATGTGTGGCATTTTTTCCCATGCTCCTGTCTCTTTGGGAGAATTACATTTCTGGGAATTATGTGACTGTGAGAGAAGTTAAAGAGCACCGGGGTGAAAAGGAGGTACCGTGGAAAGAGGATATGTTTAAATCAGCAAATGCTTAAGAGGAAAGCACTTGACAAGCCTGTACTTGGAAGAGAGTCAAACTTCTGTAGTGTTAACATAATGTTCTTCTTCTGTGCAGTAACCTAGTTTTTGTACATAGTATGAGCATTAGAAAGAAAAGGTCTTTCCATACTGTGCCTTATGCCTTTTTTCAAGGAAATGGGAATATACAGGAAGATTCACTACACATTGTTCCTTTATGGTGTAGCAAAGGGTAACTTTTTTCATTTTTCTTTTATATAGCCATCAAACATACAACAGTCGTTTAGGACTGATGATTGACTTGCTCTGCCAGACATCATCGAAGGTGAAATTCACAGGTGTGCTAAGGGGACCACACAAACTCTTCTGTACCAATTAAGCCTTTCAGTGCATTTTCACAGGGGATCTCTGCATTGCCTGCATGTTGTAGAGCTGTTCTCTGTTATGACCCTGCAAAGGCTGGAATAGAAGGCAGTGATGGGGATAGACCAGCAGATGGGCTACACTGAGTTCATGATTACACAGATCCGATGGTTATACCATCTCATTCCAATAGCTGGAAGGATTTTGGATCTAACTCCCAAACTTCAAAACCACCTACAATCAGGTTGCACTTTCATTACTTTTATCCTTTACTAGGCATGAAACTCACATAAAGCCCATCTATGTTTTTATTGGATTTTTTTCCCCACAATATTGATATTGCTCATTTACAATATATGAATTTCTTTAACTCTTTTACAGCATGTTATATTCCTTTTGGGGGGACACAGATAGTATGCCGTGGTGTTCTTAAAACTGCTCTTTTTTCTCAAAAATAGAGATGGTGAAAAAATCTTCATTTACCATTTTGATAAAAAATATTTTTAATGGGAATCTGATTTGGGTTGGTTTTCGTTTTTAAAAAAATCCCAACACATTTTTTGTGAATAATCTTTGGTTTGTGGCTAGGCCTTTGGTTTTAAAAAAATCATGTTTTGGATAACAAATATATTTTACCAAATGACAAATATTTAAAATTGCTATGAAGAAATATTCTTCTTGCTCCTCCTCCCTCCAATCAGCTCCAAACATCTGAACCAAACACACCTAATTTTTGTCCTAACTTGAGTGGAGAGTGTCTCTTTAAGTGGATTCTTTGTTGAAAACACCACCAACAGGCAAGTTCATTCAGTTTGAGTCTTCTTTTTTAACGAAAGCCAAGGGTTGATCCTACACCACTCCTCTCACTCTTGAGGACTCAGCTCAGGGAAAAAATAGTTTATAAAATATTCAGTACTTGGAAGCCTTACCTCTTGCTGCATTCCGCATCAAGAAATCTGGAGTTCATAACAAGTTGATCTTTTATAGATAGACTGTTGAGAATACATTGGGCTATTTTCATGTATAATATTCAAGCAGCTTTTTCAAAAAAATATTTCTCTCATTTAAAGTATTCCAGATATTTTACCTGGTAACAAAAAAAGACATTATTGGAGCCATATGAGTCTGTTGGTATTTTAAAAGAATACATTATTCTAGTACAAATTCCATTTGTTATACATCCTCCTTCCCCCATTTCAAAATTACATTTTTGTTGATTGGAACCCAGAAAAGCAAACTTTAATACTGCATTAAGAAAGTATGGAGTTGTCTGACCCCCTTTGTTTGATCATTACAGTGAAGCTAGCTGGAAGCCTTTAGCATCAATATTTTAAAAGCTGGAAAAGCTTCTTGGGAACATAATGAAAAGACACAAAATATCGTGATTTGGAAAAATAACTTCATCCATAATATGTAACTCTCATTTGTAATTTGATTTGTATTACAGCTTTGTGCAACCATGTTCATATTATATGTTACCAAAAATTTCTAGTTGAAATACAATTAGCAGAATTGTAGTAATCTCTAAACTCCCAATACATTATATTTACTTCCATTTCAAATATTTTCAGCATCACATCCTCTCTAAACTGTTTGCTTCCAGATTCAATGCAGTTTACACTTCCATATGGCAACACTTCAACATTTTAACTTTTTACACCTTTGGTAGTACTGGAAAGTACTTTCATCATAATATTTGGAGTAACTAGGGACATAGCAATTAGAGGGCTGTGAGCAATTTTTGTTTTGTGCTTAAGAGGCTTTGAACTTCAATGCCTCAGGAACAGTGGCTGATTAGAGAGAGCGATATGGGGCAGGACAAGTTGAAAGGAGTTTTAGTAGGTGTGTGAGGGGGTAAAGGAACAGAAATAATTTGGAGGGACCTGGGAACCCTGAATCTTAATGGAGAATGTAGTGAGGAACTGTAAGGGGAATATGAATGGGAGGCAGCAGAAAGGGACACGTGGATTCCAGTTGATGGAGATCTGACAGTAAAAATGAAATCTTGGAATAGGACTGAAAGAGGGGGAAAGGAAACAGAAATGGGGCTTAGGGGTGGGGAGTAGATCCCAGAATGAAAATGAGGGGGCCATATGAGTACCGAGCCACGAAGAGGGGAGGCAGCAGCAAAAAGAGCATGAGTGAAGGAAGGGAGTAAAGAAGTGAGAGGTGTGTCTGAAAGGAAGCAGCAGCAAAGGGCACCTAGAGGATGTCTCTCTGTGCCTCTGTTCCCTATCTGTAACATGGAGATACTAATATATCCCTTCCTCATGAAGGCTTTGAAGATAAATACATTAAACATGGTCAGGCATTCATGGCGTAAGGTATTGGGGGCCAAATACCTAAGCAACCTTTTGCTAGTGGATGGTTCTGAGGAGAGATAAATGGGGAGTAAGGGTTTAGAAAGAGGAGTGGAAACATGCAACCTGATGGTTGAGAATGAGGCAACCTGAAGGACAGGGAATGAGACAAGGGTGGGAAGGTTGAGGGGATAAAAGGAAGCACTATGGACAGACAGAGTATAGGGAAAAAACAGAAGTGAGGCATTTGGAGGTAATGTGAGGAGAAGACAAGCAGCAAAAGGGGGTGTAAAGGGGTGGACAGAGCCCCAAATCCCCTGCTGGCAACTTAGGGTTCTGCCACCCACCCATCCCTAGAAGGGAGCAGTGGAAAGGTCCCCCAAGCAGGCTAGAGTGCCTCCCAAGCAACCAATCAGAGCCTAGGAGAACCATATAAAAATAATTGCAGAATAGAGCAAGGAAAAGTTGGTAAAAGTTGTTGGGCTGAGCTGCTATTAGGAGCTGGAGGAGAAGGACTTCATGTCCAGCTGCCTGAAAAAAACTGCAGCATAAAAACAGTTAAGGGGGAGCAGAAACCGGGGAGTGAGAGTCTTCTGGCTGGCTGCAGGGACTGGGTGAGGACTGAGCCCGGGGAGGGTCCCAGTAGAGTAGTGTCTCCAAGAGGGAAGTTGTGGGGATATAGCCCCATACCAAGGCTGAGATTATTTAAAGACAGAGCCCCAGGCAGGACTAGAGAAATTGCCCGAGAACCACTAAATTGGGTCACCAGAGAATATAGAGGATACAGAACACCAGAGGAGACTGGCACACAAACAGAGGGGGCACTCATGAGAGGTCGGGATTAACCCCATCACAGGGGGTTTCTAGGTGAGGTGTCAATGAATGATTTTGCAGAAGTAGAAAGAAAGAAGGGGAGGGGAATTGAATGGGAGTCATTAGGGAGAGACTGGAGTAGGAACTTGCCTTTCATTCCTGGGCAGAAGGGATGAAAAATGGATGAGCTGAAACACAGCAATAAAGAGTTTAGAGGAAGCAGCAACAAAGGACATCCTGACATTGGGAAGAACAGCAGTGATTCAAAGAAGTTTTGCAGGGGAGAGGAGAGCAATAATAATTTTTTCTGAAGAACGCATCATCTGTCAATGGACAAGAGGTGCTCTAGGTAGCAGGTTGAATTACAGTAGTCTAGACCTACAGTGATATCATGGCACAGGATTATACATTTACCCACTCCTATACTATGGCCCCAACCTCATTGCAGTCATAATGGTAGAGCTGCCTTCTCCTATGGCAAGGCCAGAGGCATGGGGCCTCACATTCACATCCCCAGAGGTGCAGCATTGCCAACTCTAAGCATTAAAAAATAATGACCCCCCAAAATAATGAGATTAACTTAATGATGAGTTTTTTTATTAAATAATTCACACACAAAAAACTTTATTTAATTTTAATTAAGGTTGCTCTCATCAAATAAACTAAACCCTAACAAATCCAGAAACACACATTTAAAGATTAGAAATGTGCAAAGTCAAGCATTCAAGTCAGGAAATGCCAGAATGAACACAGCACATGGAGCTCTAATCTGCTCCCCTTTTGTGTGTGCAAAGGGATACTTCTGCATGTATTTGAAGACCCTTTCACCAATCTGTGTTGACCAATATATACTGAAAGTAAGTAGACTGCATTCAAAACACCATATGATTTTAAATGAGGCTTCAAATTCACTGCAATTTCTAAGTGATATTTTTAAAATTATGTAACAGGAAGCTGAGCAGAGGCTGAGATTTATAATTTCCCAATTTTTTGAATGGTAAATATTCAGAAAATATTGCCTCTGATTTGTAAGTAAACCGTCTACATGAAACGGAGCTGGAATTTTGCAGTTTATGTTTGGAACCTTTTTTGGGGGAAGTAACAAACAATCACCCTTAAAAAAGTACCAGCTTAACAATTACCCTTTAAAAAGTACCAGTATCGCTTACCTCAATACAAACTAAATCCTTTCTGCTTCCATTACAGCTTTTCCTGTGACCCTTTTTATAACAATGTTGTGAACATTTAAGACAATATCAAAGGCAAATATTTTATTATTATTTATTTAAATATTTTTACCCCACCTTTCAATTTAAAATATTCAAGGCAGCTTACAAGAACGAACAAAAAAAAATACAAATATATATAGTAAAATTTAAAATGTGAGAATTTAAATATGAGACCTCAGAGAGACATAACCAGCTAAAACATATAGAGAGGAGGAACACACACATACAGACTCAAACATTAATAAAAGCACGAGTAAAAAGGATGGCTTTAGCCTGACGCTAAAACAATGCTAGCGTTGGCGCCATGCGAATATCATGAGGAAGAGAATTCCACAGCCTGGGAGCAAAAGCTGAGAATGCCCTGTTCTGCGTAGATGTTAACACTGCCAAAACAACCAGAGAAATGGTGTCTCTTCCCCAGTTTCATAAAGGAAATGAAGGGAGGGAACAATGAATGTCTCTAATAATAATTATCTCTAAATAATTATCTCTAATGTTAGTGTTACTCCTCCCTGATCAGCAAATGTGCATTGTTGGAAAAGAAAATCAGATTTTTATGGCTTTTCCAAGTTTCCTAAAAAGCAACAACATACAAACATCAAGTACACATTGGAGATCACTCTAGATGCTCATTAATTAATGGGTGAAATTTGGTTCACATTCTTTATGGCATGTTTACAAAAAAAAGTTGCAAATCAAGGCAAGTCACTGAGGTACAGATGCTGCAAAACAAATTGTAGTCTCACTATTGGTAGAGCATAACTTTGGGGAGTATATATTCAAGCCTCTTTCTGCAGCCTTCAGGACTAGAAACTTAGGGTACATCTAGACTACAGGCCTCTGTTGACAAAGAGAGTCTAGACTACAGGCAGTTCTGTCGACAAAGCAAGCCACTTTTTCAACAGAGAGTCTAGATGCTCTCTTTTGAAAAAGCACAGTGTGGATGCAATAGCGCCTTTTGTTGACAGAACTCTGTCGACAAAAGGTGTTATACCTCGTAGAATGAGGCTTGCTACCGTCGACAAAACTGCCATGTTCTGTCGACTTACTGTCGACAGAACTCAGCAGTAGTGTGGATGCAGGTATAGTTTTGTCGACAAAAGTTCACTTTTGTCGACAAAACCCTGTGGTCTAGATATACCCTTACTTAGATACTATCTCACTCACAGTGTTTCATGTTTTTCTTAACGGCCCAGCTACAGGAATTAAATTCAGAGAATTTTAGCTTTGTTTCTCTTTTAGTGGACTAACTTCTGTGGGTGAGAGAGACAAGCTTTCTTGCTTTCAAGATAATAAAAGATATTATCTCACTCACCTTGTCTTCCTGAGATCCTGAGAATCACACAGCTACAAGAACACTGCATATACCAAATATTGTGATAGCTGGAAACACTGAAAATGGCAGGAAGAACCATTTTTTCCTTATAACACACACAGGCTGTGTCTAGACTGGCAAGTTTTTCCACAAAAGCGGCCGCTTTTGCGCAAAAACTTACCAGCTGTCTACACTGTCCACTTGAATTTGCGCAAGAGCACTGACTTTGTAATGTACAAAATCAGTGCTCCTTGCAAATACAATGACGCTCCCATTCGGGCAAAAGCCCTCTTGCGCAAATGTATTTGCGCAAGAGGGCCAGTGTAGACAGCTAAAAAGTGTTTTGCGCAAAAAAGCCCCAATGGCTAAAACGGCGATTGGGGCTTTCTTGCACAAAACCACGTCTAGATTGGCACGGACGCTTTTCCGCAAAAAGTGCTTTTGCGCAAAAGCGTCCATGCCAATCTAGACGCTCTTTTCCGCAAATACTTTTAACAGAACAACTTTTCCGTGAAAAGCATTTGTGGAAAATCATGCCAGTCTAGACGTAGCCACAGAGAAAGCAGCAGGGGATCCTTCTTTCTCACTAGAGAAGCAGGTTTACTAGTAGCAGTAGTCAGAGTCACTAGTCAAGGCATATCTGCTGTACAGGACAACAAAAGAACTGCAGGATTGGTTACAATAAAAGGACAGTATCTAGTACCAAAGTGTGCTGTTGTGTAGAAAGCTATACATTCCACCAAAAATTATACTGACAAAAAAAAAACCCTCTGTTTTTTATAACACTTCTTTCTGTGTGGGATCTTTAGTTGTAATGTTTTATATTTAGGACATTTATGTCACTGTAATATTTTTCTAATATCTTTGTCACTAATTTATTCTCTTGTTCTTCATATAATTCTAATGTAAATGTATTCTATGAAAATCTATATTTTATTGTTTAAGGTGTTGTAAAATTAATTGCCTTACCCCATTTGCAGATTATTTAGACTAAATAACAGTGCCATCTGCTGAAAAGTAGTAGTGACTTGCAGGACAAATTTACAGACCATTGTACTTGAATGAGCACAGCACAAGACAGGGAAGTAACCAATGGGGGGAGGGAGAGGGGAGGAGACAGGAAAAAAGTGAAAACAAGAAATGAAAAAAAGTGGAAGCAAAGATTTTTTAAAAAAGCATTGATAATAAAGGCTACTTCTAGACTGCAGGCTTCTTTCGGAAGAAGCTTTTTTCGGAAGAGATCTTCCAAAAAAACTTCTGAAAAAGAGCATCCACACACAAAAGCGCATCAAAAAAAGTGATGTGCTTTTTCAAAAGAGAGTGTCCACACTGATTGGATGCTCTCTCTCATAAAAGGCCACCCGGAACCACTTCAGGAAGAGCTATTTAGGTCACCAATTGCTTCCGAGTGCTGGTGCCGGAGCCTTGCAGAGACACACGCTTAAAGGGATCCCTCTGGACAGCTGTTTCTCTGCTTCTGCTGTGTGCTTGCTACCTCTTCGAGGGACAGCAAAGCTTTCACAGTGCCTGTTGTGGTTGCCCTGTTCTTTTTTGAACACCACAGCTTTTTCCTGTGAGCCATGCAGCCGGAGCTGCCCCTGGGCATGTGATGACCCCACACAGCCATGCTGCAGTTTTTGCAGCACTTTGTGCCAGCTACCTTCCTGGTCCTGCACAAGCTGGATCCTGAGCTCCTTCTGGGGACCCACTCTGCTGCTCCACTCTGGCAATTGCACCCCACTGTGGAGAGGAATTTTTGGAGGCTCGACACCAGTTCGGACTGGTGGGACTGCCTGGTCATGGAGTGCAGGGACGTTCATCATTGGCTCCAAAACTTCAGCATGCGGAAGGCCACCTTTTTGGAGCTATGTGCCTGGCTTGCCACCACCCTCCGGAGACGTGACACCCACCTGCGGCCTGCCATCCCCCTGGAGAAGACACTTTTGAGCTGTAGTTCCTGCAGAGGGAGAAGAGTGTTGGACAAGAGGGAAATGGGGTTGGGGTCTGTGGAGGATGGAGTTGGGGTAGGAGGGACTTGTGCCCCGGGGGCTTGTGCCG
Organism: Apalone spinifera; assembly: GCA_030068395.1. Classification (NCBI taxonomy): domain Eukaryota; kingdom Metazoa; phylum Chordata; order Testudines; family Trionychidae; genus Apalone; species Apalone spinifera. Next base: position 184,670,676 of record CM057845.1, read on the forward strand.
TGCCGCCCTAACACAGCCACAGGTGGCTCCTGAGGTGTTTGGGGGGGGGCAGGAGTGGGGAGCAGGGCAGGCATCTCCCAAGGGCTCAGGCACCCTCTTTTTCATTCTCTGTTTTGTGTGTTTCTTTGTCTCCTTCTGCAGATGTTGAGGGCCATCAACTTGATCCAGCTGTAGAGGGTCGTCCATCTGGGAGACCTGGATGCGACTGTGGCTGGATTTGCTGTCCTGAGGTTCCTGAACTGTGGTGGAGCCATTGATGTAACCTATATTGTGATCCATGTTTCCTAGGAGGTGCGGGCCCGCTCCTCAGGGGCGGGCCCGCGCATGCACCATGTGCCCAGGTGCGGCACCGCGCACCCAGGCCTGGGACGCCAAAATGGCTCGGCCCGCCCTGTCCTCCCCCCGCAGTTCGAGGAGCGACTGGCTCTCCAGGCCAGACCAGGACGAGGGATGCCTCTTGCTCCCCCTGCGTGGGTCCTGGGGCTTGACTTTGTGCATTGCTATGCAGGCCTGTGGCAGGGAGAGCCGCATGGTCAGGGTGCTACTCCCAGACCAGTTTCCTGTCACAAAGCTTGTCCGGGATGCCTGCAACTTTAAGAGGGGCCAGGAGACTGGAACTATAGAGTTGTGATTACTTCGTATGGAGTGCTCACCAGGACACCTGTGCAATTTCCTGGAAGCCTTTTCTTTCGAAAAAAACCCCTCCTCCCCTTCCACATACGCCTTTTTCCAAATGAGCTCTTTCAGAAAAAGGCTTCTTCCTCATAGAATGAGGATTATCAATGTCGGAAAAACCCCTCTGTTCTTCTGATTTTCTTTCAGAAAAACACAATTGCAGTGTGGCTATTTTTCCAACAAAACTCTGTAGTATAGACATACCCAAAGAGATGACAGAAAAGTATGATTTCAAAAGAAAGAAGCTAAGTGAGCAGGGAGGGAAGGAGATAGCTATTATTAGTGTCAATTTGGGGAATATAAAAACACATAGACTCAGATTTTTTCAACCCATAAGGCCAGACTAAATTAAATTAACAGAGATTGCCTATCTCCTAGAACTGGAAGGGACCTTGAAAGGTCATCAAGTCTAGTCTGTTACCTTCATAGCAGGCCCAAGTACCATCCCTGACAAATTTTTGCCCAAATCCCTAAATAGCCTCTTCAAGGATTGAATTCACAACCCTGGGTTTAGCAGACCAATGCTCAAACCACTGAGCTATCCCTCCCCCATAGAATATCACTGACATTAAAATAGCAAGGGTCTGTGTGGACTGGTTTTTTTCAGGCTCAGGGTCATAATCTTTCATAAATTAAATGTATAGATCCCTGGTGATGCCCTCACCCGAATAATATGTATGTTTATTGCCTAGGGCAATGGGCCTGTTGCCTCTACCATCATAATTATTAATAAACTAAGCAAGCACATGGTTTATTAAATGTAACATGAACCTATCTGAGCTCTCATTTTTTAAAATCTTTTGTAAATTAATTCTAGTAAAATAAACCTTGGGAAACAGAAAAGACCCATTATTGATATAACCTGCACAAAATGAACAAGGAGGCAAGGAAAGCCTATAATCTCTGTTTGTTAGCATTCACCCACATTGCTGTTCACTAAAATATTCATGGGCAGTTGTGTGAACGTCTGACCTTCCCCTTCCTTTTGAAATGAATGAGGAATCGGGAACCCTCTCACATATTTGCTTTGCTTTCTACAATATTTTTAATTTGACTTTTTCCCCAATGACAGTTCAGCAATTAGAATGTGGAGGTCTGAATGTGAATAGCTGCTGTGATCTTAATTAAAGGTTTAATGTATTCTTCTTTTTTGCATCCAACGACATGGCATGTAGCTTTTAATTTCTTTAGAAGAAGGATAATAGAAATCTCCACTGATGATTAAGAGATCAGAATGGAAAGAGTTGCTACCTTTATCACTTTATTACACATTTTCAGGACAATTTATTTCTTTTAGATTTCAAACCAGAAATTATGGTATGAACATGAATCTAAATTTTTTATTTGAAGAGATACATTTTATATTCTCTTTACATTTATTTTCAATATACTGTGAATATGCCAATTAGCTTTTATTTATTTTAGGATATCTTATAATATCCTATTTGGTTAAATAGCATGAGACATCTATTTGATGGAAATGTTTGCACTTATAAACAGATCGGCATGCAAACTATAGTGGTATCATTCATATACACAGTGGATTTCAGGATGATTTGTCAAAAAAGTTAAAGAAATTATACATACAGTAATAATATATGTGTATTTTTCTGGCAGCAGGTTTGAGTTATTGTATAATTTTGTCATTTTCTACATTTGTCATATTTTTATTTAATTTCCCACATCAATTCAAGTCAATAGACATGTTTACCCAATTGCTTACTTTAAAAGTACTAATTATGACATAAATTATATATTTTTCCAAATTAGGTTGAGGGGTTTTTGAGTTTTTGACAACAACTCTGACAACAACTATTCTGGCATACCTTGTCTTATTTACATGTTCCGTAATTTTATTGTTGTACGGTTAGGAGGTGATGATGAATAAACTGATTATGTTCCCCTGCCATATTGTAGAAGTAGCCTTTTAAATATTTTGCATGCTTTTTGAAAATCAGTTCTTTTAATCAATGTTTGTTATATTTGAGATGCTATTTTTCAACCATTATACACAAGGGCT
>CM057845.1:184695379-184716355 GCA_030068395.1 Apalone spinifera
AATACTTACATTAGCTTCCCTAGTTCAAACTAGGGGGCTAGTGTAGACATACCCTAATATCTATTGTTGCTGCCAGGATATTTCTTTAAGGTAATAAAGAGAAATAAAAGGACTCAAATCATATAGGGAGCCTTTTTAAAACAAATATAAAGTAACTAAAGATCCAAAAATAAGATGAGGAGTCATGATCAGACCAATAAGTCTTTCTTGCACATGCATTAATGAGTTACTCAGATGTTTGAAGACAAGTAGCCTTTGGCCTTATGTTTCACAGTGGATATCAGGGTTATTTCCTTATGCATTTATAACCTCCCTTGTCCAGCACCCTCTGGACTGGAGTGGTCCTGAACAAGGGAATTTGCCAGACTAAGGGAGGTCAGGCATATGGGCTCTCCCAGGGCTCCCCTCCTAGTAGCTTCCCCAGGAGAACCTGGAGACCTGACCTCCTCTGGCTTACCTGCATGCCTGGCCTTACTATGAGGCCAACTGAGGCGGCCGCCTCAGGTGCCAGACTGTGGGGGATGCCACTAGGACCCAGAGTGTAGAAAATTGTGTCTGCTACTGGTGCAGCGAGGGGGCATGGAGGCACATTTGAGCTCCCTGCCTCAGGTGCCAAAATGTTGTGTGCTGGCCCTGCTTACCTGCCGGGCTCTGCTGCCCCCAGCTTGCTTGTGGGGCTCTGCTCCCTACCCTCAAACCCATGCAAAGCGGCAGCTGATCCTGGGTTCCTCAGGTTCATGTGCACAGCAGCGGCAGCTGCTCCCAGGATTCTCCAGAATTCTGGAAGCATCTGGGCATCAGCTGCTCCCAGGGCTCTCTACCCCCAGGTCACTGCTCTTACAGGCTGCCGCTGACCAAACTGGCTCCACGCCCAGCCATTCTCAACCTCTGCGGCTGGGGCTCTCTGGTCTAGCAACATCTGTGGTTCTGTGATTTAGGAGCACTATATATTTGTATAGGGGGTGAAAGGAATGTTGTGAACCAAGGGCATGTCATCTGTTAGGTTCCACGAGTTCAGACAAAAATCCAAGTTCTGTATCTAGTTCTGAGTTTGCATCAATACATACATTCAGCTCTTTGTAGGTGGAGGGCGAAGCTGGGTGGCTCCTCATGGGGTGCAAGACTGGGCTGGGAGGAAGGGGTTTGGAGGCATTGGGGCCACTTACCAGTGCCGTGGATGGAAAATCTGCTGTGATACTTGTTGGCTAACTGGTTAAATCTCCACAATATGGAGTGCCCCATCCCCATCTGGCCACTTTCTTCTTGGTTGCAGGCACCCCACCATGTATAACTGTTCCCTAGGGCTCTGTCTACATTGCTGCTTTTTATCGGAAAAATGTATGCAAATTGCTCTCTGCAATTTGTGTACCTTTTTGCGATGGTTTTGTTGGAAGTGACTTTTCTGAAATTTGGCCCATCTACACTGGGTCAAATTTCGGAAAAACCTCCTCTTTCGGAAGAGCCCTTCTTCCTAGTGGTATGAGAAAGACAGGGCTTCCGAAAGAGCATGTCTGCTCTTCTGCAAAAAAATGTCAGAAGAGCAGATGAATTCCCTGTATGTGGCAGAGTTTTTCCAGGATACCTCCGTAGTCTAGACATAGCTTAAGTTGGCTGTCCGTTTCCCCACCCCCACCCTCCGTGGTCATCATGGAGTACAACTGTCCCTCCTATTAGACCCCTCCCTTTTCACATTATAGAAAGCAATCAAATTCCAGGCACATCCTATTTCCGTGGCACAACCAAACCATGACCTTACTTTAAGTTAGAATAAGAGGAAGCTGCTTACCAAATTCCTAGCTCTTACTGCTTAGGAAGAGTTCTTGAACAAATGTATTCACAGACAGGCACACATACACACTCTCTGATAAATATGATAACATGATGACCATATTTAACAGTAATATCTAGGAACTTAAGTTTTGGGGAGGGTAGGAAATGAAGAGAAAAAAAGGATCATGTGCAGCAGAATTTCTCTGTTTTAGGACAGTTTATGTGATAGAGAAAAGAGGGAAAACTCACTAACCTTTTTCAAGTAAAGATTTAATTGAGCTTTCTTGATCTATTAGTTGTAACAAGACATCATCAACATGGAATGAAAATTCAACTTAAGTAACCCATGGGGATACCTTGTAATTTGATCATTAATCCTAATTGTATAAGCCACTGACTTGAAGACTAAAATAAATAACAGGAGAAAAAGGAAGTCTGTGTGTTTTGTTGCCTCTGCTATTAAAGTAAAAATTGGGACATTAACAAAAATCCTTGGAAAGAAAAATTGAAAAATACTGTATAAACACTAAGCTAATTCCAAATCACCAGGACTAAAAACTAATAAAAAAACCATTCCTGCATATTTTACATTCAAATAATTGATTGAAAATGTAATTATGAATTGATAATGGGCCAGTAAAAGAAGCTGCAATATTTTCTCATCTTGTCTGAAGACATTGGGTTTGAGTCAAATATCCCTCACCAATTCTGCACTAGCGTAAATCCATTTTGTCAGATTCTGAATTGAAATACAGTGGCGTAATGGTTGGCTCCTGGTATTCAAAGGAACAAGATCATGATTGCTTTGAGCAACAGCTAGCATTTTTTTTTTAATAGTGGAGTAGATCTTCAACTGGTATAAATTATCATACCTCCATTTAATTACATGGAGCTAACAGTTTACGCCAGCTGAAGAGTGTCCTACTCTTTTTCACTCTTACTTGTTCTGTTACTTATTGCCCATGTGCAGTGCTCACTTTACTGCATTATTTCTCTGGGTCAGTGTAAAATCTAGTCATCTTGCCCATACAAATGACAGCTGACTCTCCTTCAGTTATTGAGAACAACGGGAAGTAGGACTGTCAATTAATCACAATTAACTCAAAAATGAATTGCTATTTTAAAAACATAATCATGAATAATTATAGTTTTAATCACTGTTAATTTTTTGGATGTTCTTTTTCACATCAAAATATTGATTTCAGTTAAAATGCAGACTACAATGTGTACACTGCTCATCTCATTTACACAAGTACCCTCTCTCTTTTGTAATACTTATATATATAGTATCTGTAAACTCCACTTCAATTCATCTGATGAAGTGGGTTTTATCCACAGAAGCTTATGCCCTAATAAATCTGTTAGTGCCTAACCCCATGTATATACTAGGAAAGTATTTCAAATTACAAAATGTGACTTAATAATTCTCAATTTAACAAATTTGAACTAGCACATCCATACTACTTGAAATTAGTCTGATGCAGGATCCATTAATGTGGATGCACTGCCTCATACTTAGAGCCCCAGGAAGCACTGGAGAGTAATTAGTTTGAATTACTCTGGGGAGTAATTATTTCAAAATATCAGCACTGGAGTGTCCGCACTACCATTATTTCAAAATAACTATTTCAGAATTAGAATTACTCCTGGGCTGTGTCTACACTGGCGTGATCTCACACAGAAGCAGCCGCTCTTGCGCAAAAACTTGCTGCCTGTCTACACTGGTCGCATGTTCTTGCGCAAGTAAACTGACATTCTACTGTATGAAATCAGGGCTTCTTGTGCCAGAACTCTGATGCTCCCGCTCAGGAATAAGCCCTTTTGTGCAACTGTTCTTGCACAAGAGGCCAGTGTAGATAGGCAACATGAAGTTCTTGCACAAGAAAGCCCTATGGCTAAAATGGCCATCAGAGCTTTCTTGCGCAAGAGAACGTCTACACTGACATGGACGCTCTTGTGCAAAAGCACATCTCTTGCGCAAAAGCACATACCAGTGTAGACGCTCTCTTCTGGAAGAGCTTTTGCAGAAGAATTCTTCTGCAAAAGAGTTGTTGCACGAGAACATGCCAGTTAGACGTAGCCCTGATGTAAAGCAGGAGTACAGATTTTGAATTCTGTGGCCCATTGTTTCGAAGTAATGGGCTTGGTGTTGTGGATTTTCTGCTTCGAAATTAGACTTTGTGGGGGAGGGGTTATTTTGAAACAAAGTCCTTGTGTAGACCAGGGCTAAGGTGGCACAGGACTCATTGTTTTTGCAGCTAGAGACTAACACAACTACCCCTCTGAGACTGCTCACTTTATGCTACATTTGATTGCAAATATTTGTACTAAGAATACATTCAAAACAGATTTAACAAAATGCAAAGTACGTAACATAATGAGACTTCTAAAGATAGCTCCAACACTTGACCAAAGATTAAAAATTCTGAAATGCCTTCCAAAATCTGAGAGGGACAACATATGAAGTATGCTTTCAGAAGTCGTAAAAAAGTAGCACTGCAATGAAGAGACTTCATAACTTGAGCCACCAAAAAAGAATATCAAACTCCTGCTGGTGGCACCTGACTCAGATGATGAAAATGAACACAAATTAGACCACGCTCCTTTGAATTATTATCAAGCAGATCCTGCCATCAGGATGGATGCATGCCCTCTGGAATGGGTGAATCATGAAAGGACATATGAATCTTTAGCACATCTGGCACAAAAATATTTTATAATACTGGCTAGGACATTGCCATGTGAATGCCTGTTCTCACTTTCAGGTGACAATGGAAACAAGAAAAGGGTAGAATTATCTTCTGAAAATGTGAACACACTTGTTTGGCCCAGTGATTGGCTAAACAAGAAGTAGGACTCATTGGATTGTAGTCTCTAAAGTTTTACATTGTTTTGTTTTTGAATGTGGGAGGGGTTTGTACATAATTCTACTTTATAAATTCAACTTTCAGGATAAAGAAATTGCACTACAATTTGAAATAAGCACTCCCCTATTTTGAATTTATTTCGAAATAGTGGTTTGGCTGTGTAGACATTAGGAAAGTTATTTCGAAATAAGAGCTATTATTTCAAAATAACTTTGCTGTATAAACATACCCTTACTGTCTAGTGTTGGTAGTATAACTTGATATTCAGATGTGTGCAAAAAACTGTAATATCTGATGCAAGGAAATTTTCACATTTCTGAAAAAAAGATAATTCTGAGCTGGAAAAAAACCTCAGATATACACAATTTTCCATGTGAGGAATTCCTTTTCCAGGGATTCCATTTTATTTCTGGGAGCTGCTTCTTTTTTTTTTCTTTCATGCCTTCATAAACTATTACTGTAGCTACAAGATAATTTCAGGAAACAAGAAATAGGTTAGTTAAAATATATTCATTTTATGTCTGAATTGCTTTTGTTTTACTAACTGAAGATTATATTGCTCAACAGATGGGAAAATGTCTGCACATCAGAAACCTAATACTATTCAAGTAAAATTCAACATAAGGTTTTTATTTCTTGAAGGATACAGCAACTTTATGCAAATGAAAGTACACTATAAAATATGACCTGCCATTTAGTACAGAGTCCCAAATCTACATGTATGTTTCAGGATCTTAGGATCACCACTCTCTACAGAGACAAGATGGATGAGGCAATATCTTTATTGGATCTATTTCTCTTACAGTGAAAGAGACAAACTTTTGAACTTACACAAAGCTCTTCTTCAGTTCTACTTCACAGGAGGAGATCAGAGTTTTATAAAACTTGCATTCCCTCTTAGATTGGGCAACACTGTTTCCTTATGTTTTCAATTAATTAAACGGGTACTATACCAGACAATTAATGAAGAAAGTTGGATTACTGGTTATGGCCCTGGACTGGAACTCAGGAGATCAAAGGTCAGTTCCTATTTTGTGTATATGACCTTGCCTGAGTCACTGACTCTTCAGCTCCCTATATATAAAGTGAAAATGGTAATATTTTCCCTTCTCCCACAATTAACCTGTCATGTCTCAAAAGCACATAAGTTTTTTAAAGCACCTAAGTGATTTAGAAGCATGAATCCCATTAAAAGCCAATGGAGCATTTGCTCTTAAGTAACTCAAGTGTTTTCAAAATCCCAGCCATAGTGGCTTTCTGTGGTCGTGCAGGACACGGCATAATAGGTCTCTGATCTCAACTGAGAGCTCAGAGTGTCCTATAACAGTAATGTGGTTAACATATTATTTGATTAAGTGTTCAGCAAGCTACATAGCTGGTTGAATACAAAAGCAATTATTAGGTTATTAGTGAGAGGCAAAAGATATAAAGCTGACAGAAGGAACTACTTTTATTTTGAACCAACACATGCTAAACTTAATATACTCTTTGCCTCAAAGAGTTCAACAAGAGATCAAAAACTCTATGACTATCCAAAGTTGGGGAAAAGTTTATTCTGAGTTTTACACTTTTATTCTTATTTGATTTAATCTCCTTGCTGAAGTGCTACTTTATTAATATTTCTGTACAGTAGGCACAGGTTTTTTTATTCTGAGAAAGGTGGAAGTTACAAGTTTCCAATGGGACATTGATCCAACATAGAAAATCCTAATATACTTTATCCAGTAATAATTGTGGTTTCCACGTAAAAAATAGTTTGGTGAATGAGATTGGGTGAACTGCTAGATAGGAGCTTACTTAATATTCATTCTTTTAATACTAGAGTCAGCTTAATTTTGTTTGTATTGTGTTTTATTTCTAAAAATTGGTGCAGTTGGGGAGAGACTTTATTTTGAACTATTTTTTTACAATTTGGAAAAGATTAGAGATCAAATTTTAAAGATGGCTTCAGATGAATAATAAATATAAATTTTTATTATCATATTATATGTTTAATAAAACTAAGGATTTAGCCTTCATTAAGAGATTTTCTTCATCAACAAAAATTAAAAAAATCTGCAACCTAAGCAAAAGAAGCTGAAGAACACATCTCCTTCAGACGCCAGTTCTAATGTTTCAGGAGTTCAGTTAAAATTGCCCCCACTCTTGACACAAGAATGTAATACCTAGGGATGCTAAAGGCTTGTTGGTATGCTTACCAGTTATTGGATTAACCAGTCCTTGCTGGTGAACTCTGCTGGCGGCCAGCCATGCAGGGCTAGCACAGCCCCAGCTGCAGAGGGATGGTGGGACTTTGCAGTAGTGGCAGGATCTCATGGCAGTGGCAGAACTGGAGATGGAACCTCACGGCCATGGCTGGACTCACAGCTATACTGCAGGCCCTAAAGTAAATAGGTAACCTGTTAAGCTCAAGGGTTTAACTGGTTAATCATTTTAATATCCCCAGTAACACCCTGGATGTAGTTTCCTTACAATTTGACAGAAGTAGCCACCAGCAGCCATAATGTGCAGCACAGATAGAGGCTATGGATTTAAAGCTGAGAGTGCCTGCTTCACCTTGGCTTGAGGTACACAAACAACCATGTGGCAGCTGAAATCAGGAGTCCAACAGTCAAGTTACACAACCAGTTGCTAGCACCAGATGGAACCACGCCATCTTATGAGCTGAGTGAGGCTGGGTCCCTTTGACAGTTTTGGTGGTGCAGAGATTTGAGAACAACCAAAGTCTTCCTTTGGACATGTGGACTGGGTTCTGCGGATCCAGGATTCACTTGTGAGGAGGAGTTTGGAAATGGAAAACCTATATCATAAGGGGTTAGGGCTTTAAGGATAAACATGGTTTCCAGCTCTGATATTGGACATTATGAATAATCCAGCTTGTGACAATATTTATTTTGTCTGTAAATTCTCATTCATAGTTGCAGGTCCCCTTTAAGAGTCCCTTTTAAGAGGTCCATGAGACAGCGACTGTGACTACCATTGGAACTTCTCTTCCAGGGACAATGAGATCACAGAGGAGAGGTAGAAAGTATTTCCCTTCTGCTGTTCCTCTAGGATCCACACAAATGCCAGAAGTTCCATGTGGTTTTGGAGCAGGTTCTATGGCTTATTCCAGAGCAGGAAATATAGTATGTTCATGCTCTATGATAGAAGGGTAATCAAGTTTGTCAGGTTGCCTACACAATATTAGCTCTCTATTGAGATTCCTGTATGTTCCAAGTTAAATTCCATCAAAACAATAGTTGGTCTCTGTGTATCAGGTAGTTTATTAAAAATAAAATTAGTGGTTGAAATTATACCTCTAGGAAACTTTCATTATCCAAGAATGATCTGGAAGTAACAATGAGAATGTAATTACAGTTTAATTTATAACAAGTGGGTTTCAATTATTTCTTCTGGAAGGAAAAAATTATTACTAGCAGCCAGCAGCTAGAGTGCTGTGATTTTGTCTGTGGATGATTCATTTATTTGTTGTCAAATAAACAAAAAGTGGCCTTCATGCTGTAGATTCTCTCACAGGTTCAGACAGAAGGAACTGTCTTTTGGAGTTATGGTTACATCTTTTCTCTTCTGCTCTTAGCTAGCCCATGTGTTCAGTTACACCAATGCAAATCTGGTTTAACACTTTAGACTTAAGAATAGTTACCCTAGATTTGTACTGGTGTAATTCAGCAGAATTTGTGCTCTGGTATTTACTAGAGGTGGTCAAACTATTACTTGCAAATAATTTATTTGATGGGTGTCTTTTGACTCTTTCCACATTGTTCATGTTGTGATTTTTTACAAATGTGTCCATTATTAAGCCAACTTCTTTGTAGGGAGGGTAGAGTTCATTCTATATGATATTACTGGATTGCACACTACCGTGCATTTGCTGTTCTTTACTACTTTGGTGTGAACGCTCACCTTAATTGCCATATATAGTTTTTACTCCCTGCTTGGACAAGTATAACTCTAATAAAGAGATCAAGGGAATGAACAAGACATTGTGCCTCTGAGAAAAAGATAAGAGCAGTTTGTAAAATTAGATGAAATGGGGCTAGTGAAATGTTAGAGCACTCTAAAACTTTGTGTAAAGTTATTGGTAGAGTGTTTAAACTACAAATTGGGGGGAAGCTAACAAGAACAGAGGAGTGCATAAGCCAGCCAGAGACACCAGTTGAAGATATTGGTAATTTAATTATAACTGAATTAAAGGGTAGAATGGAAAACACAACTGATTTAAGGCTGGGACAGGAAAAGAACACAAAGTACATTTCTGTGAAATCAGCAGTGGTGTCAACCTACAGCGTTAAATAAAAACAGGCAACTGGTCATAAGTAAAACTGAATCTTTATATACAAATGGAATAAGTCTGAGAGTAAAACTGAGGGAACAAGAATTCCAGGAAATGGAAATAGGATATTCCTAAAATAGATATTAAGGAAACATGATGGAACTTTAAAAATTATTGGGGTACAGGAAAGACAGACTAAATTTACAAGGCTTAATATTGACTCTAATGGATTCTTATAAATCTAGTGGGATCAAAATTACAAATTGTGAGGTCCACAAAATTGAATCCCTAAGGATACAAATCCCAAGATGCAAGAATAGAAACACATTAGTAGGGCTATTCTACTGGCCCCCAAATAAAGAAAAGCACATTGAATTCATAATGATCAGAGATAGTACAATTTAACAAAACAAAACATGCATGAATTGCTGTATATAAATTGATCAAATAGCACCACAATGGAACAAATTTTAGAAAAGCAATTTATTGACTCTTGAAGTGATTGCTTCTTGGAACACTAGTTCTAGAGCACACAAGAGGACAAGCTGTTCCTGTGTGTTACCTGAGACTTAGTCAACAAGGAGCAGTAACTGGGACACTAAGGGCTTGTGTACATTTACAGCGCTATAACAATACCATTACACTGGCCCCAGTGTTCTTAGTGAAGATACTACTTATGCCGATGGGAGAGCTTCTCACAGCGTAGGTACTCCACCTCCCCAAGAAGCAGTAGCCATCTCATTGACATAGTGCTGTCTGTGCCAGGAGTTTGATCAGTATAATCATGTTTCCTGGCAGTGAGGATTTTCCACATCTCTGAGTAACGTAGTTATACTGACATTAGTATGTAGTGTAGACCAGACATAAGTAATAGGGACCACAATGTAATTAGATTCAACCTCACATGAAGACTCAGTGTCACTAAGCTTCAGAAAGGCAGATTTCAGTGAAAATGAGAAAGCTCATCATGTTAGACATTCTCAAGGTAAAAGCAAAGGAAGTAAAATTGTTGTCACAGATGCTACTTACAAAAACAATGTTAGTCTTGGAAAGCATGCATATTGCTGATGAAAAAAAAAAAAAGAACCAGGAATGCTGAGTAAATAAATATGGCTAAATGGCAAGGTTCAGGAGTTTACTCGAACCAAGGAATATTACATTTGTAAAGCTAACCCTAGTGATGCCCATAAATCGGAGCATAAACTACACCAGGCAATATGCAAGAGGGAAATTAGAAGAGCAAAGCATGTATTTCACAATGCAAATAGCTAGCACTATAAAAACAATCATGTGGTTAAGGAACAGAGGATGCTGGGGTCACAGTTAAAAATGTATTTTTTCTTATCACATTTATACAAGTTAAGTGCCTGGCATGTACATAAAGTCCCAGTTGCAAATGTTACAGACAGATCATTTTCTGATTTATTAATTGTCACTGAAGCAGAGATCAAGCCATTGGTTTTCCCAGGTCCTAGAGAAATTTTCTTTCACGTACCCATGCTCATTTTATTTTATTTTATTTTCCCTCCTCTTATAAGTCTAAAATGCTGTTTCTTTCCTTAACTTTCAAGGACTTTAGAAGGATTTAGAGTAGGTGTGAAGCTGTCAAAGTGATGGACAATGAAGACGAGCTTAACAGCTGCATTTTGAATGGAATGGTCAGGAATGATATTGTTATCAGGAAGGCTAGAAATGTGAAGGAAGTTGCATTAATCATGAGAGGAGGTGACAGAGAGAGAACATTTAGAAACAATCCAATTTCAGGAGACATCTTTGCTGAAGTTAAATTTTCTCTAAGCACCAATAATTAAGACATATCTCAATGAGAGGATGAGTTTTGGACATGAATCCATGGAGTGAAAGTAAATTAAGAACAAAGATTTTTCCAATATCATTGTATGCATATCCACTTATCTATCTACACATTTCAGTGGGTCCATTAATGAAGTGCAAGAAGAACACTTCAGCAGATTATTATAATTAATCAACTATTGCTATTTGTGTGGGACTAAGGCAGAAAAAAGCCCTGTCAGGTCAAACACATTGTTGTGTTTTGGATACTGATATTTTGTTTGTTTGTTTTTCAATAAAGTGCATCTTTACTAGACTTGCCAGTGAGGCAGCCCAACTGGTGCTTTTGAGAAAGACACTGATAACTATTAGGAAATACACAGAGACCACAAACTTATATATAAGCTATTAAATGCTGTAACTCCAATTGATAGGTCATTTTTAATAACTGCTGAAGAGAGAACCTCTAATTGGTGGGCTTCCAAGTATTGTATGTTTAGTTTGATTTAGATGGGCTAAGCAAACAGAAATTCCTGTGTTTATTTGAACCACTGTCTGACAAACTTCTGCTGTAAATGGTGAAACATCAGGCCCTCACAAGATTTTCATTCTTGCCTGCTTCCATATCAGCTGAAAATGAGAGCATCCTCTCTTTGAATTTCATAACCATAACAAGGAAGGCATGCAGAAGCCATGGAGCTTGATTAACAGAAAGAACAACAGCGGAGCCTCTGTGGAGCAACAGGTTTCCATGGAGTTCTACAATAAAGAAACTGCAAGTAGTTGGTAGTAATCTTCCTAACCAGTGAGGAACACCTCCGATCTCCAGGTAGTTGAAGCTTACCAGTTAGCTAATGAGATGTGGGGAGTGCTGAATGAATAGACTTCTGAAAAAGCACACAGTGCAACAAGTTGCAAGTGGCTTCCCATGTGCAAGGAAGAATTCATATCATATTGGAAAAAATATGTTTTAAACAACAATTGAGAGCCAAATTACATGGGCTGTTTAGCTAACAAATTTGGCCAATATTAACAGAGGCATATATACTAGAAAAAAATCTCATTAATTGATGGCCCTATTGAAATTAACATTTGCAGTGGAATCATGAGAATGAGATGGCTTGGCTCTCAGTATATATGTGTACAGAAACTAACACGAGTCCCTGTTCTCAGTTAGAGCTTGTAGGCACAATCATAACATTATATAGTAATACATGGATAAGAAGAGGTACTATACTATAAGATGGAGACAATAGTATCAAAAAATGCATATCAAATGCTATCACAAGCATGGCCAATCCATGGCTCGTGAGCCACATACGGCTCCCCCCCCCCCCCCCCCCCCCCCCCCCCCCATCAGTGCGGCTCGTGAAGCCACACCCAAACTCCTTGAACACGGCCCAGGCCTCCTGGCTCCCCTGTGCAGGAGAGCCATCTGGATCAAAATGGCAGATCCAATATGGCAGCCACTGATGGGAGCCTGCTGAGGTCAAAAAGCCTTCTTAAAGGGCCAGTCCTTTTTTTTTTTTTTTTTTTGGCTGTACAATTTTTGGGAGGCTCCTTTTCTTCTTTTTGGAGGCAGTCGGGGGGCCACCACTCCCTCAGGGCAGGCCGCCCACCTCCGGGGCATAGTTCAGACTTCTCCAGTCTAGTTTCAAAGTACACTGCTCCTGTATTAGGGGAACTACGGCCCACTGGACTAGTCTGAAAGTACACTGCCCCTATATTGGGGGAATATGGCCCACTGGCCTAGTCTCTCAGTACACTGCCCCTGTATTAGGGGAAATTCGGCCTCCCAGCCTAGTCCTTTATATGCAGGCTCTGAGGCCTACTCCCTCAGCCGCACCCCCACTCACCGGGGTTCAGGGCAGGAGGGGTAGGGGGGCCCGGGCCCTCCCTCTCCACCGGGTCCCGACCCAGGGCCCTATCAGTGGCGGGCAGCTCCCACCACTGGCTCAGCGGGGGTTCTTCCCCACAACATGCCGAGTCCTCAGGGGCTTTTCCAGCTCCCTGCCCTGCATCACTTCCTATCCCCTTCCCCCGGCCAGTAGCGGTCCCACCTGTTGGCGCGAGTCGGGTGGCGGTAGCAGCACTTCCCAAGTCAGCGTCGGGGTTTGTGGTGGCAGGTCCAGTGCCTGGGTTCCAGGGGGTTGGCCGGCGGCTCCATCGTTGGGGTCGAGCCCGGCTTGGGCCTGGCAGCGGCGCGTTCAACGAGCCTGGTGACTCCCTCTCTGGCAGTTGGTTCTGCGACTCGGGAGGTTGGGTGCTAGCTCCAGCTCCGATGACGGCCTGCCACTTCTGAGCAGGCCTGCAGCCTTTTATACTTCGGCTCCCCTGGGAGCATGCCCAGTAGGGCTGCATGGGTGTGGCCCTCTCCGCTCCCTGCACCAGGTGGTTTCCCTTGGCTTGAGTGCAGGGTGGGGCCTCTCCGTCACAGGGGCTCTTTTTTTTTTTTTTTTTTTTTGTCTTTACAGCTTTTTGCCCCGGCTCTTTGCACTGGATCCAGCTGGATCTTGGCTCTTCATCTAGAATGGGTTGGCCGCCCCTGTGCTATCAGAACAAGGAAGAAGCTACCATTGTAGTATGTTTGGCCTTGAACCTCTGCAACAAAGATAGGATACCTATTGCAGAGTGTCATCACCACAGTCGGTGAGTATAAGAGGCCAGAGAAGGCTGAGCCTCTTTCCCTCACCAGTATTTGTCTGACTGCAGTTTCTGTGAGATCCCTACTCCCCAAAAAGCTAGCCCACCACCAAGGGTGTCATTTCAGGAGGGTGGAGAGGGGGGGAAAGCAGCCATGTGTACCAAGATGTGGTTTGCTTTTTTTCCCATTTCCTATCAGGGAGCAAGGGGAAACTACACAGATTTCATGAATTACTTCTCTGACCTCCCCTCTTCACCAGCCAGGAGCGAGAGTCATCCACAGAAGCCATGTATTTCCCCTTGCTCCCTGAGGGTATGTCTACACTGCATTCCTCTTTCCACAGAGGAATGCAAATGCAGCTGAGCGAAATTGCAAATGAAGTGTGGATTTGAATTTCCCTTGCTTCATTTGCATAATGGCATCCAGGCGCTTTTTTGAAATACCCTATGTTGAAAGAAAAAATGCCATCTACACGGGGTTATTTAGGAAAAAAAAACCCTTCTTTTGAAATAACCCTTAAACCTAATTTTTTAAGGAGGTTAAAGCATGGGTAGCTGACTGCAAGAAACCTGGGGAGAGCTTTTTGGGGATCAAGCTGCAGGCTGAAAAGAGTAAACTTGGTAGTGTTTGCTGCTATTTGATTCCCTCTGGATTCAGAGACACAGGACGTCGTACATACTTTGTAAATAAACAAAACTGTATCAAAGAAATATCTGACTATCACCACTTTGTGCTCCTTAGAGGACCTCTCAATGGGCACCAAACTTTGATCACTAAGGGTATGTCTACACTAGCCCCCTACTTCGAACTAGGGAGGCTAATGTAGGCATTCAAAGTTGCGAATGAAGCCCGGGATTTAAATATCCTGGGCTTTAATTGCATCTTCCCATCCGGGCGCCATTTTTAAATCCCCCTAGTCCAAACTAACTGCCCGCAGCTACACACGGCAGTTAAACATTAATTCAAACTAAGTCCTAAACTACAGGATAAGGGTGAATTAAGATATATACAGCGTCAGCTTCCATCTTCTCTATAGTATAGGTAGAAAGAGGCAACTGTATAGTTCATTATTCCAAACACTAATGAACAAGTGTGTATTATACCTTCAGCATAGTGCTGAGTCAAAATGCAGTACTGCTTTCATCAGTCCAAAGCCAGACTAAAACAGACAGTACAGAAAACCTAATACTTTTTTTTCCACATAAGTGGGCAACCACCAGAGTCTACAATAAAAAGAAGAAA
The DNA here is from genome assembly GCA_030068395.1 of Apalone spinifera. Classification (NCBI taxonomy): domain Eukaryota; kingdom Metazoa; phylum Chordata; order Testudines; family Trionychidae; genus Apalone; species Apalone spinifera. Next base: position 184,709,970 of record CM057845.1, read on the forward strand.
AAACACCCGTTAGTATACATCAGTGATTCATATAAAGGACTAAATTCTACCTTTTGATGCAGCTGCAGCTTTTCCAATTGACATTACTGAGCCCTGATGTGCACAGACGCGTGGTTTTGTCTCTCACTGTCTGATTTCAGTGAGATTAATGAGCTTGTTCAGAGGCAGAAAGTGACCATTCAGTTCTGTAAAATTTTCAAGCTTACTCAGTGTTCTGTTTGAATTTTGAGCAATAGTTTGGGTCAGAATCTATTATATCTGAATACATTTTCCTTTCCCAGGTAGTAACTACAAGTATGTTTTCTCATTCAATTTCAAGCTTGCATGTTTTGGTTCAGGATCAGTGCATTTGTGTACCTCAGGCTATGTCTGCACTGAACGCTTATTTCGAAATAGTGTGTCTACACAGAAAACAGCCATCAAAACAGCACTGAGCTATTTCAAAATAGAACGCCCACACAGATTGGACACAGAATCGCATTCAAGCCCCACCCCCCCAGAAGCACTTCAGGCAGGGCATCAGTATAGCAGTCACTTCCTGGAGCTGCTTCTTGAGGTTCTCTGAGGCTTGAGTTTAAAGGGACCCACCATGCACAGCCATGTCTCTTCTTCTCCTCCTGTTTGCCTACCTCTCTGAGAAGCAGCACAGCATATTCACTGTGTACTTTGATTGCCCTGTTGGACACCACAACACTCCCAGCTATGGAGCTGGAGCTGCCTCCCAGCTCTTACAGTTTATGCTGCACCTCCTGGTGCAGTTTCTCCAGGCTGCCCTCATGGCCCTGCAGGAAGAGACCCCCCTCCCCTCACCTCATTGCGGGGCACCTCCTCTCTTCTCTCCAGCCGCTGTTCTTGCTCTTGCAGCACGATCCTTCCCACCGTCCCCTGCACGCTGTGCCCCACCGCTTCTGGCGCCAGGACACCAGTTCCAACTGGTGGGACTGGATCATCCTGAGCAGTGGGATGACCAGCAGTGGCTCCAGTACTTTCACATACAGAAGAACACCTTTCAGGAGCTATGTGAGCAGCTTGCCCCTGACCTCAGGTGACGGGACACTCACATGTGACCCGCCATCCCGATCCAGAAGTGGGTCACCATTGCACTATGGATCAGTAACCATGGCTGACAGCTACTGATCCATCAGGAATTAGTTTGGTGTGAGGAGATTGGACTTGTGGTCATGCCGGTATGACTCCCTCACGCAATTGTCCTGGGAGGGTGGTGAACTGCTGGAATGGGGTTTCCCCAGGGAAAGTTGGAGGGGTTGGTGGTGGTGGTGGTGGTGGAGGAGGCTCCCTCCCTGGAAGGGTTTTTGGTCCTGACTCACCAAGGCCTGCAGGAAGAGTGGGGCAAGTTGGGGTTGCTCCTGGTGTGAGGAGGGAGACAGGGGTAAGAGGGATCGGGCTTGGGGACCTCCTGAGGATCCTGGCACCCTTGTGATTCTCTGTTTGTCTCCTTCTACAAGGTGGTGAGGGCCATCAAGACTTTCCTGCTGCACCGGCTCATTGTCTTGGGTGATGTGAACTGCATCATTGCTGGCTTTGTGGCTATGGGCTTCCTCAGCTACAGGGAGGGGGCTATTGTCAGTAACAACATCCTCATCTGGGCCCCTGACCATGAGGCATCAGATTATATCAATTTCAAGGGCTACTTTTCCATGGTCCTGCAAGCCATTGTGGATCACCAAGGCCAGTTCTCCAGTGTCTACATTCGCTGGTGGGGAAAAGTACACGAGGCCATTGTATTTAGGAACTCCAGCCTCTTCCACAGGCTGCATGCCGGCATCTGCTGAGTGGCTGAGTGTTGCATCCTCCACAACATCTGTGAGGGTAAGGGGGAGATGTGTCTGCCCACATGGGGGGAAGAGGCCAAGCAGCTCGCAAGGGCCTTTGAACAGCCACACATGGCTGCCATCCATCAGGAACATCAGGGGGCTGTGCAGATCCGGGAGGCCCTGAGGGAGAGTATCAGGCAGTGCCACCTGTGAGACTCTCCCCAGGACCTCCCCAAAAGGAAGCTTTGCAGTGGCCCAGTGTGCCTTTCCTCCCCCACCCCTTCCTTCTCTTTCACTCCCTTCCTCCCCTACCTCTTCCCCCTCCCCCTTCCAGAGACAATAAAGCATACCTGTTGTTTTGAAACCAACAACTATCATTATTTTTTATTCAGGGTAAACATAACTGGGGAGGGGCTGAGGAAGGAACCTGGGGGGGAGGAGGGAGATGGGATGGGGAGGAATGGGGAGGAGAGGCTCAGAGATGGGGCCTGGCGTGGCACCTGCCTCGGGCATCCCACTGCCTCATATGCGGGGCCCTCAGCAGCCACAGGGGAAGAAGGCAGAGGGGCAGGGACAGGAGCAGGAGGAGGAGCAGGGGGCGGGGCAGAAGAGGAAAGAGGAGCAGAAGGAGCAGCAGGAGCAGGAGCAGGAGCAGGAGTAGCAGTGGGAGCAGCCCCCGGGGCTGGGAGTAAGGAAAGCCTGTTCATACACCCTGTGAGCAGGAGCACAAGGGTCATCTGTGGCCAGCTCCTGAGGATGTGTGCTGTGGACAGCTGCTCCAAGTATGCCCATGTGCATGGGCTGCTGAGCAATCCCCAGACCAAGAAGGGTGAGCAAGGAACACCCAGCGCCCCTGGCCACCCACCACTTTCCACCTCCTGTATGTAGGGAAAGAGGGGGCACTCACCTGATGAGCCTTCCCCTGCCTCAGACAGCGCCTGGGAGAAGTTCTGGGAGAGGGGCACCTACTCTAGGTCAGGGCTGGTGGCCATCGAGACAGTGCTAGCCTCACCCAAAGCCTCCTTCTCTTCCTCCTCCTCGATGTCCCTGGCACTGCCCTCTGGGTGGGCCATGATGGGTGTCTCCAGTCCCGAGTCCACAACAAGGTGGGGGGGAAGGGACTGACTCTCCTCCAAGGATGCGATGGAGCTGCTCATAATAGGGGTAAGTCTGAGGTGCTACTCTGGAGTGGGAGCTGCCCTCCTTAGCTTTGGTGTATGCCTGCCCCAGCTCCTTAATCTTCATGAGCACTTGTTATTGAGTACGCATGTGTCCCCTCTGTGTGAGACTTGTAGATATCTGCCTGTGAATGTCCACATTCTGTTGTCTGGTGCAGAGATTTTGTTGGTTCTCCTCCTCACCTCAGATCTCCAGGAGATCCAGGATCTCCACACCAAACCAGGATGGGGCTTGCTTCTTCTGCCCCAGGCCTGGGTCTTGACAGCTGCCCAGACCTTTGGTGGCAGCTTCTGGGGTCTCAGCTGGGACGGTGGGCTCATCCATGACAACAGGGAGTGAGGATGGGGCTGCTGTGGATGGCACCAGGCTTCCAGGGTCTGCTCTGAGCCACGAGCCCTCTGCCTGCTGCCTACAGCTTTAAGGGCTGCAGGGGAAGGAGGACTATAGAGCTCTGATGACTGTGGACAGAGCAGCCAGCAGGGCCCCATAGGATTCCAAGGAGGTGCCTTATTTCAAAATAACTGTCTATTTCAAAATAGGCGTTAGTCCTCATAAAGTGAGGGTTACAGATTTCGAAATCTGGGTGGACATGACCTCACTTCTTGTTTGGAAAAGTTTACCTTTTGGCTCCAGAAAGACTGCAGGGAGAGCACTGGGAGAGTAGGGATTATGTCATTCCACCATCTCATTCTCACCAGAAACTCTGGTCCAGGTCCTAGACAATATAGGTTAAATGGTACCTGGCCACATTTGTCACACCAGCCCTTTAAGGGAGATGCCCATTGCCTAATCTCTCCAGGATCCCCACTGTGGCCTAGATCTTAAGCACCTTGCTCTGACCCTGTCCTGCCCAGTTTTTGCCCCTCTCACTGCACTGATCCCTACACCAGCAAAGAGTTCATACAGGATACATGCAAGAGGGCTGAGAGCCACAGAAGTGCTTAACTACTCAACCCTTATCCGTGAGGAGGAGTCCCTGTGAAAATTTGAGGGCATGATCTTCTTCACTGTTGTGTTGATCACGTCACAGGGACCCTCAGATCGTATACATTGTCTTCTGAGGCTGTAATCCTACCAGGTGCTTGGTGCCTCCTTTGCCATGCAAAGCATCTTCAAGCTATAATGATTTCAGCAGGATCAGGCCCAGAGTTTGACATTTCTTCCCATTTTACCTTTTTATTCTTTAACTCTTAGATTAATTTCAAAGATTAAAATAGAAGTTATGCAGAACAAACAATTGAGAACAAATGTGCAGAGAAATTTTGTTGCCATTAAGCAAATCAATCATTGTCACATCTTTACTGACTGCTGGAAATTAATGCATATGATACAAATGACAGTGCTGAAATCTGTTTGCAGCAAATAAAGTACATTTTGAAAGTGTGCATGCAATAATTTACAGCAATAGAAAGAACTTAAAAACATCTGCTCAGTGCTTCTACAGTAGATGTCCTGGATCCATAAATGTGAGGGTGTTCTTGGTGTTCATTTAGGCTTATATTTAGATTTCAAGCATTCAAGATTTCAAACAATGGCAGTTATCTCCTAGTCTGGGAAGCATCTCTGTGTAAGTAGAAGCCAACATCTTTATTTCTTAGGGTTTTGCATTAATTTCAACAAACTCATTTACTGGTAGTCATAAATTAATAACATTTCCAGCAATGGACTTTTGAGGTACCTCTACACAACAACAACTAGTGTTATTTTGAAATAACTTAGTCCAAGTCTACACAGCAGACTTATTTTGAAATAATGTTGAAATACTGTCAAGCTGGAGGACGTTTTACTCCGACTTCTGTAATCCTCATTGTACGAGGAGTAAAGGAAGTCAGAGGAAGAGTGCTCTATTTCAAAATAAGTGCTGTGTAGATGCTCCTAATTTTGAAATAAGATATTTCAAAATAAGCTACGCAATTGATGTAGCTCAATGTGTGTAACTTATTTCATGTTAAGCCCTGCTGTGTATCCACACCCTTCCAGAATATACAGAGAAAAGCAATTGCCCCAATTTGCTACACATAGTGTTTTTTGTTTATAAATCTGCTAGGGCAATGAGCTAAGAGCTCAATGCCAATAAACAATGGATGAAATTCAGCTGCCAGAACTGACCTCCTTCATCTTAGACTTCATCAAGAGCAACTCCATGGATTTTAATGGAGTTACTCCAGATTCATAGCAATAATATTGGAGACAGAATGCAGCTCTATTGGGTTATGTCTACTCTAGCTTGTTAGTTTGAGCTAGGTAGGCAAATGAGGGCAACTGGAGTTGCAAATGAAGCCCGGGATTTAAATATCCTGTGCTTCATTTTCATGTTCCCGGGTGCCACCATTTTTAAATCCCCCTTAGTCCGAACTCCATGCCCGCGGCTACACGCGGCATGGAGTAGGTAGTTCGAATTAGGATCTCTAATTCGAACGACCGGTACTCCTCGTTACTCTTGTGTGGGAGATGGGGGTCTCTCCATGTGCATGAGAAGAGAAGCCTAGCAGTCTGGGACTCTGCCCTTGGATCTTGGAACAGAAGGGAACCAGGCTGCTCAGCTGGCTGTCTTCTGGGAGTTCCTTTGTCAGGTGCCTTACACAGGTCTGTGAATTCCATTGGGCATCAGGGTGCCTAAGAGTTAGGCATTGTGACCCTGAGCATTGCAACCCTTAAATGCCTTTGTGGATCTAGCCCATAACTATCATTTATTACAATGGGAATTAGGGGCCTAACTTGCACAGGCAACTTTGAAAATCCCATGAGGAGCCTATCTCTGTTTCAGTGCCTAGCTAACTTTGAAAATCTGCCCTAGGTTTGTATCTTCATGGCACTTACTGGAATGTTAAAGCAATGAGGTGAAGATGGTTGTCCACACTTTTGTTCCTCAGGCGCAATGGAACTTTGTGCTATCAGGGTAAAGCTCATATATTCAGGAGCTTTCTTGGGGTCTGATGTGAGGCTATGGAAACAAACCACAGACACTAAGAACCTGCTACTGTAAGGACCAGGTGACCCCCCTTTTTAATCTTGCTTTATCTTATATAGTTAAATAGATGTGTGTACATTTAAAAACAAAAACAAAGCATGACACTGCATGCACAATTCTCTCCCTGAGAAAAGGGTGAGAGAAAGAACCACACAGCAGATGTTAAGCACATAGCTTATGGGAAGTGAGTACCGGCAGGCACCTAGCTAGTGTAGTGTTGATAGTGGTATAAGAACCTATCTAGAATGGAACAGAAATCGATTATTGTGCCAGAGCAATTTCTTAGCACTATACAACAGAAGTATTACATGGGTCTAAACATCAAATTAGGGAGGCATATGGGCCTCATTCTCAGCCATTGAAATCATGAGAAGGGTTGTCATTGAATTCACTGAGGCTACATCTACACGAGGGCTACGTCTAGACTGGCCCCCTTTGCCGGAAAAGGCATGCAAAGGAGG
>CM057845.1:184716455-184727123 GCA_030068395.1 Apalone spinifera
TGAGTCTCTCATTAGCATATTTTTGCCAAGAAAACTCGTAGTGTAGACGTAGCCTGAGAGAAGACTTAGGCCACATGTAGGCATACACATAGATTCATAAAGTCTAAGGCCAGAAGATAGCATTCTGATCATCTAGCTGCAGCTGCTATAGAGCACAAGCCACAAAACTTCTCAAAATAATTCCTAATGCATATATTTTAGAGAAACACCCAATCTGGATTTTAAAATTTTGAGTGGAGAAAGTACTGTAACCTTTTAAAATTGTTCTGATGTTTAAGTGTTCTCACTGTTATCATTTTATGCCATATGTCCAGTCTGAAAATAATGTAGTCAGCAGGATTTGAACATGCACAAGGAGACCTCCATAGATAGTGTCTTCAGTGCCCTAGATACTCTGCCAGAACTGCCAAGCTATGCAGCTTTCACTGATGTAATCTTCTCAGACACTAGAGGAGGGGTCTGCAACTTTTCAAATCAAAGAGCCAAACTACATCAAAATTCAGAATACGTGCTCAGCAAAGAGCCGTATAAGAATGTCCATTTGTGTGACTGAAAATATACAACTTAATATTATTAATCATTAACATAATGACTAATAATAGCATAAATGAAACATTGTACTCACAGACTTCATTTAATGGGACTTCTGCTGCTGCATCTTTTCTCACAGTTCTTTGAAGTTTACATTGTAACTGGTTAAATCCAGCTTCATGCACGCATTCAGGCTGCTATCTTCTGTCAATCGTAGGGCAAAGGGTTGGGGGTGTGGGGGAGCAGGAGCCTGGGTTGGAGTGTCTGAAGGACTCAGGGCTGGGGGTTTGGGTGTATGATGAGCCCTGGGGACCAGGGTTGGGTTAGGAGAGTGCACAAGTGTTATGGCAGGGGACTGTGCATGTGGGGGTATGAAAGGCTCAGGACAGGGGTTTCAGGTGTAAGATAGGCTCAGGGTTGGTGTTTGGGGGGGGGCAGGAGTGTTAAGGCACTGAGGCCCTATGGGGGCCGGGCCCCAATTGGGGGCTTGCTGGCCAGATTTCATTTTTAAATAAAGTACAATACTATGTCCAACACAAAAGGTTTCAACGCTGTCTTTATTTCTAGCAGGAGTAGGGAGCTTTTTTGGGTTGGAGGCCAGTGCCCCATAGAAAAATCAGTTGGGGACCCCACAAGTGAGAAGCAAAAAACCCTCCAAAAACCCCCAAACCTCACTGATGTGGCTCCCAACTGAAACACCTTACTCCCCTGGTGCTCCAGCCCCATGGTGAGGGGAGGGGCAAGGAGGACTGAGGTTCAAGGCCTTAGGCCAGATTTAATCTTCTGGGGCTCCAGGGTTAGTGGATTTTGTGGGCACCCCTAGGCTCTGGGGTGAGCCAAAAATGAGGGGTTCAGTGTGTGGAACAGGGCTGCTGGTGAGTGGGATAGGAATGGAGGTGCAGGATCTGGACAGGAGGTGAGGTGCAGGAGGGGGTCAGGGGATGAGGTCTGAGTGGGAGGTAGGGTGCAGGAGCAGGCTGGGGGCAGGGTTTCTGGCCAGATAGAGGCGACAGGAGCAGGCTAGGGGCAGGGTGTCTGGCCAGGGAAGGTGAGTGAGGGGGTGGGGATGTGGGATCTGGGTGGGAATGAGGGGGCAGGGGAACCACTTGCTTTCATGCTACATTGCAAGCACCATGTAACATGGTCTTCCACTGTTCCTATTCACCAGAAGGAAGTCTCCAGGAAGGATTTGCAGGGGAAGCCTCCAGGAAGTGCATCCCTGCAAAGCTGAATCCCAGCTGGGGGAAGAAAAATGGTGGCACGAGGAACCATTTTTGGCTCTTCTTGTTCCCCACACACCAGATCAGGTGGGAAGGCTAAGAGCTTCACCCTCCACCCACCCACCTCCCACAAGAAGCCGGCACTGGCACTGCAATCTTGCAGGGAGCTGTAAGGCTATAGCACCAGTGCTGGCTCCCTGCTGCAGAGAGAACTGGGGTTGGGGGCTGAGCTGGGGCTCCAAAAGAGCCATATCTGTCTCCCTAGTGAGCCATATTTGTCTTGTGAGCCATAGGTTACTGACCCCTGTACTAGGGCGTTGTAGTTGCCAACTGTCCTGGTTCTGCCAGGAATCTCCCAGAATCGAGCCTATCCACCCAGACACTACTGCAGTCAATCTGGGAGACTGTAAAGTGCTAAAAGTCTGACAGAGCAATTGGACTAAGTCAGACTTCCTGCCTGCTCTGGCTCAAGGGTGGAGTTTTGTGAGTGTGGGAGGGGGGCAGCAGCCATGCGCTCTGGGACGTGGCTTGGTTTTCTTCCCTTTCCCCTGACAATAAGGGAGCAAGGGAAAAGTACTTGGATTCCGCACATGCCTCTCACTCCTGGCTGGTGAAGGACAGGTGTAAATCATGGAATCCAAGTTCTTTCTCCTCCCTCCAACTTTGAACTTCCTGCCCCAGCCCTGCCCTCTCCTGGAGTCAACCCCTCTATCATCTCCAGCACCCAAACCTCCTCTTGCACCCCAAACTTCTGCCCTGAGACCTCATCCTATACTGAAAGTCCCTCCCACAGTCTGCACCCCACACCATCTTCCTGCATCCCAACCCCTTCCCCAGGCTCAGCCCAGAGCCCCTCCCACACTCTGAAACCCTTTGTGCCAGTCCAAAACCCATATTCCAGTCTGTTGCCCCATCCCAGTGAAAGTGAGTGAGGGTGGAGGAAAGCAAATAAAGGAAGGAGGGAGAGGAGAGAGATGGAGTAGGGTCTCAGAGAAGGGATAGGCCAGGGTAAGGGCATATGGGTTTGTATGATTGGACAGTTGGCAACTCTATAGAGCGTAGCTTACAATGTATTGGTAACTTGCTAACTGGTGCAAAAATTCTGTCATTGGCTTGTTTTCCATTCAGATAGTAGTTTAAAATGTAAGCCAGAATCTGCCAGAAGTTTCTGCCAAAGAAGAGGAACTGTAAGGGAGCCAATTGCAAATTATTTTCTATGCCTAGTTTTTCCTTCAGAGTTGCCCTAATTGGTGCCAGTTGGCAATGGCTCCCAAGGGATCAGATGAACACAGACAAAGCATAGTGTGCTGCAGCCATGACTATCCTCTGCCCTCCCCACCTATGACTCACTCCTTCCTGCCACAGATATGCCCTTTGCACTGAAAATGCAGAGAGGATGGCATAGCTGGTGATGGTGTGCCCAAAAGTTATCAGAGGAGCCTGGGAGGAAGAAGATGCAAGACAGAGACTGTGTTCTCATAGTTTCAATATAAGAGGTAGAGCGTGTGTGTAGGGCTCTGGGTATGTTTAAAATTCAATTTTATTTTTTTCTGAAATCTTGGGCCTGGACTACATTGGGAGGTTAGGTTGAACTCAGAAATATTAGGCTGATTTTCTGAACAATGAGTCCACACTACCAAGCCCATTCTATTGACTTCAAGGGCCGTTAAAGTTGATTACAATATACCTGTTTTCCGTGAGGAGTAATGGTAAATTCAAACTTGCACAGTCGATTTTAGGGTAGTGCAGATGCAGCACTGTGAAAGTCAACTTTCTTGGCCTCTGGGAGGTGTCCCACAGTGCCCTTCTGTTACCACTCTAGCCAGGACTTTCAACTCTTCTGCTCTCCCAGTGCACAGGAAAAGTCCTAGAAAAATCTGAATTTCATTTCCTGTGTGGCTTGCATAGTGAGCAGACCTCAGAACAGGCAGTACAGCTGAGCAGCACACCTGACCATGAGTTCCCAGGGTTGCAGACGAGCACCAGTCTGGAGCATGGAGGAAGTCTGGACCTCATTTCTGTGTGAGGAGAAGAATCTGTTCTCACAGCACTATAAACAGCAAAAGAAATGCAGACATCTATGCCAAGATTGCAAAGGGCATGGAGGAGAAAAGATACACGAGGGATGCCCAGCAGAGTCGTGTTTTAATAAAGGTGCTGAGGCAGTCATACCAAAAGATAAAGGAGGCAAATGGAAGGTCTGGATAATCATGACAAATATGCCACTTCTCTGAGAAACTGCATGTGATCATAGTGGGGGACCTGGCCAGGTTCCCTAGCCAGCCCATGGATTCCTTCCAGGATACTCCTCTGGCAGCTGCAGGCAACAGTGTGGAGAACAGGATGGATGAGGAAGAGGAGGAGAAGGAGAATAATCAGCAGGCGAGCAGGGTAGCCAATCTCACTGACAACCAAGATCTTTTCATAACTTTGGAGAGAATTCCTTCCTCCCAGGACATCTTGCAGCCAGGCCCTGATGTGGGTTAAGGCAACTGGGTATGATCTGTGACATCCACTGTGCCTACAAAGAGGAGGAGGGTCCCTGAAACAACTTGTTAACGTGTCTGGAGACAGTGTGGGAATCCTCCCTGCATATCTCCAAAAAGCTCTCATAGATGTACTCTTTCATCTTTCTCTCAGGGTTTCTGGGGAGGCCTGCCTTATTCCGTCTTCCATGGTAGGATACTATTCAACGCCACGCCAGCAGTAAATGGTCTGGCATCATTAACGCACACAGCAGTGCAGCATGAGATCCAGGTTTCTGGTCAGATTCAGTTAGCTTCTGCTCCCTATCAGTGTGATTTTGAAAAGATTGATTTTGCACATGGCAACCTGGATGAACCAGGGGAAGCTATTAATCAATGCATTTGCAATAAACCTCTATTTGCTCATCTCCAATGAAACCTGGCTTGAGCCACTACCCTGCCACCACACCAGCCAGCCTTCCCAACCGCAAGCTCCTGTGGGAAGGAAACACTGAACTCTCCTGGCAAATGATGGTGCTGAACAGCCACGTGAGCCCCTTCCTTGTCTTGCTGCCATGCCTGGACCCTCTCCCACCCAGAGGCTTGAGCCCCGGCCTGTCCCTTACCATGCCTGCTGCCAAACCAAGTCCAGTTGGCTCTCTAAGATGTCTATGGTGTACCTGCTGCATAGTGGGCACTTAAAATCATAACTGTGGCCTATTGCCTTTAGACAGACCTTCCTTTTATAAGAGATTAGGTTTTACTTCTGTAAAGTCTGCCCTTTGTTTCTTGATACAACGGGTACAGCAGCGAGCATACTGTACGTTCCATCTGGCTATTACAAATCACAAAGGTGAAAACCTAGAAGGGATGTCATATTCAAGGAGTAATTGCAATCTGCCCAGTTGGACAGGGAATGATTAAACAAGTGGAGGAATAAGCTGCCTCGAGACGAGAGTGGAGCATGAGGACAGGAGATCATGCAGGGAACTGGAAGTGAAACAGGAAAGTATTGATAGTCGTGGTGGATGTGATGAACTATGTGGTGACCTTTCAGGACAGACACAGGCACAGGCATCTTCTCCAGCCCTTGTGGACCAACATTCCCTCCTCACCAAGTTCCATAGCCTCCTCTCCCAAGGAACCTAGAACATGGGGAAGAGGAGAAGTCAAGGGCAATCTCACACTCAACTCCCTAAGATACATCCCAGAGAAAAAGGCTGTACTTCTCATAACAGTGTTCACCCTCCACAAAACTCCCTCTCTGAACTCCATTTCTGTCCCTGCTGTGTTCCCTATATAAAAACACATGATTTCCAAACAATAGTCTCTTTATTGCTTGTGTTGAAAAGGGAAGGGATTTTATAGGGCTTATAGGTAAACACATAGGCTGTGTCTAGACTGGCAAGTTTTTGCGGACGCTTTTCCGCAAAAAGTGCTTTTGTGCAAAAGCATCTGTGCCAATCTAGATGCTCTTTTCCTCAAGTGCTTTTAATGGAAAAACTTTTCCGTTAAAAGCATTTGCGGAAAATCATGCCAGTCTAGACGTAGCCATAATGCAAGAACACTTCGTTAAGAGCAAAATGCATGACTCTCATATGGTTGTCTGGCCGTTCACAAAGTTGTTTTTCAAAGCCTCTCTGATTTGCAGTGATCCTTTATGTGCTCTCCTTGTTGCCCTCATGTTTGGCTACTCATAATCACTGGCTAGATGATGTGCCCTGGCCCCCCACCCTACCATATACCTTCCCCCTTACTCTCATAAATATTATGGAACATACAGCACATACAATGGGAATAGTGCTTTTGCTGAGGTCTAACCTAGTCAGTAGATTATGAGACCTTCTATTTAAAAAGTCAAAAGCACATTCTACCATCATTCTGCACTTGTTCTGCCTATAGTTGAATTACTCTTTACAGCCGTCCAGGCCACCTGTGTTCCGCTTCATGAGCCATGGGAGCAAGGGGTAGTCTGAGTCTCCAAGGATCACTATGGGCATTTCAAGACCTTTGGAGTTAATTTTATAGTCTGGGAAGAAAGGTCCAGCTTTCAAGTTTCTCAAGAGGCAGAAGTTCCTAAAGATGTACACATCATGCACCTTTCCCAACCATCCTACAATGATGTCAATGAAACAGCCCTTATGATACATCAGTCCTGCAGAACCATCAAGAAGTACCCTTTGTGATTTATGTGCTTTTTGGCAAGGTGGTTGGGTGCCAAGATACAGATGTGAGTTCCATCTATCAACCCCCCTCCCCAGTCAGGAACCGCATCGTGGCAAAGCCCTCTACTATCTCCTACACATTTTCCAGAGTCACCTTCATAGCAGAAGGGAATTGATTGCCTTGGGTACTTGGATCACAACAGACCTGACTGTAGATTTCCCCACTTCAAACTGATTCCCAACTTACAGATAGCTGTCTAGTATTGCAAGTTTCCACAGGGCTATCGCCACTTGCTTCTGAACTATAAGAGCAGGTGTCTTTCTGGTATCCCTGCTTTTCAGGGCAGAGAAAAGCAATTCACAAACTTCCATGAAAGTGACCTTATGCATGTGAAAGTTTTTTAGCCACTGATATTTGTCCCATAGCTGCATCACTATGTGATCCCACCAATCTGTGCTTGTCTCACGGCACCCAAACTGGTGTTCCACAATGTCAAGAGAATTGAATGCCACCAGCATCTGCCAATTGCTCCACTCAAGTTCTTCACAGAAGAGTATGTTCATGGCCTCCTGAGTTCAGAGGAGCTGAAGAAGTAGCTGGAGAAGTTAACAATATTATCCAGTGGGTTTAGGTAGTTGCTGTTGTAGCCTTGCAACAAACCGCGTTGCCAGCTTTGTCCACATATTCACTCTGCTGATACCATTATTGGACCTAACCAAGTGAGTTATAAGATCAAAAACACATATTCCTGCGCATCCAGAAATATAATTTATGCTATCATGTGCCGACAGTGTCCTTCTGCTATGTACATTGGACAAAAGTCTCAGACACTTCGCCAGAGAATCAATGTCCACAAACAGATATTAGACAGGATCACAAAGAAAAAACAGTTTCTTGCCATTTCAACCTGAAAGGAATTGCCTCAACGACTTAATTACTTGCATCCTGCTTCAAAAGCCTTTTAAGATTGCACTTGAAAGAGAATCCTCTGAACTGTTATTCATGCTTAAATTCGACACTTTAACCCTGAGTTTGAATAAAGACTCTAATTACCTTACCCATTACAAAGATAGCTTCCCCAATTATCACCTCTAATATCATTAGCTCACAGACATTTACCTTCCCCCCCCCCCCCATCCCTCTTCTGTTCTGAAATTTGATTTGTCCTTTTCATATGTGTTCATTTTTTTTAATTGTATCCTTTGGTATATATGGTTGTGACAATTTTCTTCCACTATTTGATCTGAGGAAGTGGATCTGGCCCACGAAAGCTCATCACCAATTAAACCATCTTGTTAGTCTTTAAAGTGCTACATAGTCCTGTATTTGTTTCAGCTACACCAGACTAACACGGCTACATTTCTATCACTAGAAATTTTATGTAACCTGAAATTCTACCTGGGTTTAACTTCCCTGCTTTTTGGTAGCTTGTGCCATTTTCACACATCTAAATCTGAGCTTCTTCTTAAAATCTAGAAAATCGTCTACATCAGGCTTCTGCCTATTTAGCTTGTATTACACTGTATTTGGATGAACAGAAAGACAGAAAGCATGATTAATTAACTTGACCTGTGCTAAACTGCTCTTGACAAATATAAAACCCCAAACACCTGTGATTCAGATGAGCACAGATGTGTAGGCATCACTGATGATCATTCTATGTAATATGTCTTTTTCTTTAATTTGGATGGACTGGGAAGTAGGAGAAGACATTTTGTAACATGGCTTTTGCCTTGGAATTTTTCATAGCCTTTGGCACACAGAAAAACACCACCAGCAATCTATAAGGTTGGATAGGCCAAAGAAAAAAATACACTACCTTGTCTAATCCTTTCTTTAGGGGTTTATCTTATGAAATGCCGAGAGAGCTCAATTCTCACGGAACCAGACCCTAGGCTAAAATTATTGTAGAATGTATGGATACATTCCATATCCAATGTGTAAGGATATCCAATAATCTTGTAATATTTTGGCTCTTCCTGCAAGCATCCAAGTAGTTCTGTCTGCCTGTACCTTTTTTATTTTTTCTTAAATTACATTATCCTACCCGGATAATAATAAAAAACCCAGAAAAACACTTCGATTTACATTTGTTTTTTTGGTGAAGTGTCTCAGGAGCATGAAATGTTTAACTTCCTACTTTAAACAATATGGTCTGGTTTGGTTTTAATAAACATGTAAGCCTACTGCAAAATGATGACTGATCAGCCTGATGATTTGTATGAAAAGCGATCTCTCATTTCTGATAAAGGCATTAAACTCGCAGAGGCTTTTATTTTATTTTGTTTTGTTTTTTTCATCCCAACTCATTTAGATTGAATGGTTTATTATAATAGTTCTAACTAATATTTTCATACTTTCATATTACAATAAATACAAGACTTTTCCTTAACGGGACAGCATTAAAGCATGAAGTCTTCAGTGCAACACCTGTGCAGGTGAGACGAGGTAGGAGATGCAAGGTTCTGCAACACAATTCTAGTTTTTCATTGCAAGGCACAATTCTAGTTTTTCAGTACAAGTCATTGCAAAGGGGACTGTGGGAAGGTGAATTCCCTGGCCCTGCCCATATCACCCCAGTGGTTAGGGATGATAGTGCCAGGGCAAAGAGAGAAAATCATGTTGAAAATTCTGTGAGCTGTTGCAATGTACACACTCCCTCTGCGGACAGAAGAGTAGCTCCAGAAGAACTGTGCTTCCAATATCAGCGTGTGCCAGTCAGGTGAAGCTCACTCAAAAAGTTTTCTTTTCTTGGCAGAAATACTTTCATGTTGTTGCAGATCCACTGACAGGGGAGAGGGCAAAACAGGCAGTTGCCCAGGGCTTGCTGATTTAAAAGAGCTCTAGGCTGCTGCCTCTGCTACCACAGCAACATCAGCCACATCCTTGTGTCCTTTAAACTGCCACCGGAGCCCTGGGAAGCACTGAGGGCTGTCTGTAGGAGGCTGCTCCCTAGCCCTACTCATTCCACCCTAGGCCTCCCCACTTCTGGAGGGGCCTGGAGTTGAGCACCCCCCACCCTACACACACATTGCCCATGGGCTAGTAAAGTCTGTCACCAGTCCCGTGTTGTTGTAAGAGACGGGGATAGGAAAAGCAACTTATTATTCAGGTTCTGCAATGCCTTCCATTATCAGATCTGGTGTTTGCAACACCAGGGGAGGTCAATGCTCCCCTGCTGGCTGTCCCACTGCCAGCTCCTCTCCCTGGGGTTCTCAAGGCTGGGGCTCCCCACCCTGCTGCCCTCGCTGTTGCCAGGAGTTCCCAACCAGGGCCTCCCCGCTGCTGACAGCCCCACTACCTCTGGGGATTCCTCGGGGTTTCCTGGTCCTGGAATGCCCGGCTGCCATTGGTCCTGCTGCTGTGGCCTGTCCCCGCTGCCCCTGGGGGTTTCCCGTGGTTCCCCAGCCGGGGCAGCTACAGGGGATTCCCCTGCCACTTGGCCCTGCCACCAGGCTTCCACAATTGGCACTCCCAGGCTGCTGCCTGGCCCTGTTGTGGCTGGGGATGTTACCAGATTTGCCCAATACTCTGGGGTATGCTCATTTATCAGGGTTACTCTTATGGGACTGGGGGAAGGTTAACAATTCTATCAGTGTGCTGTTTGTGCTTACTTGTGCTCTCATATGTAGCTGAATTCTCCCTGCTGCCAATTCCCCCTCCCACTGGAGCTCTCCTGCAGGAACTAGGTTCTTCAGGGTGAGGTTCTTCCCACCTTAGCAACACACACAGACACTCACAGAGCACATCTGAGAGGACTGAGTAATCAGCACTCCCAAGCTGACCCCCTCATATGTCCCTGGACTCAGCTGGCTGGGTTTAACAGCAATGCCACACTGCACCCTCATGTGCCTTTGGACTCAGTGGGCTGGATTAAACAGCACTTTAAGCTGCCATCCTCATAAACCCCCAGGTTCAGCACCCGCTACCCTCACTTTCACACCACAGTCATTCACTGGTAAACCACACGATAAGCAAACCCAACAGGATTTTGGGCACTACAGGGATCTTTAGCTTGGGTACAAGAAGCGTTGTTGCAGAGCGAATGGGGAAGCCAAAACAACACCCCTTAAGGAAGAGTGAGCAAAAGAGAAAGAAAGAGAGAGAAGCAACCAGCTTAACAATGAAAGTTATTTATTTCTGAGTAGTGAATAGATATCAAAAGTTACAATATTAAATCTAAATTGAAACTGATTACAAATGTTAGGTAACCATAAAACAGTTTACACAGAGCAGGGTCAGGAGGCTCTGCTTAGAGAGGTAGTTGATGGGAGGGAGAGAGAGAG
>CM057845.1:184733397-184760827 GCA_030068395.1 Apalone spinifera
TTGCGCAAGAACGGCCGTTCTTGCGCAAGAAGCCGCGAGTGTAGACATAGCCAAAGAGTTTAAATTTGCCTTACTGCCTACTCAGGAAGGTGATTTACAGCCCAACTTTCAGCTGTTTCTGCAGCTCAGAATGATTCAAAGGGAAGTAGTTCTTTTTTTTTACGTTGATTGTGATATATTATAAGCTAGGAAAACCAAGAAACGATTTCTGCCAAAAGTAATAGAAGAGACAAGGGCTGCAAAACATTAGTAACAACAGTGATCACATTAAATCTTTCATAAAAGGAAATAATGGAACACCTAAGTACTCAAACAATTACCACCTACATACACTAGGCCCACAAGTGAGACAACTAAAAGATTCCATATAAAAGGAAGATTTAAATTTTCCCTCCTCCAGCTAAAACACTGGTTATCCTAACTGTTCTAAATGTACACTGTTGCATCACCATATTTCAAGATAATATGTATTCTTGCCAGGTTGGACAGAAACACCATGTGAACATCAATTAAAAATATCAAAGGAAAGAAATTTTAATTTTTTAAAACTTTTTATAAAACAATAAATTCTGAAAAAAAAATCAGACTGAAACAAAATTCTCTCTTCTAACATAACCCTTTTTTAATTCATGAAAAATGAAAATGTTACCCTTTCCTTTCTTTTTACTTTTTCCTCTGGAAGGGAACCCCTAAAAAAGAAATAGTTTTCACTTTTAAAAAACAAACCAGTTATAAAAAATTAAAACATTTGTGTTTACTTTCATCATTATTCATAGCTTTAATAAAAAAGCACCTAACAATTTGATTTAGTTGAAAAATCATTTTTGCAAAAACACTTAGATGATTTTAAACATCTCTAATTCTTATATAGCTTTCCTTCTCAATGACTTCACAATTTAATATGTGTATTGCTAAGCACTATTTTACCAGTCAAGAATGATTGACCTTCATAATCTCCGCTCATTTTAACTATTGTCAGTAGACAAAAAACATTAATTGCCGTAGGCAGAATTGTGTCATGTAGACACAATCCCATCATGGTAGCTTCAGGATAGTTCCTTTTCATGAAGGCTATGTCTAGACTGCATTGCTATTTTGGGATACCAGAGGTATTTATTTTCAAAAAAGCAGATGTGCTCTTTCGCCATCCCTGTAAACCTCGTACTATAAGGAATAAGGGATGTGTCGAAAGAGCACTCTCTTTCAACATTTGGCACAATGTAGATGCGCCAAATTTCTAAAGAAACTCTTTCGAAAGCAAATCGGAAAAAGATACTCAATTTTCATACCGCAAATTGTGTTTCTTTTTCCGATTTAATATTGCAGTGTAGACTTAGCCGAAGACTTCATTCTTACATAGACAGCCATCTCTGCTGGCATATGGGTATCAGAAGAAACATGACCAATTATTCCTTTAACAACCTTTCGAAATGCAATATTCACACACCATATGCAAATACATCACCATTTAGCAATAAGCCCCCACTCTGGACAATACCACCCATTTCTCAAAAAGCGCCGCATCTCCCTCTGCCAACAAAGGCTTCATGCAACTATTTATGAAATATATTTGCTTTCACCCACCTCCACCAGGTATGAAACCTACCTTTGTGAGAGGCATTGAATGGTCAGCAACTAAGGAGTGAAATCTGCATTAGTACAAAGGGTTCCCTGAAGGTAGAAACAGTTGGTCTTACAGGCTGTTGTTCCTATCTTTTTTTTTTTCAGTCAAAGCAATATTGAGGAAAAAGGGGAAAGGGCAAGCTGAAAAAGATCGAGCAGAAAAGGAGAGAGCAGCACTGTTTTTTTGGAGGAATTTGTAGCTACAAAGCACAGCAAAGAAGAGTTGTCTATGAAGTTGCCCCCTCATGCTGCTGGCTTTATGTAGTAGTCTGTTTTCTTTGAGAGAGAAGAAAGACAAAGACCATGAATAATTTAACACCAGAGACTAACTCACATGCTTGGATTCCTGAGATGCTCATGTACATCAACATCATAACTATGGCAGCTGTTGTAAGGACCCCAAGGGTTGCCCCTAAAATTATAGTCTATTGGGTTAGATTCAGGTGTGGATTATTCTGGGGGTGGGAAGACAGCTAGAATGTTGGATTTTGCTCTGAAGTGAACTGAATGACTCTGGAGTTTTAGCACAGACTTTCACTATGACTTTGCAAGAAGCGTTCAGCTTGTTACTGTTTCACTTCAGTTCCTGAAAATGGATTAAAGCTGCTGTTGGCCAATGGGCTGCAATTTCTTGCACTTCCAGTCTGCCAGTGCTGGGCCTGGAGACAAAAGGAGCTCTCAGCTCTACAATCTGAGCATACAGATATTAGCATATCCACTCTGGTCCTCTTCTGGAACCTGGGGAGCAGCTAGTTGGGGATGTGGGAAAAGTTGATCGGGAAACTTTTAGATTTCTCTTCTCATAGAAAAAAAATTATTTTATGCCCATGTCCTCTGCAAACCCATTCATAATGTCACCAACAAGAATAGTATTATCTGTACCCTGAACATTTTTTTTACTCTATATAGCTCTGTGTATAAAATACTAAACATAGTGTATTTTAGGAGACAGTTAAACCTATTGTACTTACATGATCCAGAAGCACCAACCCATCTCTGTTAACTGATTACCCCAACTCCAGTTTCTATTAAACAGACTAAGTCAATAGCATCCTGGTCTCATAGCCCTTAAATAACCACAATCACTGTTTAGCAGAGCAACAGTTACCTACTGTAATTAACCTTTGTTGATGGTGCTTCTGTGAGCATCATCAGTCCCCTAGAATCTCAGTAGATTCTGGGTGTATAAGTTTGGAGAGAAACTCTATTAGTTTCCCAGCAGGATCTCCAAGTTCTTGCTTTCCTTGGATGCCCATAAATATTCAGAATCTGGTGAATAAGGAAGGAATGCTTTGCTGGCACTGCCATCAATAAACAATGCGGGTACCCTATTCAGGATATCTTAAAGACAAAATGTGAGCCAGGATTTCCTAATTCAGCCCATAAAGGCACTCTAGCACAGGAAAATAAAGGTAACAGTGTCATTACATTTCCATCACACTGTCCTGTCCACCTATAAGTAGCCACATATAGACTCGCTCTGCTGCTACTGCTGGCCGTCTGCCAGCACCAGAATGAGTCTCTGTCCCATTCTCAGGTTTTCCAAGCCCACCAGGCTTAACTGCTTATAATCCGGCCTTCCTTTCACAGCCAGCTCCCAGACTGCTCTGTCCAGACTGCTGCTCTCATTCTAATGCAGTCTCCGGCTCTCTCTTGACCACAGTCTCTTCTCTAGGTTTGGCAGTGCTTCCTTTCTTGCATTCTGGGAAAACTAATATAGAGCCCTCTGACAACTACATGCTGAAATAGGGGCTAGCACAGTGCCCAGTAAGGAGCCAGCAGTCAGACTTTCCAGCCCTATGGGATAACTCATAGACTGTAGATTTTCAGTCCTCCTACGGGTCTGCAGAGAATTGCTCAGCTAGTTGACTATTTTCCCGTCTCCCGATCTCCTGGGCATGAAAGCAATCAGTTGCTGTACGACTGCACCGGCAACAACTCCTGACTCCTCCTGCTCCTCTTCCCACAGGCTGGGGGTGAATCATTTCTACTTCTGCTGCTTTCTCACCCCAGCCTCATAGGGCGAAGATGATCCCGTTCCCATAGCCTAGCAGCAGCTCTTTCATTGGCATGTTGTAGGGAATAAAGAGGGGGCTCCATAAGAGCAGCAAGATGGGCAATTCAGCAAATCATCACAAATTTTGGGGAGTTCAGAATCATTTGGATGGAAGGGACTTCATAATCCATTGTGGAAAGGATATGCATGTGGGGGATCAATTGTGGGCAGTGTGGTGGTGGGGCTGCCAACATCAGTTGGAAGGAGGGTTGATACAGGAACATTGTGGGCACCAGAATCAGTTGTGGGGTATGGTAGGTGGATGGGGTGAAGAAAAATTAGTTGTGGAATGTGAAAGATATTGGGAGACAAGAGGATTGGATGCTTCAGGAGGAAGAGCAAAATGAGCTGTAGTCTTAGGGGGTGGAGAAGGGAAGTGATTGATTTAAATAATGTAATTTAAATTTCCGTGTTTGTTTAATTGGCTTGTAAAATTGAATATGAAAATGAAGCAGACATTTTGCAAACACACTATGACACAGTGCAGTATCAACACCTGCATGTCTGTTGAATCTTCAGAGAATTCATTTATGAATTTACTAATGGTATTAGCATTGCACTGGGATAATGCAGAATGTCTAGACGGTGGCATTAAGTAATTATTAAATCTGTTGTCATGACTCATGGTGGGTTACTCTTCAGTGGTGTTCAATAGTGCCCACTGGGACTTTGTCTTATCTCTGTGCCTACACTTTAATTCTCATAATAGCTGTGACTAAAATAAGGAATAGAGGAGATAGCAAATATGCTCTGGGACTAGTATAGGCACAGAGAAGGATGTGGAAGTCAAAGGCCAGATTATTGATTGATTTGTTTTTACAAAGTTACAACCAAATATCTAATGAGGAACGATATTTGAATAAAATGCCTCATTTGTCTGAAGAAATGTAAAGTTATTCTGGTTATTAGAGAGCAAACTGGTATATAAAACAAAGATTTACCTAAAAAAATATGTTCACTGGACTCATAGGCAGCTTCATGTAGTGAAGTAATTTGAGGCTCCTGATTATAAATTATTGGTGATCCCTTGAAGTCAAGGATGATCTGTTTCACAGGTTTTATTTTTCATGGGTCTTTGGTGCTGGAGGATTCTGATCCTTGAGTCACAGGCTTATTGGCAGACTTTGCAGGTGAAGTTGGAAGTTTAGGCTGGACAACGATTGCTGTAAGTCATCTTTCCTTTCTTTTCTGGCATTTTTTTACATCCAGAGCAAAGCGGTTTTCCTCAAAAATGACAGTCCCACTCTGACAAGTCTTTGTCAATTATCCCTCTCCTGCTGTCTCTCAGTGTGTGGTGTCCTTGCCACATCTCATGATGTTTATTTTGAGGGTGTCTTTCAAGCATTTCTTTTGGGCTCCCCATTTCCTTTCTCTATTGGTGAGTTGACTGGATAGCAGTTGTTTTGGTAAATGAATATCAGGTAAAAGTCTGGGATGTGTGCTGATGTGATTGTTGAACACCTGGTGAGACAGTGTGCCAAAGGCCAGATTGTCACAGCTGATTATGTACTGAATCTTGAAATCTATGTCTGACCTCTCTGAAAGACGGCTGGCGAGGTAGGCAAAGTGTTCTACATTTCCCAGTTCTTCTTTCTCAATATAGATCTCCCTTGCTGGGTCTGATGATTGAATGGGGATCAATTGTTAGAGAACTTTTATTTTGCTGGTGTTTAGAGTTTGCCCTAAGTTCTTGTAAGCTTCAGAGACACAATGAAAGGCTGTTTATAGCTCGTCCTTTGAGCACGCAACTATAGAACAATCATCTGATTACTGGAGTCAGGTTATTGTTGATGTTAGCTTAGTTTAGTTTTGGCATGGAGATGAGACTAGTTGAAGAGGTTGTCATCAGTCTGACATTGATGCTAATGCGCTGAGATAGACAGTCTTGGGTTAATATTTCCATAGCTCTATGTAGAGATTTTGCAGACAATTTTTTGAAAGAAAGCCCAGTTGGGAACATGAAAGGGTTAGAATGAGCCTTCAAAACACTGAAAATTTTTCAGGCCTTTTATATCTATTGTAAAAGAGGGGGGGGAAAGACAGAAATTTACTTTTTTGCTCTTTCTGGTCACTTTTAAAATGTATTTATTATAAAAAAATGTCCTATTAGAGCCTGAAATTCTGGTTTAATTCAAAAGGGACCTCACTTTATGATGCATTATGAGTACCCAAGTGAGTTACTGTTTTGTTGTCTGTTATATTTCCCAAGAATCCAGTCATCCAAATATGTATTTTAATTAATAACAATTAACTGTAACTGGAGCAACAAGAACAGGTTTATACAGTAGTGGGAGCTTGTTTTACAAGATTCATCTAGTTTCCAACTTGGCTTTAGCTGTTTCTGCTTCTGAGTTTTTCAAAATGTGCTGTTGAAAAGGTTCCAGATTTTTAAGTTACACGAATAACACACAGTTCCTACACATCTTCAAATACCATATATCACATTAATATCAGTGCATGTTTTGCTTCTCAATTTCTTATTAATACCATGGATAACAAACTCTAAGCCTTGCTTCCAACTTGACAGTATTATTGCACAGAATGTTAAATACATTTTCCATCCATTTAAAATGCATCCAATGATTGTGCACTTAGAGGAAAATAAATTTTTAATCCCCCAGCTATGGTCTTACAGAAATACACTAAGAATACTATGACAAGGTTATCAGTGCTCCAAGCTAGTTCTTTATCATTTATTTCTTCTTGCAATTAAAGAATGTAATTTAAGATGTGTAAATGTCTCTCTAACAATAGCTGGATGAAATTTGCCCTTAAAACCTTTAAGTATTACTCAGGAACCTCAGGGTTTCTCTTAGATATAGCTATTTGGACCTTCATTTTTCCAGACACTTTAGAAAGAGTTGGCATGTATTACCTTAATTTGTTTTTTCCAGGGAGACTGAATTATCCCAAGATCACTTATTCAAAATTAATTTATTAAAACATGCTGGTTGTCCACTAAAGCTTTTACCAGGTTCATCATCATCTTTCTTGTGTTGTATTTGTCTTTCATTTGGTGGATGCCTTCCAAAGCGTTACCATTTTTGGCCTACTTAAGGATGATTTTTCCCTTTATTTATTTTAGGGCTTGGAGAAGTATCTAGATTTAGTGTAGGGGTATGTTTACACAGCGGGGCTAAAGTCAGAATAAGCTACGCAACTTCAGCTACAATTGTGTAGCTTAAGTTAATATAGTTTATTTCGGCTTTAGGCGCTGTCTATACAGCAGGAAGTCAAAGGAAGAACACTCTTTTTTTTTTTAAACTTTCCTTACTCCTTGTGAAATGAGGGGTGACATGAGTTGGAGGAAGAAGTCCTCCAGCTTGACATTATTTCAAAACAAAGGCTTGTAGTGTAGATACATTCTTTGTTATTTTGGAATTACAGCAGTTATTCTGAAATAACGCTGCTGTAGACATACCCTAGGTGTACACACACGTACATAAACACACACACAATAGAAAACTGTACTTGTTTTCTTCACAATGTTCTAATTCAAGAGATTCTGTTGATAGTTATATAACTTTGATTAAAAGTTTTCAGTGGTTTCTTGTTAAAAGGTATCCTGGAGGGGGAAAAAAAATATTGTCTTGGTGGTGAAGGCAAAAGACAGGGACTCAGAAGATCTGTATTTTATTCCTCAAACTGGACTCTCTGGTCCAGCAATATCTGTGGTCTGGAAGGACCCTGAATGTTCCTGGATGAGAGAGCTCTGGGGCAGCAGGGCCAGGATCAGGGAGCTGGGAGGACTGGTGATAGTGGGATTGGGGCTGCGGCAGTCCAATCAGCGGCAGAACCAGTGCAACTAGGCAGAGGCAGCCCAGCCAGGGCCACTACAGCCTACCAGGGGTAGTGTGTGCTGCCCGGTAGTGGGGCCAAGGCTCCGGGTCACTTGCGCAGTGTGGGACCAGTGCCATGGCAACCCAGTGAGGACAGTGTGGCCACGACTGTGGCAGCCCAGTTGGGTCTGGAGCGGGACCAGGGCTAGGGGAAGAGGACCTCCCCTGGCCCGGCAAATATCCTCCCTCAGACCGGTCAGGTTCTGAGGCCGGACCAGGGAGGCTTATAGTCTAAGACTTATAATTAGACCCCTAACCTCATATTTAGATGCCAAGATTAAGTGGCCTGATTTTTACAGGTGCTGAAAGCTCCCACTGACTTCAATATACTACTTGCGTATATGAGGGTACGTCTACACTAGCCTCCTAGTTCAAACTAGGGAGGCTAATGGGGGCCACCAAAATTGCAAATGAAGCACAGGATTTAAATATCCCATGCTTCATTAGTATGTTCCTGGGCGGTGGCCATTTTGGAAATTGACTAGCCCGGAAAAACTGCCCGCATCTACACCCAGCAGAGAAGGGCAATTCCGAATTAAACCTCTTACTTCGAATTACCAGTTAAACCTCATAGAATGAGGTTGCCCTCATTAGCCTCCCTATTTTGAACTAGGGGGCTAGTGTAGACATACCCTAAGGGTTTATGAGGTAGGCCATTTATAAGACATTCAAGTGGAATTACAGAACATTTTAAATTAAAAATGTATCTAAAAGCTTAAGATAGAGGACAAACAGTTAAGTTATCTATAACTACTGAAGGAAATCAGGAAATAGACAGTCTGTGGTACTTGCTAATATATGAAAAAGGCTTTTTTAAACATCTAACATTCATTTATGCATTACAAGTACAAATTTGTTACCAGGCCAGACGTCCTATGCTGTCCATTTCTGATAACCCGGTGATCCCACTGTCTTTCCTGATAACCTATTAGCAAGCAACAGCTGATCTCACCTTCTATTCTAGTGAGCTCTAAAGGCTTAAAAATCCCTCTGATATTAGGTGAAGCCATCTGGGACTTTTAGTGCTGATTGGAATACAGTGGTAAGAAGTTGCAGCAGCTGGCCATAAAAATCAGCCACTTTATTTTGCATAGCATTTCTGCCTATGGGTGCTTTAGAAGAACAAATATACAACAAGCACAATAAAGAAAAGAATTATGTTAAAATACATATAGATAAACAGAGTTTTCACTTGAATTTAAGGCTAGCAAAGGATTTGGCATGCTGGTTCCCAGTTGTAATGGACTACACAGACAGGAAACATGCTGAAAGAAAGAACACCACATAAATGATTTCCAACATATGGTGCTCTTAAAAGTCCAAATGATACACAACTTAAGAATCATTGAGGGACAGAGGGAACTAACAGATCACTAAAGTAACTGGCTGGTTAATTGGCTATTTCATGGGATAGACAAATTGTAAGTATATATACTTGCCTGTAAGTGTGAAAAACTATTTACAGCTATAATGTGTCTGGCTGTAAAGGTATCATGCTAATTGTTTGAAAAAAATAGACGTTGTGTTCCATTTTATTAAAACTAAAGAGAAAGTTAGAAACAAACATAACATAGGCATACATCATTAATGTACTTTATTATGGAGCATAACAAATCTAGAAATAAGGTTGTGTTACAATTTTCGTGTTAATGGACTTTTTTCTCTTGTATATGGCTTCTCCAAGATCAGTTGCATTATTGGACTGGAGACCTCACTGCATCCATATCAGCCACTCCATAGTCCACCATGTCCACCATAAAAGAAAAAAATAAGTTTAAAAAATGAGTTTTTAAGAGACTGCTGTTGGATATGGTTCAGAAGACCACATCTGCTACTACATTCAAGATGCTATGCATGGTTCCACAGTCTTTCATGTGTGGATTTTAGGTCTTTATTACTCTTTACTCCATTAAATGAAAATTAGAACATGAAAATCAAGCTGATATTTAAAAAGGAAGATGATCTAAAATAAAAACATGAGCTCTAGATAAATGTATTAACATAAAAAAAATAGCTGAACTGAAAACACCAAAATAAAACCAAAGTTTTCATATGACAACTAAAAATAAAACAAGAAAATACAATAGACAATTTCACAGAATGACAGCCTGACATTCATGAAAGGCATAGGTTTATGGAAGTACCTCTGTGACTGGTAAAGTACATGGTGTCCTTGGCATAATCAGTCAGAAATTGATCCTACGTCCTTGAATCTGTATGCAATTATTTTCCTGCAGTGATTTTCTATCATTCTAATAGTTGTGAATGGTAATCCTGGCCTTGTGTAGGTGCCAGTGACCTCAGTGGGACACATTTGGATGTCATAGCATTCTCTCAAGCCTCTTAAGTTTATTTTTATCTTCTTTGTATTCTCTACAATGTGCAGACAATGTTCTGGCACTGGGGCATTAAGAAATATACACATGATTTCAAAACTGGAATTTCTCAGGAGACCCTAAGGCAGGGGTAGTAGATATTGTGTGCTCCAGTCCTGCAGTAGGACAGCAGGAAGGGCTGGAGTACTAGCACAGGCTTCCCAATGAAGGAGGTGGGAGGCCTTGAGCCTCAAGGACTAGATCCAGGCAAGGCTGGGGCCACATCCTGCCCTGAGGCCTCAGGTTCCCCACCTCTACCCTAAGGGATCTGGCTCCCAAGGAATTTCAGTGGGATTTGGGTATGTATCTCCCTTAAGATACAATGAAAATCTCAGCCCAGGTATGTTCTCAAAATCTCATAGAAAGAATCTGTCTGAAATCAGACTATGATTCTATGTGAGAAAGATGCCTTTGTGTACAGCTCTAAACTGCACTCTGTTGATTAATTTGTTCTTTTTCTCTTTCTTTTCCAAAAGCACGATAAGATAAGTATCAATGTGGCTGGTTTGTTTGCTTTTCTAATATTCCTTGTGCATGCCTGTGCATGGGCAGGCACATATACACACACATGAATAGGCATGCATTTTTCCAGCTTGATATCATTGTGTTATTTCCTACCCATATCTCTAACCTTTCGCATTTAGCTTTGCACTATCTGTCATTCACAATATTTCCTGATTTATTAGCTTCTGCTTATTTGATTACTGTGAATCTTAGCCCAGTGACATTTCACTGCTGGTTCAGTGCTTTGAAAATATAATTCTCTTTACCTTCACTCCAAAATTGTTAGTGATCATAATCATCCTGGTGCCAAATCAAGCCATAGACCCACATGTAACTGGCCTAGTGTCCTGTTATTAATCCCAGAAACATTGCAGTGCCCAGTACCACATCATTTAAAATTGCACAACTGATCAGCCAAACCCTGGTGTCTTTATTGAGTTTTCATTTAGTCTTTATGCTGTCAAATCCCTACTTGACTGTCCATACTTCAAAATGTCTGAGATCTTGTCTTCCCTGGTATTTTATGCAGTGCTGTAACTATGCCATTAAAGCTGCACCGTTGCAAACTTTCCCTGTGTATTGGCTTTTTATGAGGGGTGGAACTTACCACTTTGGTGCCTCCTGCTGGTTGTGCTGGAAATTAGCTCTCTTGAATGACCAAGGCACATTCTGCTAGCGGCGTCTCATTCACCATTATTTCCACTGCCTCCATCATCCCCACCATTTGGACTTGCATCACTCCTACACTGCAGTATCCTCTTTAGACTGTGCTCAAGCCACCCCCTCTCCCATTCCAGGCAAGTGTTGCACTTCCTCAAACCTGCGGAGGAACAATCCCAGACAAAGAGTGGGCTGGAGCAGTATTGCCTTTGGGGTTGTTTATTGGTACAGATTCTTAAGAGTAAAGTGATACTCACACACATACATCACATTCATGCTGGCAGTTTGAAGGCAGGCTGCAAGTGCAGTGTAGATTACTTTTGATTTCACTTGTGGCTAGAGTGCCTGGAGACCATGATTTTCCTTAGGAGATCCCTTCAGATCTGCAGGAGGCTTTACTTTCTCTGAGCCGATCCCAGGTTTCTGCTGTGATGTTACACTTGTCTGAGAGATATTTTCTAGCCGCTTCTCAGTTAATTTATCTGCTTACAGGGTCTTTGTTGGCCTTAAAAAGTGATGGATCCTAAACTACCTTTGATTGGCTATTTCTCATTCACACCCCACACACATTCTACGGGTTACATACATATTCATAAGCAACATGATTTCTAGACAAAGTTGGGCCTCATGGCCATGAGTAACAAGAAATTGCATTGTACTAAAGATTAACACACATCGTAACTAAAAAAGCAAGGGTTAGGGAAAAGCAGAGGAGTATGTCCAGTTATCTAGATGCCAGTAGAGAGGGGAGGGGGATCATATCTGACTGGTTACATGGAGCAGCAGCCTTCAAATCCACCACTTGCTTCAGCGGTTAACTTCAGTCAATAGTCAATCTGCTAGCTTTAGGGGAAAACTGCAATCTGGATTTAGGCCACTCTCCTCATTGGTATTGTAGAAGCTGTAGAAACCATTTCATATTTAGCTAGAAGCCACTTCATATAACAGAAGCCATTTAAGTTTCTCGCTTTTGCACATGCACTAGAAGGTTAACTGACCTTCACCAATGTGAAAAAGGCCAGGAGGATATTCCAAAAGGCTGTTGGAATGTGTTAATGAACTATTTTGAGCTGAAGCTCAAACTCCTTAAAAAACCTGTTTCTTTCTGTGCTGATAACAATTTCTCTTTGAAGTTTGTTTTGATGTAATGCCCTGGCATCAGACGTGTTTGGTTAAGGGTATAAAATACTAGGTTTGATTGTATTAGCCAGCCTTACTGGGCCTGGCTTTGCTGGGACCATGTTTGGCTCATGCTGTGCTTTATTAATTAATAAAGCTGTCTGTTAGCTGCCTAAACAGAGAGGAACGTTTTTGCTTCGACAGTATGTAGGGGCAAAAGGGGATGGGGACCCAGGCCCATCCACTACGCAGGGTCCCAGCCCAGTACCTTATAGCTGGCAGCCACTTTCAGCTCCTTCTCCTATTCCCACTGCCTACATTCCCTGGGCCACTTCCTGATGGCCCTGACACATTCTCTGCCCTTACCTCATGGCCTCAATCTGACCCAAGTTAGTCAAGAACTCCATTATTGCTCTTCAAGCCTGCCCAGGACTACAGGATCTTAGGTGCTCTTCAGCAGCCAGTCCTTTCCCCTCACTCTCCAGGGAGAGACTGATTACTGCTCTGTCAAGCAGCCCTTTATATATGAGCTGCTCCAGCAAGCCTTCTCTTGATTGGCTCTTCTAATAATCCCTTTCCTGTTTGGCCAGCGTTCTGCACAACCTCTCCAAGGCTACTCTAACTCTTCTCCTGCCTGTCTGGGGCAGCTGCCCCACCAAAAAGCTGCACTAGAATAAAAACTGAGTTGCAAAGTGAGGTAAGCCAGATTCTGCTTCCTTTACTTGGATTGAGTAGTACTTAATTCCACAAGTAGAGACATTGAAATCAACGTGCCTGCCTCCCACATCATTGAAGACACATGAAAGACTCATGAAAGTTCTTCATTGACTTCAGAGTGGTTTGGATCAGGCCCAATTGAGTTACGAAGTATGTGAAGAGGTGATAGAATCTGACCTTCTAACTTTATAACGGATTCAGTAGTTCACATGGATTTTGTATACCAAGTTTTGCCAGATGTTACTTAAAACAGCTGAATTACAAACCCTTGAAAATTGGGGCTTGTAACAGAGATGCTTACAGCCACTTAACTGGAGCTGTGCACAGATTCATTTTGTATATATCGTGTCATTGTTAATATTGCTGTGCCATCTGTTCACTGCATGAGTTGTAAATGATTTTAGCCTCAAACAACAGGTTTTAAAATGTGCTGAATAAATTGGGTTCTAAATGGGGAAGCAATAAAATGATGATTTCCCCCACCGTAATTACATTATCTTTACTGCAGTGCCCATATACTGGGGACAGAGAGGTTATGGAAAAGTTCGGTTATTTTCCAGCAAATCAATCATTATTATAGCAGTCATTTTGTGGCAAATGATAAAGTTGAAGTAGAAAAATAGATTTAATGATTATCCCTGTATTCACATGCAGATAACTTCCTAAAAAATCATCTCCAGAGCTATTTTTTCCCATATTTGTCCCTGATTATGATGACATATTTAGGGAAGTGTAAATCAGATCCCTTCGGTAAGTTCAGCATTCTCAGAAAATATGAGAAAAAATACATTTCTTCCAGTTTAAATAATTTCTGCCACACTTTTTTCATCCATATATCTCAAAAGTAGCTGAACTTTGAAGCTTTTAACATGCCACGTCCTTTCTGAGGAGTAACAAGCCAGTGTAACTACTATTTGAGGGCTACTGGTAACAAATCTTGGAAAACTGGGGAAATTCCAAAAGACTGAAGGATTACCAACATAATTACAGTATTTATAAAGGGTAAAAAGAATGAAACAGGGAATTATAGACTGGGTAAGCTGATGTCAAACGCAGGCAAAATATTGGAATGGTTAATATGTAAATCTATCAACAGAGAATTAGAGGCTAAATAATTAATGCCCATCAAAATGGTCTCATGGAAAGTAGGCCCTGTCAAACAAACCTGTTTTTTTCTCCCCAAGATTAGAGGTCTGGTTGATAAGGGAACTATGTTGATTTAATATACTTGAATGTCTCCAAGTGATTTGACTGGAAGCTTTTTAGGAAGCTATGAAAATCTGTATCCTGTGATACTGAGCTCCAGACCATTTCTTTTAATCTGCCATGGTGTTAATTTCCTGAAAAAATGTAAGCAACTGTTTCAACTAAATTATCAAACTAGATAAACTAGAATATTATTTACATTAAACTAAAAGCTATATGACTCAAAATTATTAGTAAGAATGATTAAATGTAGAGTAAATAACACATGGAAAGAGAAAAATTATGTATTTGCAATGCCATGGGACAAGAGAGCATGTCGCTCTCTACCTATTGAAACCTTTACTAGTGATAGAGATGCAGCCGTGTTAGTCTGTTGTAGCTGAAACAAAAGACAGAACTATGTAGCACTTTAAAGACTAACAAGATGGTTTATTAGGTGATGAGCTTTCGTGGGCTTAACTTAGTGACTTAGTAGTTACTGCTTATGCGATGACATCATAGTAACATAAATCTCGTACATTTTAATTTATTCTATCATTTCAACGTTCACTCGAAACTATTTAAAAATCAAACAGAAGGCCAGAATTTCTATTATTGTTGAACATTATTGCAAATAGAATGGAAAAGAATGTATCTGTTAATTGGTATTTGTTAACGTTAGTAGTCTGGTGTTCAAAAATCAGGGCTTTACTCTTTAACAACAATAATCTGCAATATATACACAATCTTAATCTTATAGGGTATGTCTACACTAGCCCCCTAGTTCGAACTAGGGAGGCTAATGTAGGCATTCAAAGTTGCAAATGAACCATTTTTAAATCCCCTTAGTCCGAACTAACTGACCGCAGCTACACGTGGCAGTCAAACGTTAACTCGAACTAAGTCCTTAGGGTTAATCCCCTAAAGGGATTTAAAAATGGTGCCCAGATGGGAAGATGCAAATAAAGCCCAGGATATTTAAATCCCGGGCTTCATTTGCAACTCCGGTCACCTCATTTGCCTATCTAGCTCGAATTAACCAGCTAGTGTAGACATACCCACAAGTACTTATGATTCTCCTTTTGCAATCTTATTAAAACCTGTTACCAAATTTTTCAAGTCCAACACAATACAAATTCTTCCTGGGCACAGTGTCATCAGGTTCATAGCTTGCAACATAGTAGAAGAGCTTTTGTGGGTTGCTGACCAGCCTTCAGTAAGTGGTGAGCAACACTGACTCAACTATATGGCTGGCCAACACTGGGCTACTGAGAATGAGTGAACTGCAAGACCTTGTCTCCATTCGGCATACCCAGGCAGTGCTATTTTAAAGCTATGCTGTGACACATTTTAACTGTGTTTACATACACAGCCATGCTCCACAATGTGAAATAATATAATTCAACTTCTGACATGGCAATGATGCACTATTTTATAAATACACTATTTAATACTTTTGTTTATCAGAGATAACATATTAATATATTTTTGAATTAGAGATAATTATTCATTTCTGTCTAATTTGGTGCTCCTTAAAGCCTGGAACCTTAAGTGACCACCTCATTCACCTATCTGGTCCTGCATACACATAGAAAGGAGATCTGAGAGAAGGGGGGTTTGCATTCCTGCTGATAAAGTCAGAACAAGACCCAAAGGCTGGAAGCTTAAGTTAAATAAATTCAACCTTGAAATAAGATGCCATTTTTTAGCAATGTAGGTGATTAAACATTGAAACCACTTACTGTAGGAGGTGATGGATTCATCAGTGTTTGAAGTCTTTAAAACAATATTCCATATCTTTCTAAAAGACCAATGTTTTAATGCAGCTTCTGTGAAATATTCTTCAGTTTGTATAGGTATGTCTGCACAGCAAAGTTATTTTGAGATACCAGAGGTATCCTGAAATACCTACCCTGCATCTTTTGAATGTGTCCGCTATTTTGAAATATAGCGAACGTGCTATTTTGCCATCCCTGAACACCTCATTGTATAAAGAGTAAGGGATGACTCTAACTAGCCCTGTATTTCGAAATTTGGCGCTGTGTGAATAGCACCAAATGACGAAATACGCTATTTCAAAATAGATTTGAAATAAGCTATGCAATTTGCGTAGCACAAATTGCATATCTTATTTCTAGTTTCGGGTGCTGTGTAGATGCACCTGTGTGCCCACAAGATGTTAGACTAAATAATCATGGTGATCCCTTCTGGTCTTAAAGTCCATGATTCTATGAAAATAATTATTAATGAATTGATTGATTGAAAATTTATGTTTATACATACATAGTAGTACATTGTGTAAATTCTAAGGGTCAGAGCCTGACCTCCGCTTTGACTGTGTTCAGTTGTTCCACCAGTGGAAAGTAGCCATAAAGTAGCAAGTGAGAATTCCCCAGGCATGGCAGAAACATTGAGTGCTGCCAGGTTGAAAAGGTTTCCTCTCCTTTACCTCTGTTTCATCTCTATGCCCCATCCCTGATGTGGCTGGAGAAAAGGGAAAAAAACTGAAGCCCTGGGGCTCTGGGAAGCTGGCCCAGTTTAGAGCAGACTCAAAGCTATGTTAACTTGTGTCTTGGAACTGGACAATGCCCAGTAGCCTCAGGAATGGACAACACTATGAAGATAGTTGGAAACTTCCTTTGTATTTCTCCTCTCAACTAAGATATTTAGGCCTAAAAATCTAGGAAATTCAGGTAATAATCCTATAATTCCTACCATTTTTTCTTTTGTTCAACCTTTCCTATGCAAAAGGACTATTTTTCCAACTAATTTATTCAAGTAAGTTAAAGAAGACAGCTCACTCAGTAGTATGTGCTGTGATTTTCTGTCTAGAAAGGCATTTAATCACATCCAAGACAGTGCTGGCTTGGCATTCACTATGATGACAGCTAACGAAAGTTCAGTTCATCTTTCCATCTCTTGTTTCTGACATGAATGACAGAGCCCTTCACTGTCAATGCATTCCTCCAAACCATAAGGAATGATTCCTAACAAATACAAAACATGGCAAATGTTGTAAATATGCATAAAAAAAGCCCTGCTATCTGATATTACATCACTAGTGCTGGAAATTCTTTTATATGTTAGTAGCTGGAGAAAACCTGCAAGCTTGGCTTTTTAGCATTAAGAGCTTGTGCCGGGGAAAACAACAAAAAAGTAATCAAAACAAGATCCTGCTGTTCTCTTAGGTAACAAAACATACTGTCACTTTCCCCAAGTGATTTCTTTTGTTCTTGTTGTATGGTATGAGTTTATTAAATATCCGGGGGTAATTCTCTCTGTGCATCTGTTACTGGGAGCCAGGACTTTATGTTTTCTAGCGAAAACGGAGTTAAAAGAAAGATTATAAACATTGGTAGCCGGGGGATAACCAATCTCATTACAGAGGTAGTTCTAAAACAAAGAGCCTCTTGTGGTAACTGGCAGTTGGTAACCAGCTACAAAAACATACATCCAGTTGTAAGCAGTCTTACAATTAGTGCTTGATCTGAAACCCAGAACAAGACCCTCATAGTCTGTAGGAAGCAACACAACCATGAAAGCTAAATACATGGCTCCCTGTGCCATGTCAATAGAACTTATGGAGCTTATGTTGCATGTTTAACGTTAAAGATGATTTGAAATTGTTGGATAACAGGGTCAACTGGAATTATTTAATCAAAGATTATAAACCAGAGATTATTACCATGCTGTACTGAAAGAATAATTACATTACCACCATGGATATAAGGTAATGAGCTGGCTCTGCATCTTTTCTTTACTGTCACTGATGGGATGCAAAGTTTCCATTCCTCAACTAAATTACAAAAATTCTGTCATTATACAGGGATTATAAATAAATAGATCCCTATTTGCCATGAAAACCCTCTGGTACCATGTGTCCTTACGTCATGTATTTTAATCCACATACATTCTCAGTTTACCTGATGGATGTGTGATGTAATAATTATTTAAAGCTGATAAAATCAGCAGTCTTCAAGGTAATCCCTCTCAGTGGGTCATTCCTCCCCCATATGCATTTTTCCCTATTGATTCCCAGGTAGGAAACATCCAGGGTGCGTCTAGACTGGCAAGATTTTGCGCAAAAGCAGTTGCTTTTACGCAAAAACTTGCCAGCTGTCTACACTTGCCAGCTCTTGAATTTGCGCAAGAGCACTGACTTTGTAATGTACAAAATCAGTGCTTCTTGCACAAATACTTTGACGCTCCCGCTTGGGAAAAAACCCTCTTGCGCAAGTGTTCTTGTGCAAGAGAGCCAGTGTAGACAGGGAAGGAATTTTTTGCATAAGAAAGCCTCGCTGGCGAAAATGGCCGGCGGAGCTTTCTTGCGCAAAATCGCGTCTATATTGGCCACGGAAGCTTTTGCGCAAAAGCACTTTTTGCGCAAAAGAATCTGTGCCAATCTAGACGTTCTTTTGCGGAAATACATTTAATTTAGCTCATGTATGCTAGAGCATGACATAATAGCAGTGGAAATCGAGTTCACTTCAGAAAAGGTGGATTTTTTTCAAAACAAAAGTATTCCTTTTAATGTTTATTACACAAGAGATCTATTCTAATCTTAGAGACTCTGATTCAGCAAAGCATTTATGCATGTGCTTAACTATAAACATTTGGGTAATCCCATTGGCTTCAGCAGAGCTACTCACATTCGCAAAATTAAGCTCATGATTAAGTGATTTTTCTGCACCGAGGCCACAATTATTAAGATTTCTCTGAACATAAGGACATAAGAATGGCCATACTGGGTCAGATCAAAGGTCCATCTAGCCCAGTATCCTGTCTGCTGATAGTGGCCAATACCAGATGCCACAGAGGGAGGGATCACAACAGATAATCCTCATGTGATCCCTCCCCTGTCACCCACCTCCAGAGAAACAGGCTAGGGATACCATTCCTACCTATCCTGGCCAATAGCCATTGATGGACCTACTCTCCATGAATCTATCTAGCTCTCGTTTGAACCCTGTTAACGTTTTAGCCTTCACCGCATCCTCTGTCAAGGAGTTCCACAGGTTGACTGTGCACTGAGGGAAGAAAAACTTCCTTTTGTTTGTTTTAAACTTGCTGCCTATTAATTTCATTTGGTAATCCTTAGTTCTTTTATTGTGGGAATAAGCAAATAACTTTTCCTTATTCACTTTTTCCACAACACTCATGATTTTATAGACCTCTATCATATCCCTGCTTAGTCTCCTCTTTTCTAAGATGAATAGTTCTAATCTTTTGAATCTCTTTTCATATGGGACCTGTTCCAAACCCCTATCATTTTTGTTGCCCTTTTCTGAACCTTTTTCAATGCCAATATATTTTTTTGTTATGAGGTGACCACATCTGTACCCAGTATTCAAGATGCGGGCATACCATGGTTTTATATAGAGGCAATAAGATTTTTTTGGTCTTATTTTCTCTTCCTTTTTTAATGACTCCTAAAATTCTATTTGCCTTTTTGACTGCCATTGCACACTGAGTGGATGTTTTCAGAGAACTATCCACAATGACTCCAAGATCTTACTCTTGAGTAGTTGTAGCCAAATTAGTCCCCATCATATTGTATATATAGTTGTGATTATGTTTTCCAATGAGTATTACTTTACATTTATCAACATTACATTTCATTTGCCATTTTGTTGCCCAATTGCTTAGTTTGGTGAGATCTTTTTGAAGCTCTTCACAGTCTGCTTTGGTCTTAACTATTTTGAGCAGATTAGCATAATCTGCAAATTTTGCTGCCTCACTGTTTACCCCTTTCTTCTAGATCATTTATAAATAAGTTGAATAGGGTTCCAGGACAGACCCTTGAGGAACCCCACTAGTTACTTCTCTCCAATCTGAAAACTGACCATTGATTCCTATCCTTTGTTTCATGTCTTTTAACCAGTTATCAATCCATGTGAGGACCTTCCCTCTTATCTCATGACAACTTACTTTACTTAAGAACCTTTGGTGAGGGATCTTATCAAAGGCTTTCTGGAAATCTAAGTATACTATGTCCACTGGATCCCCTTGTCCACATGTTTGATGACCCCCCCTATAGAACTCTAGCAGATTAGTAAGGTATGATTTCCCTTTACAGAAACCATGTTGACTTTCCCCCCAACAAATTATATTCATCTATGTGTCTGACAATTTTATTCTTTACTATAGCTTCAACTAATTTGACCTGTACTGACATTAGACTTACCGGTCTGTAATTTCCAGGATCACCTCTGGAGCTCTTTTTAAATATGGCATCATATTAACTATCTTCCAGTCACTTGGTACAGAAGCCGATTTAAAGGATAGGTTATAAACCACAGTTAATAGTTCTGCAATTTCACATTTGAGTTATTTCAGAACTCTTGGGTGAATGCCATCTGGTCCCAGTGACTTATTAGTGTTAAATTTATCAATTTGTTCCCAAACCTCCTCTAATGACACCTCAATTTGAGACTACTCCTCAGATTTGTCACCTAAAAAGAATGGCTCAGGTTTGGGAATCTCCCCAATATCCTCAACCATGAAGACTGAAGCAAAGAATTCATTTAGACTCTCCGCTATGACTGTATCATCTTTGAGTGCTCCTTTGGTACTTTTTTGGTTCTCTTACTTTTTTAATCTGGAGCATACATTTAAGTTGTGCCTCTATTATTGTGTCTTTGAGAAGTTTCCATGCCAGTCAATATGGGGATAGTTGAAATCCCCCACTATAATCGAGTTTTTTATTTGATAGTCTCTCTAATCTCCCTTAGCGTTTCATAGCCACTATCACTGTCCTGATCGGGTAGTCAATAATATATCCCTACTGCTATATTCTTATATTATGGAATAGGTTGCTTACCATTTCAATATCCCTTTTATAAAAAAGACACATTATCCAGCATATTATCTTTTCTCATGAAATGAAAAGCATTTATGGGATGCCATTATTTCTGTACCCACTGTACCCATTATGTTCTACTGTATTTTGCTTTCAGATTTATTTAAGAAACTTCAGCCCACTTACTAATGTTTGTTCATTTTCTTATAAGTTCATCATTATTAAGATCAAAGGATGCTACTTGAAAGAAGATTTGGTAAACTTTCTGAAAACAGGAAGTCAACTTGTGCTTGAATGCTGTTGTGGTTTGCTGGGGGGAGAGGTTGTTGTTGTTCTTGTTGTTTTAATGACACAAAAATGCTACCAGCATTTATTATCAGGCTCTCACATTTTAGTTATATTTAAGGAATTTGAAAAATATATGCAAAATAATAATTCCATGAAATGTCACATGAAATGGGTAAACTCTTGCTACTGCTAATGGCTAAGATCCTGCTGTACCTTTATGCCCATGTAGGTGATCATTAATTTTAGTGGACCTGTGCATGACCATTAGTATTATTCTGAATGGAACAGTCTTCAGAACCAGGGCTTGATGCATGAATTCTCTTTCCCCACCTTAAGTTATCTTAAGAAATAAAACCATCCTGATACATAGGGCGACAGCATAAACGTTAAGGCTATGTTATTGAAAACATGAACTGAACACGTAAGTTGTTATATACATGATAATTGCCCTGAAATTTAACAGCTTTTAGTTCTTTGTTAAAAATATGTTTTCTGTTAAATAATAAATAACATTGACTGCATGAGCCCTTCTGCTACCCAAAATGAAGAGTGATAAAATGGAACAGAAATTGGGCCATAATAGGAAAATGGCATCCATAGCTAAGACTTTTCAGCTGATTTCTCCCTGCTTTTGATACTCCATAGTGTGGAAGTATCCAATGGGTTGATTCTTTGCAGATAAGATTTTTTTTTGTTTTTTTTGTTTTTTGTTTTTTGGGGTTTTTTTGTTTGTTTATTTGTTTTTGCATATTCCTTTTGAACTAGTGTGGAAAGGATAAAAGAATAATGGCTGAACTGCTGGTGCAGAGATGATAAACTATTTTTAACCCTATTTCAAGAATGGGAATGTGACCAAGGCTTCTGCTGAAAATGATTTCACACACTTTTTACTAATTAAACCATTTTACAAGCCAGTTCAAGGGGACCATTGCTGTTAATCATCTGGATTTGAGAACTTTACCAGTAATTACAAACTTTTTGGGTCTGTTAGCCATGGTTTTGGTTTAAATGAATTGCTATGCCAGATATTTTCCCAAATGTATATTACAGGGATGGGGGGTCTTAAATAATGCTTGCCTGGTTATTTTGATCATTGTGCTAAAGATGACAGTTACCTATCTCAGATATTACAAATGCTGTAAATTATAGGAATGTTGTTAAATAATCAGCATCATCTGGAGCTTCTCAAACACTCCTCCAGATATAGAATCCCTGATTACCAACCACGGTGATCTTTCTGTTTAGAGTAATAATATGTCAGTGCCATAAGAATATCACTCCATACCAAGATGCATTATAATACAAAGCCTATGCTATTAGCCCACACAGCAGTGTACTATAGCATATCTTCAGATGCTAGCTGTTGGCCATTTTTACAGTCACTTGGTATAGGCTCAAGTCATTTTAAATGAAATATCTAAAGAGCCCAGTATAGAGAATATTCTTTATTGCTAATTGCTTCATTTATATTTCTCCAGTTAGCATGATTTCAGGTGAATATCACAGTGATTTGTAGCCTCTGATTAGTTGTTACAACAAACAAATATAATATCCGTGTTTATTGCCTTTCTAAATCTATATCCAAAACAATTGCACTCCAGATTGATTATTGATCTTTAATAAATTGCATTTAATGCTGTGTGCATAAAAACATAACCAAATACCATGTGCCTGTTCCTTGCATTGTGGAATTGTGTTATTTGTAAGATAAGATCAGTTCACATCCTGCAAGAATAGTGCTTCCCTGTGTTGCATCTTCTTTTTGAATTTTAAGAGCTCTCTGTCAAGTACCTTTGACAGAGGTACTTCTGTAAGCAGGGGCTAAACTACTGCTTGCTATCAGCCATCTAAAAAGAGAGAGCTGCCCTGGGGGTGGCTGTGCTCACTCAAACTGTTTAGTTCTGCAAGATAATTAACTGTTAACTATTGATATGTAAATACAGCTCATGCCAGGATGGGGAAGGAATCCAAGGTTATGTAAATCCAATTCAGACAGGGCTGATGGAGGATCAGTTGCTGGAATGGAATGTGATGTATTGTAACTAATTTGGGCTGTTGTTGGGGTCACAAATCATGCTACCCCTAAATATGAACTGTAAAAGATGACACCAGTGCTTGCAGGAGAGACACCATCATTGTAAGAGATCTCAGATGAACAAGCTTCCCCCTTCCAGAGCTGAGTGTACTGAGCTGGGGGAAAGGGCTTGAGCTAGTCTGCTCATATGTGCCAAGTGTGAGCTGTAAGACTGGTTCAACCTGCCTCTTTCCCCTGTGTTTTAAAGATAGACCTAAAGCAGACTCCAGCAGGAGTCTTTTTGCTACTCTAGTGGCAGCTGGAATTGTTTGCCAGCCAGGTGGTGGCTAAAGAGTCAAAATCACTAAGAGCTGAAGTCACTGGTTTGGCCTGGAGCCAGACCCATTGCAGCCAGCGGAGTGGCTGGCAGGAACGACCGGGTGGCTGGAATGACTGGCGGCTAGCTGATAGGAGCGGCGGCAGGCAGCCAGCAGACCACAGGAGCAGCCCAAGGGTGGCATGGCCTCAGGTGTTTGAAGTGGGGTACGGAGAGGCTACATCTACATTGGCGGCTTCTTGTGCAAGAACAGCTGTTCTTGCGTAAAAACTTGCCGGGTGTCTACACTACACACGCAATCTTGCACAAGTAAATTTACAGTCTAGCGTCGGAAAACAGGGCTTCTTCTGGAAGAGTTATACCTCTCCCCGTGAGGAATAAGCCCTCTTGCTCAAGAGCTTTTGTGCAAGAGGGCAGTGTAGACACGCAACATGAATTTCTTGTCTAAGAAACCCCTATGGCTAAAATGGCCATCAGAGCTTTCTTGTGCAAGATAGTGTCCACATTGCCATAGATGCTCTTGCACAAAAGCACATCTCTTGTGCAAAAGCACATGACAGTGTAGACGCGCTCTTGTGGAAGACTTTTTGCGCAAGAACTCTTCCGCAAAACAGTTCTTGCGCAAGACGCTGCCAGTGTAGATGTAGCCAGAAAGTTTGGGTAAGTGAATGGAACCCTTACCTTGTTGGACTAGTCACCCTGAGAGGCAAAAGACATTGCTCAATCCATTTGAGCTGGGACAGTTACTCGTGGGGAGGGGTTATGAACTGTGTGGTATTTTCCCAAGTTAACGCCATGTGACTTTTCTCTTTTTCATTAAAAGTTTCTTTTCTACATTCAGACTCTGCTTGTGAGTGGGGAAGCATTGCCTCTCAGAGGCACCCCAGGGTGTATGAAATTCCCAGGCTACTGGGTGGGGGCTTGAGCTAGTTCTATGTGAGATGGACCTCTACATATTGAACCCGGCCCTGGTTGCTGCCAGCCCTACCTGGCAGAAGGGTTACACTTCATTTCTTTTAGATTATACTTTTCATGCTGAAGATGATATTACAATTTGAATAGCATTATTCTTTTGTATCTAGTGAAATTACTAACTTGGAACATCTCCCCTTTCAGCTAGGTGTAATACTTAAAGGGGACAGCACTGAAATTTATACAGTTAGAAATGGTTTCAGAAAGAAAGCCAAGTAGAGAAGGAAGAAATATTTGTTGGGATTCCTTTCAAGGCCCCTCTTCACATGGCTTCTCAGGAAGTTAGCTTCACTCCATACCTTGTCTCTCAGGCATTTTGATTTCCCATACAGCAATGCTACACTGAGTTGGTCAGACTCAAATGCAGGAACAGGGTGCAGGGTATGTCACAAATGCAAAGTTTCACATCATCATTTATATATATTTACACATTTAATTGTATGTATTTTACATTATGTAGCACATTTTCAGAATTGGTTGGTTTCTTTCTTTCTTTCTTTCTTTCCTGAACAGCATACTTTGTTCATGCACTTTGTTCATATAGGTCCCTCTCAACCTTCTCTTTCTCTTATTTTTACATTCTTGATTTATCTTGTCCATTGTTGTTTTGTGCTTAGTAAATGGTTCCTTAGGTGTTACCCTCTCATATTACATAGCTCAGAAATTCTGTCTCCTAGCTTACTGGCTTCCCTGTAGTTAGCACAAACATTATGCTGTCCATCTGATGATCTAATTACCTCCCTAATTCTATCTTCCATGAAATGAGGCCTCTCCCCATGTTCAATTACTCATGTCATACTAGGCCCATAATATTGTGTCTAACATTCTAACATTCCTGTCACAAGAACTATCAAATAGAAAGAATGGAAGGGGAAGAACTTATCATATTACCATATGCCCTCCTTTATTTTCTCCATTCGGCATTTTGAGAACACTGATCACCCAAACTGCTGAAGTCTGGTTCAGCTTCAAACAGCAGAATACTTCATTCATGCCAGAAATTTCACTGAGTTCTTAGGCCTTCAATAGGAGGCTGAATTTCAATGGATGAATTGCAAAAACATCCCCACACAGGGAATGGCATTTATGCAGAAGTCAACATTTTCAAAAGTGATATCTAAGTAATTTGGTAGAGGATGAATGTTCCAAATCTGGAACTCTCTGGTCCAGCAGGGCCACGGATATTGCTGAATCAAAGAGCCCCAGAGGAAGCAGGAGCAACAAACAAACTGGGGAGCCCCAGCTGGGCCAAGAGGCATCTGTGGAGCCCCCACCCTGGAGGGGGAATGTCAGGCATTAGTGGATCCAGGTGACCAGGGAGTCTCAGCCCCAGCTTGGGAACCCCTAATTGCAGCAGGCTCCAGCCACCAGCCCCAGCAAACCCCCAGTGGCAGTGGGGCTGATGTGACCAGGCAGCCTCTTCTGGGGAACCCCCCCCCCCAGCTGAAGCAGGGCTGGTGAACATGGGTGGCCAGAATCCCCAGTGGCAGTGGGGGGCCCTAGCAGCAGGGTGAGAGGGTTGGGAGCCCTGGCTGGGGAACTCACAACAGTAGTAGGGCCAGCGGCAGCTGGGTGGACTCAGTCAGGAACCCCAGGAACATTCTGTGGCAGCAGGGCTGGCAGTGGCCAGGTGGTCCCCGGGAGACCCTGAGGTAGTGAGCAGGCAGCAGGGTGGGGAGCTGTGCTGGGCCAGCTTTAGCAGGGCCAGTGACAGGGCAGGGAGGCCCAAGGAGAGGAGCCCGGCAGTGGGGGAACCAGAAGAGAGCACTGACCTTCCCTGGTCCGGCAAATGCCCTGGTCGCTACAACTTAGGTCCCCAGGGCGCTCGACTAGGGAGGTCCAGTCTGTATTAATGTTGAATCATGCTTTTTTTATAAAGTTGAACCAGATTTTTACTAGC
Source organism: Apalone spinifera (assembly GCA_030068395.1). Lineage (NCBI taxonomy): Eukaryota > Metazoa > Chordata > Testudines > Trionychidae > Apalone > Apalone spinifera. Next base: position 184,759,786 of record CM057845.1, read on the forward strand.
TATCAATTTGATCTTGCAGTTTTAAACTATATTTTCTTTATATTCAGTAGGTTTCAGCTTTTAATCATTTTCACAAAGTTCATCAATTAGATATCACTGAAGTAATTTTATATTCTTCAAAATAACAATTTAAAAAATAACTTACTGTTCAGGATACCAAGAAACCATTTACCACAAAAGTATTCCATGAGTTTTGTTAAATGTAATATTTCTAACCTAAACAGTTGTGCCTTGCCTGAATTCATTTATCTTTGCTTTACAGTTTGTGCTGTATGTGCTCCAGCTCAACTCAACTAACTTTGAAACTAAAAAATGCCTTATATGACCATTCATGGAAACTAACTAACCAAGGGTATGTCTACACTGCAAAGCTATTTTGGGATATCAGAGTATCCCAAAATAGCTATCCCACATCTTCACAGCAAGCCCATTATTTTGGGCTTGCTAGTCTGATGTCCCTGTAAACCTCATTCTATAAGGTGTAAGGGTTATTTTGGAATAGTGCTATATTTTGAAATCTAGCACTGTGTAGATAGTGCCAAATGACAAAATAAGCTATTTCAAAATAGCATAAAAATAAGATAAGCAATGTAAGTTCTTTGCCTCAATTATTTCCTGAGACAGCTAGCTCCAGAGTCTTAATACTGTGACAGGGTGTTGCCCTGCCCTGGACCTTTAAAGGGCCAAGGAGCTGGAGGGAGGAGAGCCCAGCTGTGGGCAATTAGGAGAGCCCAGCTGAGGGCCATAACAAGGGCCCAGCTGAGAGCTATAAGAACAGCTCCTGGGAGGCAAGTCAGAGACCTGTCTGCTGCTCTGGAGGTAGAGTAGTAAGACTTGACTGCCAGGGAAGACGGAGGCTCCCTGGAGGGGGCAGGACTGGGGAGGCTCAGGCTACATGGCCTGAGGCCTAATCCTGCATAGAAGGCAGTCATGAAGGGCCGGGGTGAGCAATGGAGGTAGCCCTAAAGGGCTGGGCTGCATAGGAGGCAGCTAGGGGAGGCTTGAGCCAGGGAAGCCCTAGGACATAAGTCCAGGAGGCAAC
>CM057845.1:184765097-184780764 GCA_030068395.1 Apalone spinifera
GCATAAGGCATGGAATAACCTTAAAAGAAATTAGGGTCAGACGGAGGCATATAATGTTAGCACACCAGAGTAAGAGGTTAAAAGACACTATCTTACTCTCCTGTGGTTTTGATTTATATCTTAGGGCATGTCTACATTTTGAAATAACAAGGCAAGTGTCCACACTACCAAGCCTGTTGTTTTGAAATAAGGGGCTTGTTATTCTAAATAATAAATCCTTCTTGTGAAGAGAAATAGCTTATTTTGAAATAGTTATTTTGTGAATTATTATTTCAAAATAACTTATTTTGAAATAACTCCCTAGTGTAGATGTAGCCTTAGGTCTCAGTACAGCAGGGACAGCTGCCTTTGCAGGACAGCTCCTCCTACTAAGGGCTGGGAGTGTGCACTATAGTTTGCTTCTGAGTCTCTTCCTGAGACAGCACAGCTGTGCTCTGCCCTTACTCAGGGTTTGTGATGAAATGTGTCATTGTAGGTGTGACATTTTTAAAAATACGTAATAGTGGCATTTTAAACAAAGCTTTTGTAGATAAGTTTTAATGATTACTCCAAGTTCCATGAAATGTAAAAGAATTACATTCCTTTTATAAACATCTTTTATGATACATATTTCACTCAACACTCATAAGTCTGTTATTTGCTTGGAAATAGGATCAGAAATCAATGTAGGCTGCCAAATTTCTCAGAATTTTAAAAAAGTGTACTTGTTTTTCAATAAGTGGCAATATATTACCTGCAATTTAGTAAATCAGATCAGTTGTAACTAGTGTTTCAGTGCAGTTAAAATGCAGCCTTTGACTACACTTAGTTTTGTTTACACTTGATCTATTTTATTCAACAGATTATGCCTCAGTCACACAAAAATGATATAGCATTCAACTAATGAGATGCTGCACAATGAAATATTTATCTATGATACATTGTGCTATTGAAATATATCTTACTTTCATGAAAATTAACTAAAAATGAAATACAACTAAACGAAAACAACCCCTCCTCCCACTTCAGTGGCATTAAAGTTCATAATGTTGCCATCATCTGACATATGTTTCCAAATATTAAGCAGTCATCTCGCAAATGGGCTAAATATGTAAGCTAGTAGGTATTTCATGTTAATTCATCTTTCACAAATGACTCAGAACTCCCTAAATTATCACAATAGTGCTGCAGGTTTTAGTTATGTGGTTCAAAGTAAAGTTAGTGGGGATCATGTGGACAAGTCTCTCTCCTGCCCCGAGCTGTGAACATTTTATGCTTTGATTTACCTGGAAAAATAAAAACATAGTGAAAATAAGTGTTTATTACAAGGATTTTCTCTGATAATGGTTCATATTGTAGTGGGTTTGTTTATATATTTCCCAGAGAGTTGAATCCAAGAACTTCACAATAATAAAAATTATTAGAGCATATAAAGTTACTAAGGGTAAATTTACACTATAGAGAAGATCAAAGCTGCCACTGTCAATTTTCCAGGGTTTGAATTAACGGGTTCAGTTAAGACCGTTAATTCAAGCTGAGGGGCACTCCGGTCAATGTCAGTAGTTCTACTTCCACAAGGAGTAAGGGAAGTCGAAGGGAGAGTATTCTCCCTTTGACTTCCTGCAGTGTGGACAGCACCAAAAGTCAAATTAAAGTACTTCAACTTTAGCAATGCGATTAATGTAGGTTGAGTACCTTAATTCAACCTTGTTCTATAGTATAGACATACCCTAAACGAAATATATCTATAATGCAATAAAAAGCTGAAAAAAAGGAAAATAATAAGAAAGAAACTACCAACCAGAATTTAATAAGTTTGAAAGACAAAGTCTTGAAGCAAAAGGAGAATGATCTTTAAATTTGGTTTAGGGGATCAAGATAAATGGGATTTTCTCCTAGCTCATATGCATATTTGCTTTCTGTCCTTTGGGAAGGCACATTTCCTCTCTGTCTATTTTTCCCATCTGTGAAATGAGAAGTTAAAAAAAAACCTTAATTCATTACAATCTAATGTGCTTTGAGATCCTCACAGAGAAGGTGTAATAGATGTGATGGGTTCAGTATGTAGGTGCTATGCTCGTCCACTCCAGGGAACAACAAAGTATGCAATCCAATTGAAGTGCTCCATCAGTTTTGATTTTTTAAATATTTTGTGCTGACAAGTGAGATACAGACCAAGAATTACTGGTAGAAATCATTCAGTGAATAATTTTGAATTACAGGTACATTTGAGAAAAAACAGTATTCTGTTTGTGAACAGTCTGCACACAGAAAAAGAGGAAATTCATTGGATACAATTTTCATTGTAAATTACACTCATGGCTCTGTCTTTTCATTTTAAGGCTTAAGTAGTTGCTTGCTCTGAGAAAAGGCCAGGGACATGTTTACCTGAATATTTCAGGTCAATGGTGATTTTTAATGGGCTGTCAATAACTTTTGGTTACATTATAGATACAGGTAGGTGGGGTTCCAGATGTCCACTTATCTTCCTCCCCCTTGTCTGATTTGCAGGAAGGCATAGTTGTGAAGTTTGCCCTTGAAGAAGATGAAACTATACAAATCAGACAAGTATCCTCACTGTCATTTCCAGTATCTTGTTCATATTGTCATAGGCTGGTCGAAAGTCACTTCTCTGAGCTCTTTGAAATGCCAGTCATTTGTTACTACTTCTGAAGCTTTCATCGTAATTTAGATAGCTGGCAATTACTCTCTAATGTTTGAACAAACATAAGTGAGGCCAACCCTTTTCTAGCTTTTTAAGATCAAACAGCCATTGTTCATCTTTTGAGGCTTGTCATTCTACAACACATATGAACTATGAAAGGATCTCCTTTTCAAAATGTCAGATTTCATGTCAAACCTTTGTAACAATATATGTGATAATTAAACAGCCTTTCAAATGTAATAGTTTTTGATGTTTCCAAAATGTTTCTTGAAAGCTGCTTCCTCCCAGCTTCTCGTAGTTGGTTTACATGAAAAGGAATTCAATATAGTTCAGTATCATTAATAGTGCATTGCATCAAACCTATTAACTGCCAATGACTTGATACAGCTTCCGTTGAAGTCAATAGAAAGTTTCAGATTGACTTCAAAGGGAAACTCAAATGATCCTAAGTCTAGGACAGGTTTAACATAAACGATGAATACATTTCAATGGGATACTATTTTGACAAAGTTTCTATTCCTATTTTAAGCTTATTTCACTTCAGCCTGCTGCAGCCCCAGATCAAATAAAACTGCAGGCCACGCCCTTCATGTGGCTCTCAGCTCTGGGAGGGGGAAGAGGCTTGTGCTGCGCTTGTCCTTCAGGCCAAGCTCTCAGCACCTATTAGCCAGTTGTTTAAAGAACTGAACTTTATATACAGATTGGACCTCCCTGGTTTGGCACCCTTGGGAGCTGAGCTGTCCCAGACCAGGGCATTTGCTGGACCAGGAGAGGTCAGTGCTCCCATGTTGGCTACCTCACTCCCATTTTCCTTTCCTGCCCTGCCACTGGCTCCCCTAACACTGGACTGGCACGGCTCCCCACCCTGCTGCCCACCTACTGCCCCAAAGTCTCCCGGGATTTCTGGTGGGGACCACTTGGCTGCTGCCAGCCCCGCTGTCATAGGGTGTTCTCTGGGGTTCCTGGCAGGGGCCATGCAGCTGCTGCCAAGCCTGCTACTGCTGGGGATTCCCCAGCCGGGGCGCCTGATCGTCCCACCATGCTGCTAGGGCTGCTTCACTTCTTCTGGAAATTCTGGCCGCCTGCTTCTGCCAGCCCCACTTCAGCCAGGGGGTTTCCCAGCAGAGGCTGCCTGGTCACTTCGGCCCCAGTGCCACTGGAGGTTTCCTGGAATTCCTGGCCAGGACCTGCTGCCTGGGCTCCCCAGATGCCACCTGGCTCAGCCAGGGCTCCTGAACCCCTGTGCTGCTCCTGCCTCCTCCGGGGTTGTTTGGTTCAGCAACATCTGTGTCCCTGCTAGACCATGGATATTGCTGGACCAAAGAGACCCAGATTTGGGAGGTTCATTCTGTACATGCCTTAATCCCATTGATATATAAGACTTGTACTTACAATAAAGCATCTGCTCTAATGATCCCTGAATAAGGATGAGCTTAACCATGTGTTTAAAAGTTTTAATAATTTGTAGCAAATGTGAGAAGGAGGGGCAAAAAGTGGCCCAAAGAGGTTGAAATATTTTAAATGAACATATTATTATCCATATATAGTAGTTCTATAAAATGTACACTAACATAGGTAAAAGAATTTTAATCTCTCCAGAAATGTGAATGTATTCTTCTCGTGAGTATGGTTTGACTTATAAAGATTAATAATCTAAGTAACCATCATTAAGACAGAGAGAGCAGTAAAAGAGATTCTATGTACTGCTAGTTGGGGAGCTCACCTGGAAAGTGTGCCGCTCAAGTTTATGTGTCCGCCATGACCATTTCATAGTTTATAAAAATCAGAACACTTTAAATAGAATAGCTTGAGATTGCACCACTGCAGAATAGCTTATAGATTGATGTCTAGAGTACACTCGTACAGTGTGTCAAAAATTCAAGTACAAATCTCTTCTCCATGTCATAGGGAAATATACATGGCTCACCCACAGCTTAGGTGAGTTCCCTGACCATTGGGTTGTTCTGACATGGGTCTCTCTCTCTCTCTTAAAAAAAAAAATTGGACCAAAGGTCCATCCTAGGTCTGAGGAAAATGTATGAAAAATGTTTCCCAGTTGAAGCAGAAATTATTATTGTGGCGCCAGTATTTTCTTAGAATAATGTATTTCCTTAATCAATGTATGTGGCTCCTGTATCTTTGAATATCAGTAAACAACTGCTCCTTACAGAAACCTCAGCTAAAACACCAATGCCAGTCACCTAGAGCAGCTGTCTGGCCTCTGTCTTTTGGACTCTCCTGGATCCTCACTGCTGAGATTTATCTGGGAAAAACCTGTGTAACAAAACAAATCTAAGACTTGTTCCTGAAGGGTGTGCCTGAGCCTCACCAAGATTTGAATAACCATCCCTGTTTGGTAAGACTGTCACCATAATTCCTTATACACTAGTGTTCCATAAATACACATCACATTAGTTCTTTTTATCATAGAAGTATACTGGGTCCTTGATTTAGGTGGGTTTTGTGTTTTTTTAGTTTTTGCATTCTATTTTTGTGTCATAAAGAAGAAAATGTGGGCGGGGGTTAGGGTTTATTTTCCACTCAAGTCAAAGGTGTTGGGAAAATAAGTGTTCTTTTTTCTTAATTAAGCCTATAAGCTCGCTGATTACTTTAATTTCAATACATCCAGGTGATGCTCTTCCAAGAACAGAAATATGGTAGCATGGTATACTGGGAATTAATGGTTGGTTTCACACTCAATAAATCTCAGTTAAAATATTAACAGATTACTGAAAACAACTCTATTTCTCTTCCTGGAAAAATCAAGGCTGTTTAATCAAAACAAAATCTCTTAAGTATCCAAAATAAAGGGGGAAATAGTGTATTGATCACAATACAGAATTAAAAAGAGGAGTCGATACAAGTAACAATGATAATAGAATTTTTTAAAGTTCTTCCATAGGGCATTAGAGGTACAGGAGTAGAGCTCAGTTTCATTTTGTTAAATGGCTGGATTAAGTTGCTGAATGAAACAATCACTCATTGTATGTTTAATTTAAGTGTTTCCCACATAATTGCATGGGGATGTTAAAGGTTACTCCTATGTGGAAATATATGATTCATACATTGTAAATGAGAGGTGATATGTAATTTTCCATTATAAGCAGTTGTGGGCATGCTTAGAGAAGCTTGCTCCATTTTGGAGTGTAGACACGACCACATTTGACCTAAGTCAAAATGAGCTGGAGACTCAGTTTTTCTTTCATGAATGCATCTTAGATAAGGATCATTGCTGAACACAAAGGCTCTTGTGTCATCCTCATTGTTTTATTTTCTGCTGCTCAGCCAAAAACCTTATTTCTGTAATTACAGCTGCTGTTTCTGCTTGCTCTGAGTTGATACAGAAATATTCCCAAATAAAGTGCCAGTATAGAGGCTCTAGTGACTAAACAAGTAACTGCTATTTTAGCATATTAAAGGAAATGCAGGAAGTTGTTAAGCATGTTCATTAACTGTTCTGGGGGCCATGGATCAGTTTTGGGGTCTCGTTCCCTCTCAGAACCTGACCTGGACTGGGGAAGATGATCCTACCAGTGGACCAAATTCAGTGATGAATCCTGGTGATGTGTCACTGGAGGTATGTTGCATATATGTTAAGAAGAAGTAGCCGTTTGAAGCTGCTGAGGAAATTTTCTTTAAGGGCAGACATTCCTGCATGTGAACACACACCCTTAGTTAGAAGCTGGACATTTCTAATTAGTAGTGAGTTCTGTCAGGGGTACAAAACAGACCACCATTTTGAGCATCAGTCAGATCCAGCCTTCCCACTGTAAAACAATTGTCATGGTGGATAATGAGCTGAAAATGAGCTCCAGTACAATGTGGCCAAAAGAGTTAATCCAGTCCTTGAATGGGCAAATCTTGACTAGAAGTAGAGAGGTTCTGTATTTTACCTCTATATTCAGCACTGGTGAATCCACTGCTGTAATACTGTCTGTTGTCCACTAATCAAGAAGGACGTTGAAAAATTTAAAACAGTTCAGGGAAGATGTAGAGTTAAATTAGAGAATTAAAAAACATGTCTTATAGTGATAGAGTAAAGGAGCTCAATCTATTTTAGTTTAACAAAAAGAAGGTTAATGGGTGGATTGATTGCAGTGTTTAAGTACTTACATGGGGAACAAATATTTAACAGTGTGTTCTTCAATCCAACATGGCTGGATGCTGAAGCTAGACAAATTCAGACTGCAAATAAAGCATATATTTTGAATAGTGAGAGCAATTAACCATTGGAATAACCTAACAAAGGCTGTAATGAATTTTGCTTCACTCTCAATCTTTAACATAAAATTGGATGTTTTTCTAATCTAAAGGATTTTATCTTGAAATTATTTTGAGGGGAGGGGTACTGTGGGTTGTCCAGATGATCATACTGAAATATATTAATCTCATCTTTGGGTTCAATCTCTGACCATTCTGTAGAATTCTGATTTTTCCACCAAATGTTGTTTTCTTGCCCTCTGCTGGGTCACCACACTGATATTTGTGCCTACTTCCTCTATCTTGTAAGGGCCAACGTGTCTCATGTCTATACTACATAGTAATCAGACCTTCATCTTTGAAGAATTTGTATCCAGAATTTGGATGGGCACGCCTCCCGATCTGAATAGATTCAATCGCACTGCAAGGAAAGGGCTTGGATACAAATTGGTAGTTAAAATGCATGTTTCAAGCAGCAAACAAGACTGAGAGCATCTCACACCTTTCTTTCGAGGTCTTCACGAGTTTAACTTGGATGGGTTAAACTCCTTTTTTCCTTTTCTGTGTTTTTATGGGGCTTAATCTCCTGGAGTTGCGTTGCAGTTTGATAGTTACCTTTGCATTTTCTAAGGGTACATCTATACAGCAACATTATTTAGAAATAACTAGCATTATGCCAAAATATCTTAGTCCACATCTACACAGGAGGCAGTTATTTTGAAATAATGTTGAAATACAGTCAAGCTGGAGGAGTGCTTACTCCAACTCCTGTAACCCTCATTGTACAAGGAGTAAGGAAAGTCAGAGGTAGAATCCTCTCTTTTAAAATAAGTGCTGTGTAGATGCTCCTAATTTCAGAATAAACTATTTCAAAATAAGCTGTGCAATTCACGTAGTTCAATTTGTATAGATTATTTTGAGTTAAACTGTGCTGTGTAGACACACTCTAAGGCTATGTCTACACAGCAGCGGTATTTCGGAATAAGCTATTTCGGAAGAGATTTTCCAGGAAAGCTTATTTCAAAATAGCGCGTCTACACACAAAATGCATATCAAAATAGCACTTAACTATCTCAAAATAGTGCGTCTTCACGAATTGCAAAAGCGGCGAGGGGTCCTGTGCATGTAGTGGAAATTTCCACTACATGCATCTGACGAAGTGGGTCTTTGCCCACGAAAGCTTATGCTCCAAACACTTCGGTTAGTCTATAAGGTGCCACAGGACCCCTCGCCGCTTTTGCAGATTCAGACTAACACGGCTACCCCTCTGATACTTCACGAATTGGACTCTGAATCACATTTAAGGCCACCCTGAACCAGTTCAAGCAGGACATAAGGTCAATAGTTGCTTCGTGTGGCTGCTGCTTGAGCCTATCTGAGGCTCATGCTTAAAGGGACCCCCTCCCTGGACAGCCATTTCTCAGGTATCCCTGCTTGCTTGCCTATCTCTCTGAGGGACAGCAAAGCATTTCCACTGTATGCTCTGGTTGCCCTGAATCAGGACACCTCAGCACTCTCTGCTATGGAGCAGGTGCTGCTTCTGGGCAGTCTTAAGCTCTTACAGCTTTTGCTGCAAGTCATGCAGCACTTTCTGCAGATTGCCTCCGAGGCTCTGCATGAACCCAGCCACCAGCCCTTGTGGCAGACCCTCCTCAGGTATGTGGGGAGCGGCTCCAGCAGCTGGAGGCCGCCCACCATGGCCTGGACACCATGGCCCACCACATCTGGCATCTGGACACCAGTGCAGACTCATGGGACCACATCATTCTGGAGCACTGGGGAGACCAACAATGGCTCCAGAATTTAAGAATGAAGCAGGGCACCTTCCTAGAGCTCTGTGAGTGACTCACCCCTGCCCTGAGGTGACGGTACATGCGCATGAGGCCCATACCATCTCTCTCCAGAAGCATGTTGCCATTGCCCTTTGGAAGCTCTCCATGCCAGATAGCTACCAATCCGTGGGGAACCAGTTTGGTGTGGGGAGCTTAACCGTCGGGTTCCTGGTCATGCGGGTATGGCATTCTCGGGCTATTGGTCTATGAGGTGGGTGGAAGGACAGAATGAGCTTCACTAGGAAAAGGGGTGGGCATGATTGCAGGGGGCTGCTTCTCGTGAATGGAGGGGAGGGGGACTAAGGAAGGAGTGGGGAGAACTCGCAGGTGCCCTGGCACCCTTGTGATTCTCGGTTTATCTCCTTCTGCAAATGGTCAGGGCCATTAACAGCATCCTGCTGCACAGTCATCCGCCTGACAGATGTGGATGCTGTCATCAAGAGATTTGGTGCCCTGGATTTCCCCAGCTGTGGGGGGGGGGAAGCTATTGACGGGACCCACATCCCTATCCATGCCCCAGACCACTGGCATCAAGCTACATAAACAGCAAAAGATACTTTTTGGTGGTCCTGCAGACCGTGACTGACCATGGGGGCCAGTTCACAGACATATATGTCAGGTGGTTGGGGAAGGTTCACGACACTCTTGTCTTCAGGAACTCGAGCATGTTCCAGAAGCTGCACCGGAACTTTCTTCCCCAATTGCAACATCGGGGTCTGGGATGTGGACATGCCCATATGCCTGGTGGGGATGTGGCCTATCCCCTGCAGCCATGGCTCATGAAGCCCTATATCGGCCACCTCAACCCCTCATGACAGGCATTTAATGCCAGGCTGAGCAGGGTGAGCATGGTGGTCAAGGGTGCCTTCGGCCACTTGAAGGCACGTTTTAGATGCCTCCTCGCGTGCCTGTACCTCAGGGAGCACAACATCCCACATGTGATGGCTGTGTGCTGTGTTCTGCACAATGTGTGCAAAAGGAAAGCGGGGGGGGGGCAAAGCTGACTGCTTAGGCAGGGCCTACGAGCAGTCGCACACAGTTGCCATCTGGCAGGCTCATCAGGAGGCTGTGTGTGTAGTCTGTGAAGACCTGAGGAAGAGCTTCTCCTTGAAGGACCAGTGACACTCTCCCCGGTCTGCCCGACTGGGGACTTCTGCTTCCTTACTGCTGTTCCTCCACTTACCCCTCCCTTTCCCTTTCCCCCCTTTCCTAATGAAAAATAGACACTTTTCTTCAAAACTAAACATTAAGTATTTTACATAACTGTGGAGTCAACGAAACTGGGGAGAGACTGGGAAAAGAACCTGGGAGGGGGACGAGAAAGTGGAAGATGGGGGAGAGGGGTGTACAAAACCTTGGAGGAGGGAGCTGGAAGGGGGAAAAAAGGGGAGGAGAGGCTCAAGGCTTGGGCTGGAAGTGGCACTGGGCTGTGTGGTTGCCACTGCCATAGGTGCAGGGGCCTCAGCGTCCACAGCACGGGGTGTGAGGAGGGTGTGGAGGGAGAAGTGGAAGGGGGAGAGGGAGTGGAAGGAGTGACAGCAGGAAATGGAGCAGAGGCTGGAGTGGGAGGAGGCAGCACAAAGGAGAGCACATCATTGCACAGGGAGTGGCCCTGCACAAGCAGCCCCCACCAGCTCTCCTGCCGTAGTTGCAGGTCCTTCTGCACCCAGCCTTGGATGATTTGGTGCATGTCCCGGCGTGCCGCCAGGTGCTGCCTCTGGTACTCGTCCATTGAATGGGTGCTCCTGCAGAAGCCTCAGGTCCAGGAGGATGTCCTGGGAGATGTTGACTGCCCTCCACTCTCAGGTCTGGCTATAAAGAACAAAGAGAGATGGTCAGTCATCCCAAGGGAAGCAGTGCCTGAAGCCCAGATCCCATCTAAGAGCCAAGAGTGACAGATGATGTGCTTGGAGCCAGGCTATGTGTGCACTCTGGCCAGTGGTCCCAGATGTCCCCAGAGTGGGGGCTGCCCCGAAACTGTGGCCATGCCCGTGTGCCGTGTGTGGGACTTCTGTGTGTGTGTGTCCCCTGCCTGCTTCTAGGGGTGTCTTGTGGAGGGAGGGTGCCCCACCCTGGGGTCAGGAGCATGCCAGGCCTCTCCAGATACCCTGTGGCCGAAAGCTCAAGAGTCCTCTGTCGCAACCACCTGAGGCCACATGCCCAGGAATGGCACGGCACATCCTTCCACGTGCACAGGTTGCTGTGTGATCTGTGGTCAGCAAGGACCAAGCGTGGAGCACCTATCTGCCCCACACCCGATCATCCCCTCCAGCCCCTGTATGAAGGGAAAGTGATGGCACTCACATGATGTGCCTTCTCCAGCCTCAGACGATGCCTGGGACATGTCCACAGGGAGGCTTCGGTGCTCCTGGGTCATCTGAGTGCTGAGGCTGGCCTTGTCCAAGTCCTGGTCCTCCTCCTCACCATTATCTCTCCCCTCATCAAGGACAAAGACAGGTGTCTCTAGCCCGGAGTCTATAACTGGGGGTGGGGAAGGGCCTGCCCCACTCCCCAGGATGCAATACAGCTCCTTAAAATAAGGGCAGGTGTAGGGCTCTGTCCCAGAGTGGGAGCTGCCCTCCTTGGCCCTGGCATAAGCCTGCTGGAGCTCGTTAACCTTCGTGCACACCTGTTCTTAGGTGCAGATGTAACCTTTGGAGGCCAGGCTGTCTGCCATCTGGCCGTACACATCCGCATTCCTGCGTCTTGTGCGGCGATCCTGGATGCTGGTCTCGTGCCCCCAAACCTCAATAAGGTCTAGGATCTCTGCACCAGACCAGGAAGGTGCACGTCTCTTGCAGCCCCTGGAAGGCTCCTGGGAGCTGTCTGAATGCTCCCCAGGAGTAGTGGAGGTCTGGGTGACACCATCACTTTGGCTCATCGTGGCCTAAATGCGGTCGGGGCAACTGCAGGGTGGCTCTGGGCTGTCAGGCCTGCTGTGAGCCACAAGTCCTGTCTGCAGAATCTGCAGCTTTAAGAGCTCTGGGAGGAGGGAGAGGAGGAAGGAAGAGTTTTCCTGTCTGTGGACAGAACAGCCAGCAGGGCACCTTGGGAACAACTGGAAGCCCCCTATTTTGAAATAGCCTCTATTCCCTGTCTACACAGCCCCTATTCCCAAATACCTATTTTCAGAATAAGCATTATTCCTCGTAGAATGAGGTTTACAGAACTCGAAATACGGTGGCCGTTATTTTGAAATTATTTCAAAATAGCGGTTTTGCTGTGTAGACGCCGCAAAGTTATTTCGGAATAGCGGCCGTTATTCTGAAATAACTTTGCTGTGTAGACATGCCCAAAGTGTCCAGTGCTGAGGCATTAATGACTATGGACTGTTTTAAGTTTACAAACTGATAAGCTCTCCACAGCAGAAACACCTTTTTGGACCCTGAGCCCTTTCCAGCTGACTGGGCATTTTCTCTATTGAATGAAGGCAGGTCTACCCTAGAAGTGCTACACTGGTGTAGCTGCACCAGCGCAGCTGCCCTGCTATTGCACATCTGTGAACATGCTGTACATTAACAGCATTAGCACAATTAATCCACCTCTGTCAGAAGTGGCACCTATGTCATTGACTGGGAATGGCAAACTGCAGCCAATGGGAGCTGTGGGGTTCTTTGCCTATGGATGCTTAGATAAAGCATCTGATGGTTGCCAGGGGCTAACACAGGCAAAGAAGTTCATCTTGCCAATAGGCCTCTTTATTGTACATCTCTATTCCAGGAGATTTCCAAATGAGCAATATTCAGCTAATCTTTTCAATTTTACTACATACACAGCTACGTTTTCTCTTCATCCTCCTATGAAACTTCAAATGTTCTAAATAATGTTTAGTTTTGATGTGTAGTGCTCCATTAATATCTTCACATGTCCTCTATGTCATTAATATCTTCACATGTAGCTCCTGGTTTCTAAGGATTCTACTCCTTAAGATGGAGTAGGTTTCATTGCCACAGATATTGAAGAAGATATGGTTTTTGTTTATCTAGAATCTCATTTACAGGATAATAGTGGCCCAATATTTGCATATATTACTATTAAATCTCATTTTCTTTATTGAGCTCCTCTATTCCCCATAAATGAGCATGCTTTCCCTTGTCACCAGTTTCTGTGAAAGAACAACTCAGTGCAATAAAATATCACTTCACTCATAGGATTGCAGGCTGGGGAACTTGATGCTTTATTCAACTGCAGCACAATAAACTGAGTTTATTCCCATCGGAAATAGGAAATAGGTATGGGCAGAGTATGGCTCCATCCTCTAATACGCTAGGTACCCCAGTTACACCTGTGATGACACACTGTACTACCACTGCAATTTTACTTATTTTTAATGTTTGTGTATAATTTCTTGCTTCTTCAAGAAAGTCAAGTATAACTATGAATCTATGTAAAGACTTCTTAGATTATATATACTGAGAAGAGATATGATTGAATAGCTGCAGGGTTTTAAATATTAGGGGTTTCTTAGTGTAGTCCCCTTACTAAAAGGGCCTGTGACATTTTCTGGGGGATCCTTTGTGCTGCAATCTAGTCCTAGAGACTACAACTCCCATGAGCCCTTGGGGGAAAAGGAGGAAACGGGGGCTTGTCCAGGCATCTTGGCAGAGAGAGTGTGGCTCTCCATTTTTTTGGGAGAAAGGAGCCAGGCTGCTGTGAGGAGCATTTGCCCTGTGGGGCTTGGATCTAGCAGGCTGATTCAGGGGCTGCTGATTGTCCCTAGAGGGGAGAGACTCTGGCTGTGCCTGTGGCTGAGGAGGGCTACATAAACCTACACACAGGAGGAAACTTGAGTAACTGGGCTCTTTGGGAAAGTGCTGCCTAGGACAGACCTAAGAGATATAGACTAACTCTGGGTCCAAAGAGAGGCCGAGTGATCAGCCCAGTGAAACAGAGCTGCTGGCATTTGGTGGAGCCTGCTCCCGTGACAGAGGGATTTAGCAGCTGGCTACTCAGCTTGGACTAACACATGCAGGACCTGCACAGTGCTATCTCCACTCCAGCTGCAGACCTTCAAGCATGCCCACACAAGCAAGTATCTGGGACTCTGAAGCCCAAGGAGTGCACCCTCGAGGGTGAGATAAATGATGGCAGTGCAAATGCCAGATAGATAAGTTCCCTTTATTTCTGTGTACTTTGTTAGTTGATTTTATTCACTTTTAATCCATTAAACCCAGTTTCTTTAAATTGTTAAGTAAAGGTGTGTTCATTCTAATTTAATCAGTTAGATGCATGCTATTGTTGTCTTGGAGTTAGATCCAGATTATTGCTAGAATAATTTTATTCCTGGAGTCTCCCAGGGCACACCAAAAGTATGTACAGAGCCAGAGAGGTGGGGGCATCACTATTGTGTATTCTTTAGGAGCAAGGGACTGCAGGAAGGGTGTGGATAAGGAATTCCCCAACTAAACAACATCATCACTGGGGTACTCAGGATCTCCTTTTATGTTAAAAACATCAGGCACACACATGAGTGCAATCCAGGGAGGAAAAAGGGGGTTACATTAGACATGAGCAGGTGATATGAATAGATTTAAAAAGTCAAAATTAGTGTAAAGGAGGCTACCTTAAAATTTCACCTCTCAGTTTGGCCCATAATGGTTGGTGAAAGTGCAATTTGGTTTTAAATGCATGCATTAAAAGCTTGCCTTGTTTCTTGTTTGCATGGTTGTATTTCTGGGGTAGAAGAGAGAATATGAAAAACTTAAAAGTATTCTTTGTGTTCAAAAACAAGTTTTCCTGCAAAATATATGTTTGGAATATTGCATTTTTTTCTGTTTCTAGATCTTTCATTAACTGATCCTAATTGCTGGAAATGTAATCATTATTTACACGTATTCACCAAAGTAATCATTTGTACTAAAATTCTAGAGATAATTAGGATTTATGAAAATTTTAATGAACAGCCAGCAGCTGTCCCAATGTTTTCAGACAACGTATAAATGACCCTGTAAACTGAACAAAACTCCCCGATTATTTTTCACAAAAACATTAATGAATAATATTTCACAGCATTTGACCAGTTCTAATTACAAGTTGCTACAATTCTAATTACAAGTTGCTACCATTCCAGTTAACTCTTGTTAACGTCTGAGTCCATTCAGAGTTTCCCAGAATGTCTTTCATGGAGTTAGTAAATTAAATATCCATCCTGCTGACAAAAATCTCCTAAATTTTCAGGACATTGGTGAGTATACAGACAATCCTATGCTAAATTTCTCCCTTGATCCTTTTACTTGATGAAAGCAGCTTCCTTTGTAAAAAAAATCATTTATTTTTAGGAATAAACATGGTGAGTGCAAGACTATCTAACGAGTTTTACAAATCATTATTGCCACAAGTATTAAACATTATCAGCGCAACGTTTCTGTTGGTACAAGCCATATTACTGAAATCATCATAAATCATAAACACATTACTCTGAAGAATGTTTTTTCAGATTTGGAGAGAAGATAAATATTTTCACAGTCCTAAAATATTACGGCCTCCACCACTTTTTAGTATTATTATTATTATTATTAATAATAATAAATAATAATAATAATTAATCACTACAGATTGGTTTTCTTTTAAAGAAGGATGTAATATTTCTTCTTAATCAGACGGGATTGCCATTTTTGTCGACATAAATACAAATGCACAGAAACTAATTTTTTACTTATTTAGGATAGGGTTCTTAGCAGTATCTTTTAACGATGAAAGTGCAATAAAACATCTTTTTAAAAGGAAGCAGCCAGTAGCTTGAAAAAAACTAAAAGATCTTTCACTTTTGTTTTAAAGACAACAGGAAATGAAGCTTCCTTGAGAGCTTGAGTTCCGGATGACAGGGGTATAACGTGAAAATGAATGCATAAGAAATGTATTTTTGTCTTTGGCTACATCTATACTGCAGTTTTCTTCCACAAAAGTTTATGCAAATGAAGCACGTAGTAGAATATCACCACGCTTCATTTGCATAATTAATTAGGGGCCGTTTTTGCGCAAGAGGCTTTTG
>CM057845.1:184782516-184800942 GCA_030068395.1 Apalone spinifera
TAGAATGTGACCCCGGAGCCGGGTGGGTGGACCTGAAGAACCAGGTCAGGAGTAGGTACGCCCAAGGGAGAGAGGACCATCGGGCAGAAGCATTGGCTTCCCACGTCCTCCCCTCCCCGCCTCCCAGACGTCCCTCGTGGGGGCCAGAGCAAAAGGACAGCATAGCCCTGAGGGAGGCCCCTCCCTCCCCACAGTAGGAGCGGCACCCGCAGCATGCATCCAGACACAGATAAGTTTGGGGGAACAGAGGAGCAGTTTCAGGATTTTTCAGGCTTCTTAAAAAAGGAAAAGTTCACAGGGAGTCATACAGCCTCTTCCTTTGTAAAAATGAGCCAAAATTCTATCTCAGATCCTGCTGAATACATGAGGAAGGATTAGATAATTAGAGAAGTGGAATAAATACCATGCACATGGCATGAAGTTGGCTCTGTGTCACTGTAAGATTAGTCTTCTGCTGGGTGATCACCCTGTCTGGACAACACACATTCAAGGACAGATTATATTGATGGTGCAACACAAATGGGCCACATTGGATTGGAGTTCCTAGTTCTTTGTGTCCAAGTTCAATGAAAATGTAAGTGATATGAAAAAAAAAAGACAAACACACAGCTACAGTAAATTCAGATTTGGAAACAGGATATATATTAAATTCTATTCAGTCTGGAATTGAGTATGGATAGGTATCATGGTACTCTCATTGAATTCCCCATCAGCAGATTGCTTTACATTCTTGTGTTGCTTCTGATCTCAATGTTAAATGAATCCTTTTCCTTTCAAAAGTTGTCACCATTTTTGTATGGTGTCTAGTAGTAGAAGATTTGGAGATAAAGGAAGGGTGAATCTCAAAGATGATGTTCAAATAACATCTGAAAAGCTGAAGGTAGGATACTGGAACATAAGAACGGCCATACTGAGTCAGACCAAAGGTCCATCTAGCCCAGTATCCTGTCTTCTGGCAGTGGCCAATACCAGATGCCCCAGAGGGAGGGATCACACTAGGTAATCCTCATGTGATCCCTCCCCAACTAGAGACTCCATCTCTGGCTACACATGCTGGGAAAGGTCTTTGGGAAATTAAGCAGTGATCCTTTTTGAGGATCTCTCTCTTCCTCCCATTTCCTATCTTCCAGATTTCCCACAATACAAGGGCACTTTCTGTCCTTCAAACTGATCCTTTCTTTGCCTTGATCAAAGCTTCTTCCAAACCACTTATACTGTACATAGATTCTTGCTTTGGCAATAATCCAATGTGCATGGAGACTCAGTGCTAGTACTCTCCCTCTCTGCTCGGGCCAGTGAGTCTATTCAGCTATCTTGCACTCACGCTTCTTTTTGGTCAGAGGTATCTTACCCTGCATACCTCTGTCCACCATAGCCCTGGGAATCCTCAGAATTCATACCACTTTGGTGTTGCATGTAAAAATAAATCCAGATATTATAAGTCAGATAAATAGTTTGGAAATTATATTAGCTACAGATTAAGCCCTCTTTGTGTTCCTACTTAGTGGTGTTCCTTATTTCAAGATTCTACACTTGATAATTAGGCACAGAATTAAAAATATAGTGATTATTCCTGTACTTTATGAGTAGTCAAACATCACTGCCTAATTTCCCAAAGACCTTTCCCAGCAGGTGTAGCTAAAGATGGAGTCTCTTCGGGGGCAGTTTCCTTTTAGTGTTCCAGTACCCTAGCCAAGAATCTAGAAGGAACATGCCTAGGATCAGTTCACTTCCTTATTAATAACATTTTCAGTGACATTGGAAATAAATTCTGAATAACAACTGGAAGAAGAACAGTAGATATGGCAGCAATTATAGTCCATCAAGTCATTTCATTTAACAAATCAACATGCAGAGAAATCTCCTTTTTGTCAGTGTTTTATTTAAATAATAAGGCCTAATATGGAGGGCATTTTCTGTGCTTAATGACCAGTTGGAGACATCGGGACCTCGATATAATGCCAGAGAGACTAACTTTCAGGAAATGTCCAATCCAGAGATCATTAGTGATGTTATAAATGGGGGGGGGGGGAGGAGGGACAAAGAAAAACAATTACTTTTTATGTATTAAAACGTAATAACTGACTTGCGTGTTGCTATGGATTCAGTGCTCTGTTTACAGTATTGATCTTTTCCTAGAAGTCAAAGATATAAACAATAAACAGGAAGGCAAGCCATTGTTCTCTATATGTCATCAAATTTACAATATTATTGTGGCCACTTCCACAATAGAAAAATACAACCATTTCAAAGTTGTGGAGGCATCTTCTGGGAGTTTTTTTTTTTTTTTTTGCTTTGTTTTGTTTTTGTGATATTGAAAGTCCACAGCAACTTTTGCTATGATGACTAAATCTTTCTCTATGTTGGTTGCCAAATCTTTCTCCACACCAAACCAGATGCATTTAAGTTGTATATTCCAACAACAGGTTCTTAGACTTTATCAGTGAAGACAATTGTGATTCCATTATTATTGTTCTCCAGTTTTCTTCTTCTAGTTTTCAGGATGTCCATGTGTTCACACCAAGGAAGGAAATTGATTTTTAAAACTCTTTTGTTTTATACTTATGTATCTTGGCCTTGAAAATAGCCATTTCCTCCATGATCCAGTAGCAATTTTCTTGATTGGCGCTCTCAGGAAATAATCTTTCAATGTTATTTTGAAATTCAATCTAATACTCTTGAAAGATGTCAGACTAACAGCACTGAAGATCAAAATCTTCTGTCCTGCCACAGGCATAGGAGAAGTATCAAAAATATCATCTTTATGCTATCTTCATAAAGCCCAGAGGAATGTATCACCTCTAAGGGGTAGTGCTGCCTCAGAAAAGAAGGTCTGGATAGTTGAAATGTTGACTATGGCTTGATCCCGGAGAAATTAAAAGGCAAATTAAGGCTATGTTTAGACTATCAGGTAAAACTGGCATTGCTGCAGACAATACATCAGTGTTGATTTAACCAGCCTGGTGAAGACAAGCTAAATCAATTTGAAGAGCTCTCTCTTGTCAAATTGTGTTCTCCACCACCCTTAGAAGAGCCAGGGAAATCTGCAGGAGAGCATATCCTGTTGACACAGCACTGTATAGACACCATGTCAGTTGGATCTAGCTTCATCGACTCCAGTTACATTATTCACATAACTTGAAGTACCATGATTTAGATAGGGCTGGTCTAAACTACTTAGTAAATCTAAGTAAATATTGAATAGACGGGTTAATTTAATTTAAATAAAGCTTTTGCAGAATGCATCCGGGCTAATGAGAAAAAGCATATGATTGAGACTGTAAATAATTTTCAGTAATCATGCATGACCTCCTACTAAGACTTTGTTACTCAAGACTTCTCTAAATCTCATCTGAAAGAATTAAAAAATAAGATACAACCTTTCCCTTTTTCCTGCTCTAGCTAATCCAAACCATCCATAGGAAAACTGAGTAAAAATATGACCAAAACCAGAACAAAAGACAGCAGAAGCTGATTCCGATTTGGCCTGATCCGATGTACATAGAAGTCAAGGGGAGGACTTTGCAGTGTTTCCGAAAGGCATTAATCAGACCCATAAAGTTTAAAGATTTGAGTCTGGATTCTTTCCTGCACCAGAATTTCAGTCTGTAAAGAAAAGGCAGGTGCACGATTGTCAGGGAGCCTGTCTAGTTCCAGTGTTAAGGTGACCTAGAACAGCAGCTGATCTTCTGTAACTTATGTTAAAAGGGCTTAATGGCTCCTGCTCAACCACAGACCACTCTTCACCTCTTTCCTACCTCCATCATATCTCTTTTGTCTCTTCAGTGTTACTGGCACAGGAGAGTACAGACACAAATAGCTGGTGTTTATAAGATCAGACTGCAGCGCCTTTCTGAGCGGTGCATTGGAACTACAATGCAATAGAAAACCTGTCATATAATACCTGTTAAAAATATCAAACTTTAACGAGAACAACATGATCACAAGGTGGTAGCAAGGGACAGAGAGTATAAGCATGATTCCATGTAACTCTCGTGTGCTGGTCAGTAGAATTAGCCAGCTGTATGGAGGGGAAGCATGCTACAGCCCTTTTGGGAGTTTTGAGCATGAAAGGTACTGCAGTTTTTGTATTGCCCTGCTCAGAAAGAAGCTCATATGAATTCAGCCACTGAGCAATGATAACAATCATGCTTCAGTCTTCCTGGTGATGCATGCCACCAGATGTAAGTACTGAGATATAGTAGTTTATATTTTTCAGTATTATTTAAACTGAATTTGTCCCAATCTAGATACAAATATTTTGGTGTAAATCTTTCAACTTCTGCCATACAGGGAAAGGTTAAAGATTGCTAATAAATATTAATCCATTTGTGAAAGAGAAAGAACCTTCTGCTACTTAATATAGATTAAATCTCTCCCCAAACTATTCATTTAGAACAGTTTAAATCAAATGGTAAAAAACAGTACACATAGGGAGAAATAAATACAAGTCCAAATGCAACATTAAATCAACCCAAAAACTCATTTCCTTATCTCAGTATAGTCAATATGATTATTACAATGGCTTCTTTCAGTACTGAAAAGTCTATTTCCTTATAAGATTTAGTGATGCCCTTGGATTTACAACTTATATTTCAGCTGTACTGTTATTGCTCACTGTTTTTTTAACTGAAAAAAAACCCACTTCTTCTTTAAATTATGTGATTTAACACTGTGATTTTTAAAATAAAGATCCTTAATTTGTATTTCTCTTCACTTACATAAAAACTAAATACATCCCACTATATTTAACTGCTCAACAGCTTTTAAGTAAGCAGATATTATAAAATTTTCTCCTAGGGGAAAAAAAATCTCAATCTCTTTACTATGAATGTGATTAGACAGTTTTATGCAACATCTTCAAGTTTAACATCTTCAGTGTCTCATCAAGGTGAGGGATAGCAGGCAATGTTTACAGCTGGGATCATATGATTTACCAGTGATATAATTAAATGAAGGCTAAAATAATATACAAGATGGCTGCTTCCATCACTGAATCCATACTCTAAAGGTTGGACAGGGGGAAGGGAAATGAAATACGATTTTATGTTTTATTTGGAAAATGTCAGTGTCAAAATAAACCTATTACATCTTAGCAAAATGAAATATTTGGGTTAATTGATTTCTTTTATTACCTTTTTGTGGAAACGTTTGAAGTTTTTTATTTTCAGTATGATTTGTAATGAAAACAAATTTTGACATCACAGAATTGAAATGGAATTTCAAGTTTCTGCACAACTCTCAGTAAAAAACTTGCTGAGCTCTTTTGAAAATTTGCTCCTAAGTGTTACTTTGGGACTCATTCTACTTTCCTACTTCTTTCTTTTGTATACATTTGAAAAAAGATCTTAAAAGGACTCTTGAATCTTGATTCATTTTCATCTCTCAGTGTTTTTTCCCTATCTTTCTCCATTTCAGAATTTGTAAGCCTTTTGTCATATACACAGTCATAAATACACATAAGCATGGAATCACACATGCAATAATATTCAAAATTGGAGCCAGTTAAAACAGGACTAAACACTTGCAATTAAAATAAAAACACTTTCCTTTTTTCCCGAAATTTGAATTTAGAAAATTCAAAATGTAAAAACTTCCAGTCCATTCTATAGGAGGTTAGAAAATCCTCCCAAGATCACAATATATTCTTTATTTCTTTTTTTCAGATATTGAACATTTCAGTCAATTCTATTCAAAATAAGATTATCCCATCTGGACAAAAATATATTGATTGCAGTTAAAATTCACATTTCCCAATAGCTACCAGACATTAGTATTTTTGGTAAATGGTGGCAAACTAACTTCTTAAAGGTTTTGATGGTAGTATTTACTATGGACATCCTATGTCATTTTATTCCATGCAGATGGAATATAATACATAAAAAGTATATGACATTTGAAAGCCAATTTCACCAAAAAAAGATCCATTTCATTTAATAAATACCCCCTTTTAGCTGAAAATGATACCTTTTTTACTGGTAGAAGGGCTAGGTTTTGCTTATGGTTTGCTTATGGTTTTGTTGATGGGATATTTTAATCAGCTCTTTTCATAGGATTATTTATATTGAAATGTCCACAAACTGGTGATACAATGTAATTTCAAGACCTTTTCACCTGGATAAGACCATTGTCTGTTTCCTCAAAAGTGGCCTCATGTATCCAAAGTGTTTATATTTTTGTAGGGTCCTGGTCATCAGTCTCTGTGGTACTTAGAATCATAGAAACATAGTATTGGAAGAGACCTCTAGAGGTCATTAAGTCCAAACCCCTGCTAAAATCAAGAAGAATCCCGACTAAATCATCTGAGCCAGGGCTTTGTCAAGCCAGAACTTAAAAACCTCTAGGGTTTCCATCACTTCCCTAGATAACCCATTCCAGTGCTTCACCACCCTCTTGGTGAAATAGTTTTTCCTAATTTCCAACCTAAACTCTCCCACTGCAACTTGAGACCATGGCTCCTTGTTCTGCCATCTGTCACCACTGAGAACAGCCTCTTTTCACCCTCTTTGGTACCTCCCTTCAGGTAGTTGAAGGCTGCTGTCAAGTCCCCCCTCAGTCTTCTCTTCTGTAGACCAAATAAGCCTAAACCCCTCAGCCTCTTCTCGTAAGTCATGTGCTCCAGCCCCCTAATCATTTTTGTTGCTCTTTGCTGGACCCTTTCCAAAGCATCCACATCCTTTATATAGTGGGGGGGCCCAGAACTGGATGCAATACTCCAGATGTAGCCTCACCCATTTTTACTTAAAAAACTATGGAAAAGTGCTGATTGAAGCAGGACTTTTCCAAGCTGAGGCTCTCCGACAATGACCAAATTTGAATCAAGTTTCATGGATCTAAGGCTGACATATCCAAAGATCTTGGGGAGAGGGGCTGCGATGTGGTATAAGCAAAGTTCACAAACCAGAAAGAACAAAGGGTAACACTGAAAAGTCTCATTTTTTAGCACAGCAAGCCAATAGAGGGAAGACTGACATTCCAGAATCCAGGCTATTCCAGCTTCTTTGACCGATCTCTCCCTGAATCCAAAGGTGGCCTATTTTTGAAACTCATAGTGCAAATGTAATCCACACATTTTTTGGGTGTGGGTACTATCCCATCTAGTGGCACTGAGTCCACTTACAAAGAGAATAAGGAGTCTGATTTACAACCTTGGCCGACAGCAGCATTACCACCACTTCCAGTCCTTACTGGGCTCTGAGAAGACATTTAGGCTGTGTCTAGACTGGCAAGTTTTTCCGGAAAATCAGCCGCTTTTCCGGAAAAATTTGCCAGCTGTCTACACTGGCCGCTTGAATTTCCGCAAGAACGCTAACGATCTCATGTAAGATTGTCAGTGTTCTTGCGGAAATACTATGCTGCTCCCATTCGGGCAAAAGTCCTTTTGCGCAAAGCTTTTGTCCATTGCAGCTTACATGCGATATAGGATCCATTCAATGTGGACACTATCTGTCAAAAAAGCAGATCAGTTTTTCGATGCTCTTTGCCAGCGTGGACACTTTCTTCTGGAAGAAGTTTTTTCGGAAGATCTCTTCTGGAAAAGCGTCTTCTGAAAGAAGCCTGCAGTCTAGACATAGCCTCAATGTCCGCAGAATAACCCCTGAAAAAGACTTTTATGGGCCATCCCTTATTTATGTATCCGATTCCCTTACTCCCCCCCCCCCCCCCCCCCCCCCCCCCCCCCCCCCCCCGCGCGCGCGCGCACACAGACACACAGACACACACACACACACACACACACTTTCCTCATAGCTCCCTGACAGACTGAAACTAAAGATTTCTAAGCAAATCAATTGCACACACAAGCAGTGTTATACCTTGCTCTCAATGTAGCGCACACACACTTAGCTTTAGTCCAAATTACCTCTTTCCTGGGGTTTGCCATTATTGTTAATTAAATAGCATCAGCAAAACATAAGTATCAGCCTTAATTTTCTCCTAAGTGTGGCACCCCTGTAACTTCCTTCTGTCCTTGTGCATAGTTCCTTCTTCCTCAGAAAAACACAATTTTTTAAAAAATTCCTGGGCAGGAATTGATAGGATCCATCTGTTCTGGCTGCCAGCATGAATCAATAAAATAACTCAACATCCCTTTGCAGTATCTTAGTATTGACAATAGGGTGAGTAAGTATATGCATGCTGAATCTTGAGGCAGGATCCTAAAATCTGACAGACTGTTACACCAATAGACACAGGAAATTGTTTGAGATTTCATCATTTCAAGACCTTCAGTTTTACTGGAAGAGTGCAAACTATCTTATTCACTCACTCCTTCTCATATTTAAAAGCTGCACAACCCTAAAAAAATCCTGCCACTCTAATCCTTCATTCCCATCATTTATTTGTTTCCCAAAAATTCACAGCAGGGCCATCTCTTTTGACATTAAAAAAATCAGTTACTCTGTTGTATTACAGAGCCATGGATACAGAGAATAAAAAAAGAACATTTTAGTATTTCCTATTCTAAACATATGTGAAATAGTGCAGTTAAGTTCAATACTTCTCCATAGTAACGGTAAGTGTTGCTTTAAAATGCCACCCACTCTATAGCCTTAGGAAAAAAATATCTCAGAAGTGCTAGTTTTTGTTCACCTTAGAAATGTATGTGAGGAGGTTCCCTATCCCTTTTGTATATCCGATTAAACCAGTGTACCTGTTGGTAAAAGGAGGAAGGATGCAACAGCATTCTCGAACCTTCTGATCTTATAAAGAAAAGCTACCAAAGCATAGTATAGTTCTTTGTCTGTTTCTTTAAAACAATCAGCTGATTTCTGCTCTCAGAAATGCGTCTGTAAATCCAAAGCACGTCTGCACAGAACATAGCCCAAGCTGCTTCACTTATTACCAATGATTCAAAATCATATATTGGATTTTTGTACAAGAGAAAAGATACATCTGGGACAGTTTGTAGAGAGATAGCTATAGTTCCAGAGGCATGCCCCCATAGTGAGCATAGTCAACATTAAAAAAAAAAAACTAACGGTCCAAATAGAAAGCACTTACTGAGTGCAAGCACTTTAAGGGAAATTTTGCTGTGATGTTGTATAGAAGGTTGATGCCATGGTGGTAGGCTCAATGAATAAATCTTTTCATCAGAAGAAATGGGAGTAAAAGGTAAAAATTAGTTGACTATAGTTGATATGTGAGTTCTGCAGAGACAGTAAATTAGTAAGGACACTTTTTTAAAAGTATATTAAATGTCTAATCCTAGACTTATTAATGCTAGGAAATTAAAACAGCCCTGCTGCTGTTCAAATCCTCCTGTGGAGAGGGAAAGTGACTAGTGTTTTCACCAGCCTTGTCCATGTACCTCATCCAGCCAATCCTTGTCCCAGCCCAAGCCTTGCTGTTCAGGGAACATAACAATTTAAGAACATAGGAACAGCTAAACTGGGTCAGACCAAAGGTCCATCTAGGCCAGCATCCTGTTATGCAATAGGCTGGGTCTAGACTACGTCCCTCTTTCAACAGAGGGATGTAAATAAGACACTTCAAAATTGCAAATGAAGTGGGGATTTAAATATCCTGCGCTTCATTTGCATAATCACATAATGGTGCTCTTTTGAAAAAGCGCCATTTAGAAAGTAAAACCACGGTCTAGACACGGTTCTGTTGAAAATGGCAGGCTTTTTCAAAAGATCCTGTACCCCTTATCCTGCCATTTTCAACAAAACCGCATCTAGACCGCAGTTTTACTTTCGAAATGGCACTTTTTCAAAAGAGCACCATTATGCGATTATGCAAATGAAGTGCAGGATATTTAAATCCCCACTTCATTTGCAATTTTGACATATCTAATTTACATCCCTCTGTCAAAAGAGGGATGTAGTCTAGACACAGCCATAGTGGCCAATGCTAGATTCCAAGAGGGAATGAATAGAACAGGTAATCATCAAGTGATCCATGCCATGCCACCCACTCCTACCTCTGGAAAGCAGAGGCTAGAGATACCATCCCTGCCCATCCAAATAGTTGAGGGACCTGTTCTCCAAAAACACATTTAGTTCTTTTTTTAGACACAGTCATACTCTTGGCCTTTACAACATTGTCTGGCATGGAGCTGACTATGTTGTATGAAAAATGCTTTATTTGGTTCAAACCTGCTCTAATTTTTGTGTTCTGAAGAGTAAATGACAGTTCCTTATTTACTTTCTCCACTTCGGTCATAACTTTATAGATCTCTATCACAGCCCCTCTAAGTCATCTGTTTTTCAAGCTGAAAAACCACAGTCTTATTATCTCTCCTCATATGGCAATTGTTCCATACTGCTAATCAATGTTGTTGTTTTCTGAACATTTCTTAATGTATTTTTGAGATGGAGCAACCACATCTGCATGCAATATTTTAAGTGAGGAAGTACCATGGATTTATACAGAGGCAATATGATATTTTCTGTCCTATTATCCATCCGTTCCTTAATTATTCCCAACATTATGTTGGCTGTTTTGATTGCCATTGCACAATGAATGGATGTTTTCAGAGAACTATTTATACTGACTCTAAGAACAGCTATACATATAAAGTGGTGAGGATTATCATTTTTATTTGTATAGTTAGGATTGTTTTCCAAAGTGCATGACTTAGCATTTATCAACCTTGAATTTTATCTGTTATTTTGTTGCCCAGTTTTATGAGATACACTCCCAGTTCCTACTGTGGGTCTTCCCAACTATTGCCTTCCTTTGTGCTATACAATGTTCCATGGCAGTCAGGGCCTTCAACAGTCAGGAATGAGGTGGCATGATTTTTCTCTAAATGCTAGATTCATTGCCATTGGCATATGGAAGGTTTCACAGCAAAATTTACTGTCCTCCCCTGCACTGAAAAAAAGCAAACCAGTGCAATGGCTGGAGTAGAAATGTGTTTCCTCCAGGAAAGCTACTCTTGAGAAGTACAAAACAATACTGCTGATAAATGATCAAGAGGTTATTATAAAGCTATAATGACATTAAACAACTTTTCAGGATTTTCAGTCCATTTAACAAAGTGCTTCCAGTTCCCATTTCAATGCAGTTGAAATGATAAATTCTGGACACAAATTAATCTCTATTAATCTGTAGTCAAAGCACTTATTTAATAAAAGAATCGAGAGAAAAAAAAGCAATAGAGAACTCTTGGCAATTCTTTCAATTAATTAGTCTCTGCTGAGTGCAGCTCATTAAGAGAACAGGCTTCTATCCTCCATCTTTCAAATATTCCCATTATACTGTGCACCAAACACATTGTCAAACTGCATCCTATGTTCTTTCCTTATTTTTTTTCTTTCCAATGTCACATATAAGACCAGATTCTCTGCTGATGTAAATCAGAGTAGTTCCATTGACTTCAGTGGAGCCTTGCCAATTGACAGTAGCTGAAAAACTGATCCACAGAATGTTCTTCCCTGTACACAGGATGACATAAAGAAAGGTCAGTCATGGCATGTCCACACTACAGAGTTATTTGGAAATAACTCACCTTATTTCGAAATAAGGCAAGCGTCCACACAGCAAGTGTGTTATTTCAAAATTATTTCGAAATAATGGGCTTCTTATTCTAAAATAATAAACCCTCATTTCACAAGGAATAATGCCTATTTTGAAATAGCTATTTCGAAATAGGTTGTGTGTGGATGTCGCAGCTGGGTTATTTCAAAATAATTGGCCTCCAGGACTTCTCACAGCTGCCCTGGTGGCCACTCTGTCCACACCCCTCAAAACTCTATAGCTTCCCTTCCCCTGAGCCTTTAAAGCTGGATGCAGAAGGGAAAGGGCTTGTGGCACTAGATAGGCCCTTCTTACATCATGCCACATAGCAGGACCTTACACAGCTTTCCCTGCTGCCTTGATAGAGCCCAGCATTCCTTCCTAGCAACCTGCATCTGCTAGCACACCGGCAGCCACTTCAGAAGCCCCTGGCCAGGGGTAAAAGAGGGTTCCATTGTGGACTTGTGTGGAGATCCTGGATCTTGTAGAGGTCTGGGGTGAGAAGTTGAATCTCCAGGATCTCCACACCAGGTACGGTAATATGGACGTCTACGGCTAGATGGTCACAAGCCTGGCCCAGAAGGGTCACACCCATAACCAGGTGCAGATGAAAATAAAAGAACTGTGCCAGGCCTACACCAAGGCCAGGAAACAGAGTTCCCTATCCAGAATGGTAACCCAGACCTGCTGCTTTTACCAGCATTTGGATGGAATCCTGAGAGACAAGGCAGTCCCTTTCCCCACCCCTCATCATGGACTCTGGCCTGGACATCCCCATCCTCAGCCTCCAGGAGGGCAGGACTGTGGAACAGGCGGGAGAGGAGGAGGAAGAGGAACAGAAGCAGGAGGAGCCGCAGGCCAGCCTGGTCTTGATACCCACCAGAGGTGTTTATTAGCCGGGAGCCGGACAAGGCCAGAGAAGGCACTTCAGGTGAATTCCTTTACTTTTCCCTACGCACATGTGGGGAGAGGCAGTGGGCTGCAAGGGGCTGTGCCTTCTCAGCCTGGGAATCATACAACAGCCTGTGCACATGAGTGCACATGGAGCGCCGATCCAGAGCAAACAGCCCATGAGGCTGCCACACAGGAAACCATTGCTCCTTCTCACAAGATTCCTGGACAGGCCTGCCTTACTCCAGCCTTCATGGTGGGACACCTATCCACAACCAGCCACCCCTAAGCAGTCTGGGGTCATGAAAACACACAGCAGTACCGCACATGGCACAGACTCATGACCACACTCTGACAGCTTCTGCTCCCGGTCAAATGCAATGAGGCAGAGGAGACTGATCCCCTGCATGAGAGCCTGATGGGGGAAGGAAGAGAAGGGACCCCCAATAGCACTCTCTCCAGAAAGCAGACTCTGCTGGTCACACACAACACTACCAACACCCTCCCCACTCTCCTCCAGCAGGCAGGGATAGAAGTCCTTTCTCTGCCAGATCTGGCGTATGTGCAGCACAGAGAGAAGTGGAGCCACCCCATTGCCCCTCCCTCCCGCAGGCTCCTGGCCCTCAGCACCTTCTCATGTCTGCTTGTCCCTGGGATGTGGGGGTAGCAAGGCTCCTCTGGGACATCCATGCCCCTGCAGAACAGTGCCTGCTGTGTAGGCCATAGATGGCCTTGTTCAAAGCACATCACCATCGTCTGACCCAAAAACTTCAGTGTTGGCTCAGGTATTCAGGCTAGGCTTCATGCACAGTGCCTCCTAGGATGACTGCCCGTGTCACTTGTCTTCACAGCTAGGCCAGCTGCAAGCACAGTGCATCCACTACCTCCTGCTCCATCAGCATGACCCTGCAAGAGCCACAGATGGAGCTGACCGCAAGATGACCTGACAAAGGAACACCTCGAGTGCCTGCATGTCCTCCAATAGAGTTTTGAGTGGGAGGACAAGGGACGCTATGCTGACTGGGAGCTGTGCTGCACCATATGGGAGCAGCTGTCCTGGCAGCACAAAAACTATATTCCACAGCACTGTGGCGTGCCTACTTGCCACCATTGAGTGCTCCAGTGGCCACCTTCAGCACCTACCCCCCAAGTCCCTCCAGCACCTGCATCTTCCCCTGCCTCTGCCCCCCAGGCTTCTCCTTCTAGCCTCCCACAGGGCTGCTGAGAGACACACACACAAGGCAGTGTGACCTCTTGGATAGTCGAGGCATCCCAAGGTTCCAGAGGCAGGCACCAGTCCCAGCCCCATTCCTGATCCCTCTCCCCCCAGTTATATATTCCCCAAATGATAATCACGGAGTTCGTTGTTCAAAAAACAAAATGTCTTTTATTTTATCTGCAGAAGAGGGAGGAGTAGGGAAGGGCAGGGGTGGGGGAGGAAAGATACAGAAGGGCAATGCAGAGGCCCCTTGTGGGGAAGCCCAGGGGATAGTCTCAAGGTGGCCTGGGCTAAAACTCTCCCTCAAGGCCTCTCGGATACACACAGACCCCTGATGGGCTTACACAATGGCAGCAATGCCCATCTGCTCAAAAGCCCTGGCAAGCCACCACTCTGCCACTTCCCACCACACTGGCAGGAAAGTCTCCCCCTTATTCTCACACAGGTTGTGGAGATCAGAGCAGGCCACCAGCATCTGCAGGATGTTCCTGTTGCTGAGGTCCAGGCGAGTGAGGAGACAACAGAATCTTCTTTTGAGGCGGCCAAAGGCACCCTCCACAATAATGTGGCACCTGCTGAGCCTGATGATGTACTGTTCTTTGGTGGGGTCCAGGTGTCCCATGTAAGGCTTTGTAAGCCAGGGGAGCAAGGGGTGGGCTGCATTGCCAACAATACAGATGGGCACATCTATGTCCCCAGACTTGATGGTGTTGTTGGGGGGGGGGGAATACCAGTGTGTATCCTCTAGAACAGGCTGGCATTGCGGAATATGCAGCAGGGCTTTGTGAAGCAGGGACTGCAAAACCTCTAGGGATGGAGATTCCATGCCCCTCCCCTCCCTGACTTCAGTACTTTGCCATCCTCCTAGGATGATAGCAAGAGAGTCATACCTGCATGAGCACAACCCCAGTGGTTGATCTCTCCATGCTGAACCAGTTCTCCACAGGGTGGTAGCTGGCTGGTGTGGCAAGCTGCCAAAGCGCAATGGCAATGCACTTCTGGAGAGGGATGTCACATTGCATGCAGATGTTCCATCACCACAGAGCAGGGGTGAGCCGCTCGTAGAGCTCCAGGAAGGTGTCCTTCTACATGCAGAAATTCTGGAGCCACTGCTGGTTGTCCCACCACTCTGTGACAATATGGTTCCACCAGTCAGAACTGGTCTCCCAGTACTGGGGAGGATGGCGGGGATGGTGGAGTAGGAGGAGTGCTCTGGCCAGGGTGAGGAGGTGCCAGAGCACACACTGAGAGTTTGCTGTCTCTCGAGGATTTAGGAAATGCAGAAGGGTCTGAGACATAGCTTTAGAGGGGAGCCCCTTTAAGAACTAGCCTCAGGCTGCAGCTACAGAAAGTGACTGATGTCCTGATGCCTTGCCCGGAGTGCTTCCGGGGTGGCTTAAATGCAATTCAGGCTCCAATGAGCGTGGACATGCTATTTCAATATAGCTACTATTATTAGCTGTCTTAGCTGGTAATTCAATTTTCTGCCAACTTCCTCTGCATTTGTGGTCTCCACTTTGACACTTTCCTGTTGAAGCTTACTGACTTTCATATCAGTATCTAAGTTATCAAAGCTAGAGGAAAAGCTTTCAGTCCCACAGAGGATAAAGAAACCTGCATTTTTATCCGACTCGTCATGAAGGGACTTCATACTCATACTGAGGTAATTTACGAGGATAGAGAAAGCACTTAAACTCACTGCATGAATCAAAGGTAAGATGCTGCTTGCATTACTGACTGTGAGAAGAGTAAGAATCACTGAAAAAAATTCTTTTAAATCTTCATATTGTCCCTTTGGTCTTTCATAAGTTTTTTGTCAGTAAATTACTCTATTTCCATGAAGAATTTTACCTTTCATGTCTAAAACACTGAAACAAATGTGAACTCTCAACTATGGAACTGTATCAGGAGTATAAAAATAAAAGGCTACAATTTGTCTTCATGTCAGATTTCAGCTCTTTCCTCTCATTCTGCAACTTGTTTTTATTGCTGATACCCCAGTGTTTCTTTGTTCAAGACTCACAACAGGGAAATCTAGGCAATGGAAGGAGAGTCTTTTGGGGGAAAAGTTATCTAAGATTCTGTGCCATTTGATGTGACCATGAAAAAGAAAGACGGTTTTAATTTTCCATTGAAAAGTTTTGTGCAAAGAAATTAATAAACATTATATAGGCTACGTCTAGACTGGCATGATTTTCCTCAAATGCTTTTAACGGAAAAGTTTTTCCATTAGAAGCATTTGCGGAAAAGAGCATCTAGATTGGCACAGATGCTTTTGCGCAAAAGCACTTTTTGCAGAAAAGCATCCGTGCCAATCTACACACGGTTTTGTGCAAGAAAGCCCCAATCGACATTTTCGCCATTGGCGCTTTTTTGCGCAAAACAGTTTTTAGCTGTCTACACTGGCCCTCTTGTGCAAATACATTTGCGCAAGAAGGCTTTTTCCTGAACAGGACCATCATAGTATTTGCGCAAGAACACTGACAATCTTACATTAAATCAACAGTGTTCTGGCGCAAATTCTAGCGGCCAGTCTAGATGCAGCCTATTAGTAGTATAATAGAAAACAATTTAGAGTAAAAGCCATAAGAAGTTACATTTCTTCTTTAAACAAAAAATGCAAACAAACCAAAACAAAAGGTAGTGCCCCATGAGGCTAGTAAAGCTAATGATTACACCACAGAATATGATCAGCAATTCTAAATTAATATCTTTCCTGGAGCTTTGTCCTTACATTCCAAACCAGGCTCTTTTGTGAAACCAGAAAAAAAAGAGGTAAACCCACTTTGTTGTTCAAGAAGTCTGAATTCAATTCCCAGTGCTGTCACATAATTCTTCTGTTTCTGTAGTCAGGTTACTTAGACCAGATTGTCAAAGGGATTCAGCATTCTAATTTCCATGGTCACTTAACCTCTCTGTGCTACACTAACCAATTTGTGAAATGAAAATAAATAATACTACTTTACTCAGGCCCTTAGTTTGTCATCTTTTTGTGGTGGGGTTTGCTTCTTTCTATGTATTTGAACACTGAGTAGCACAATGGAGCCTAATGTTGGGAGAGCCTCTACATGGAGCCATGCTACATGCAATAACAATATCATTAATAAATATGCACTCAACATAGCAAATTGTCTTCAGTTTTACGTGCTCTTCATTTTTCACTTCACTGTACATTTATGCAGTAGCAATGGAAAGATGACATCACATAAAGGGCTCTTTTATTATCCAGGTAAGAGTCTAAGACTGGATTTTTGTTAGACTCCAAGAAATGTGCCTGGGTTATCTTTTTATAACATAATGAAGCAAGGAAGCAAGGCATTCCAAAGTCAACCCCTGCTGGTGGAACACATAATTAGAGGATACAAGGAAAATCAAGCCTGCCTTTTCAAGGCATAAGTCGATTGTGTATGTATGTAGAGGAGGTAGGAGGGATGATGGGAGAATTGGGAAGGGATCCCTCACTCCCTTACATTTTAAGCGTGTTACTGGGAATTTTCATCTTCTGAGACATCAGCTATTAGCTACTGCCGGAGGCATGTTTCTGAACTGGATGACCCAAGTAATCTCCAGAGCAATTAGAGAAATCAATCCCTTTGGCTTAATTCCCACCTCTGTGTAAATCAACAGTATCTCTATTGATATGAGTGTTGTTATGCTGTTATTAAAACTGTAAGTGAGATCAGAATGTGGTCCTAAGTGTTCTGTGAGTGATGTTGATAAATTGAGTTGGATAACATGGTATTTTTTCTTTCCCTCTGGATACTCAGCAACTGTGCAAATCTCCACACATGTACTTGCTTGATTTGGACTATTAATTAAAGTACTAGTACATTTTTGAAGTGAATTTTCAATGTCTGGAATGGTCAAATAGGGATAATCATTACCTCCTAGCTACTATATCTTTCCTTAATTGCTTTGTTTCATATATTTCATACTGAGAGAAAGAGAATGCTAGAGGGACACTCTTAATCATCTTCTGCTAATAATTTGATGCTTGTAAACAAGATAATTACTGTTGGCCTTTCTGTATATGTTATAGAATGGAAAATGGACTATTAATATATTTATAAGATTATTGCTTTTCAATGTTATTATTTTCCTATACAGTTGTTATTCTTTAATATTAACTATTGCAGTAATTCTTAGTAGTCTCAGATATTATGAGGTTATATAGCAATATAATACCCCTAAGATAGATATTTTTGTTATATCTACGTCTAGACTAGACTATCCCCGTCTAGACTATGGGGTTTTTCAGGGATACTAGAAGTATCCCTGAAAAACTCTGCCGCATCCACAGAAAGCATCTGTTCTTTCCCCCTTTTTTTTGTGGAAGATCAGACACACTCTTTCAGAAGCCCTGTCTTCCTCCTTCCATGAGGAAAAAGTGCTCTTCAGAAAGGGGAGGTTTTTCCAAAATTTGGCCGAAGCGTCAATGGGCCAAATTTTGGAAAAGCCTCTTCTGACAAAACTATTGGAAAAAGCGCAATTTGTGTACCTTTCTCTGATAAAACATTGTAGTCTAGACTGAGAAAAATAGTACATCGCTGGGGCTAAAATAGGTTAATGCTTCCAGCGAGGATGCACCCAAAGGGGAGAAAGAAGATTAATCTCTTGACTTCATACATGAGGAGTTCCACAAGGTCCAGTGCTCTCTGGTTTTGTATTCAACATCTACTTGCAGACACAAGATGTACTGATGAGATAACCATAGAGTTAAGCCCAGTAATATAGAGATGATGCACAGAGATAAATCAAACTTTCACCCCATACAACCACCCCATACAGCCACCTAGATGCCCCAATGCTTAAATAAAACCAATTCATGAATGAAACCTATGGCTGAAGGTGTA
>CM057845.1:184806834-184816991 GCA_030068395.1 Apalone spinifera
CAAGAAGGGGCAGTGTAGACAGCCCCTTCTAGAGCAAGAGCCTCTTCCACAAAAATGGCAGCTTATTAGGTATGCAAATGAGGATCAGCAATATTCCACACTTAGCCTCATTTGCATACTTCTGGCACAACAACCTGCCACTGTAGACATAGCCTAGGTGTGCGGGTTACATACTTCCACTAGGTGAAGAAGCATGTCCTGCACTTCAGAGGCTCAGTTGACATCCCAGAAGAGCCCCCACTTGTAACCGCCACTGGGCAGATTTGAACTTGGGCCTGCTGGAGCTGAGTAGAAGAGCCTTCAGCCTCTAAGCTAAAAGCCAGCTGTCTCCCAGTCCCTGCTGTAGAGGTCTCTTGGTTTTAACTGTTGCTGTGGTCTAGGTGTGTCAGTTACACAAGCAGTGCAGAATTGGACTCCCAAAGGTGAGTGGGGGAGTAAAATTTGGGATTATCCCCAGTTTATGAAGAAAACTACAACAAATTTCATGAAATTGGTATCTCTTGCCTTTTTGTATTGAAATGCTTACTGGCAACCTAAAGGGGAATGACAGTTATTTATAGTAGTCCTCCTTTAAAGTCTATAAACAAAAGGCTAGATAGATAGATAGATAGATATCTTTGATATAAAACCTATAAATAATGTTAGCCTCTATCCCAGGAGTAGCTTGGATAAGGTTAAAGAATAAAGACTAAGATTTGTCTACACTATGAACCTTAGATCAGCATTGCTTTACCATTACACTGTAATGCAGCCTGCCCCTGCAAGATCTTCCATGTAGCCGTTCTTTGCTGTCAGGGGAGATCTCTCCTACCATCATAATTAAACCACCCCAATGAGTGACATTAGATCAGTCTGCCAGAGAGCCATTTCTGCTGACATAGTGCTGTCTCCACTAGCACTTTTGCTGAACAAACTTACCTCAGAGAGGTGAAGTTTTTTTCCCACACACTTGACCAATCAAAATTTTACCGACAAAAGTGATAGGGTAGACAAAGTCTAAAATGAATTAAGCAGAAGTAACAGCCTGGAAAACTGCAGTAATATCATGTAAACCTTTAAGGCAAATCCTACTTTTTTAAAAATCAGTGGCAAAATTCTCATTCTTATCAATTAGACCAAGATTTGACCAGTAGACACTGTGCCACTGAGCACTGAAGCATCTAGAAAATTACAGGAGTCACACTGATTCAACAAAGCCTTACTTAGGCACCCATTTTTCTGTATAATAAATAGGGAGTGATAAGTGCCTTAGGATATGTCCAAAAGCCAGCATGCTAAGCAGGGAGCCATCTAAGGTAGCCAATGGGAGTGATGCCTATGGGAGTGTGCTAAGCCCCCTCCCTTCTATGGATATAGGTGTTTAAGTCTGGGATACAGGCAAGCACCTATGAACTGGGGAAAGATAGGCATTCAGCAGTCTAGCTTGCATGGGGGGTCCAATCCAGTAGGCATACTCAGAGACTGCCTAACTCCACATAGAACAGCTAGGGAGGTGGAGGTGAGAGCATCACTTCTAACCTTTAGCCCAATGGGTAGAAACCTTACCTCGGATGTAGAAGACCACCAAGTCTCAAAGCCCTGCCTCCAATCCGGCCCGAAGGCCTACACTGCAGTTTTAGAGCACTGCACCCTGAGCCCTGTGAACCTAAATCAGTTGGTCTTTTATTGCAGTGTGGATGCATCCTGAGCCTCCCCACCAGATTTCCACAACCCAGGTGAGTTAGGTGGAGGAATGCCTCTCCTCCGTGGTTTGTGAATTGTTCTGGGACTTAGGCAGGTCTTAGGCACCCTGACACCTAGAGTGAGGAAAGAGTGCCAATAGGGAACTTTTACTGCAGAAATATAGGTTTTGAGTAAGTGTAGTTACTTACTGGGTTTAGCAGCAGATGAATACTTTTATGTATTGCAGTGGTGCCTAACAACAGGACTCAGATACTGTGATGGAGTCAGGACAGATGGCTACAAGACAGTAACAAAAAGCAGGTATATTAGCCCTAAGTAAAACAAGTCCTGTTTCCATTGTGGCAGCCTAAGAGCAGAAGCCTGGTGGAAGGCAGATTCATTGGGAGCTGGATATGTGGTTTTATGTTCCCTGAATAGTCTGCCAGAGACTGCGGCCCCAGCCATTATGACACCTGATGCCCATCTGGAGTTAGCCTGAAGGGAAGGCTAATTAGAATACCTGCTGCCAGTTAAGGCTGTTGGACACACCATAAAAAACCCTCCCTCAGTCGAGGCTGGGGGAAAAAAGAAAGGGAGGAGAGGCTGAACAGGAGTCAAACCTGGGAGGGCAACCAGCTAACGGGGCCTGTTCCAAGGCACGTGGGAGGAGATACCCAGGGAGTGGTTGGGGAAGTGGCCCAGAGAGGGGCCTGCAATTCAGTGGAGCAGGAATCTAACCTCACAAGCCCAATCAGAGCTATCCCCATAGGGCCCTGGGCTGGAACCTGAGGCAAGTGGGTGGGACCAGGTTCTCTCCAACCCTCCTCTTGGCTGGTTGGCTGTCGGTAAGCAGGAGGTCCCTTGTACCATCAGAGGGACTGGCCCTCAAAACCCTGGACTGGCCAATGATGAAAAGGGCTCTTGGAGTAGGGTACCCTTGCCTTCTCATCAATGGTAGGGACATCGTGAGCCTCTGAGGCCCACGCAAAGACCCTGCCAGGAAGCGTGGGACCCAGGGGGCTTAGTCCAGACTTGCTACCCCATGAAAACTAAACAATGTCTATCTCAGGTTAATTAAGATACCTGTAGTCAAGCAAGAACCTGCATTAACCAGTGGAGGCAGGTCAATAAAGACACCTGGAAGCAATCAAGAACATGCTAGAGCCAGTTCAGACAGTTAGGTTTGATTGGGATACCTGGAGACAATCAAGCACCAAGTGGAACTGGTTAAAAGCCTCCCTTTTAGTCAGTTTAGTGATGTACCAGGAGCTGCAGGAGGCAGACGTGCTACAGGAGAGTAGTAAAGATGTTGAAAGGTACCAGCAGGGAACTCTACAGGTACAAAGGTGAGGGGCAAGGAGAATTCCAGAATCGGAGAAAAGTAAGCCCCTGTTGGAAGGGAAGAGACTGGATTAGGAAATCTAGTCTGATTGTCTCCATGTCCAAAGAGAACAGAGACTAAGATGTTTCTTCCCTTCTTTTTCCTCTGCAATACCGATGATGAGAATGGCTAAACCAGATTACAGCATGCCCCTGAAATAATGGGGTTAATCTAAGACCTATGGTGAGCCACTGAGGTGAGCAATTAGACCAGGAGTAGTTGTTTTCCCTAGAAAGTGAGGGGTAATAGCCTATTTCTACGCAGAAGCATAGGACTCACTGTGGAATTAGGAGCCTTACCATTATACCTACATACCTTTCTTGAGCCAGGACTTAGTACATATATATATAAAAATAACCAAATGTCTAAAGTGGGTAAGGTTGGAAGAATCTAGCTTAACGGATAGAGGGTCCATGAGTGGGCATGCCAGTTATTATGATAATACAAATTAACAATAATAATATTTTATTGGAATAAAGACCCCATCTTTTAAATGTTCAAATTTCCAAATGCATTTCTGATATAGCCACCTGGGGTCTTTTCATGCAAATTTAGTTTATTTGTGTTTTAAAATCTGATTTTCTTTTATTGCCACTGAATTTAGTAGCATTCTTTCAATATATGGCATGTACAACATCAGCAATTGTCAAAGGAAGACAATTGAAGGCTTGCAGCATAAGCTCATTATATAGACTAAGGAGCAAACACTTTAAAAATTCATGAGTAAAATTAATCATTTCAACTTTTAAGTCTGTAAACACAACTTGAGGATCATTTTGGACTTTGTGAGTTGGAAAACACTGAGAGTTCCCCTTTACAAACTGGTCACATGCAATTTTGTAGTTTTATAACAAAGTAAGATGTTTTTTTTTCAGTGTGCCTTGACCTCAGAATTTTCCTTTCCATCCCGAGAATCAAAAGTTGTCAGACACGACAAAAATAATTCTGCAAGATTGAGAACTACTGTCACAAGTTGCAGCCTGAAGGGAACATATTTTGAAAGTTATGAAAAATTGAAGAGAGAAGTTTTGCTAGTTAAGCTCTACAACATTGGCATGATTGGAATGCTATTAATTAAATTAAATTTTTAGTATCATGTAGTATCAACTACCATTAAATGAACAATTAATGGTAATTTAGTAGGGCTTATTTATTCTTGTTAAATAATGCACAAAGTGCACAGAACTACAAATTACAGTAAATGGAACATATAAGAAATGACTTTGCAAGATAAAGAGTGCTTTGAGAATGCCCTCAGTAGCTCTTAGAGCTGCACCCACATTGTTTCCAGAGAGTGCACCAGATGTCATTTTTCCACTGAATTAAAAGGTAGAAGTAACAAGCTTTGTAAATCCTCCGGTGGTGTAAATTGTTCATTGATTTCAGTGGAGTTAAGCAAAAGCTGACGGTTTGCCCCTAAGTTTTCTTTGAAGCTTAATGTTACAATAAACAAGAAAGGCCCTCGATGAAATCCTTTTAAAGTTTATTTAAATTTGATAGACATGAATAAAACTCAGTGAAAGTGTGACAATATCAACTGCTTAAAAGTGTTGCCATTCTCTGAGTCTTCAAAATAAATCCCTTATGGCAGGGGACAGTGTGTTAGTTTGGGGAATGCTAAAAGTTCAGCATCTGATTTGAGTATAAAATAGGCCCCACTTAGCTGGTAATATCTACAAGTGAAAGAAATAATGTTGACATCAGACCCAATTACACCTAGTTCTGCAAGGGCACAAGTGAGGAAGTAAGCACCCCTCTTCCTAATGCCTTCTGAAGTTCTCAGTACACTGGTAACTTTTCTGACCTATCAGAACAAAGACTATCCCAGGAGTAGCTTGGTATTAAACTCCCCCATTGGAGACTCCACCTCTCCTCTATTCTAGTCAACAGAATAGCAAATACCATTCTGTAAGGGTAATGCAGCAGACATGTTCCTCAAGGGTTTCTATGGTACTCTGATTTCAGGAGCTCTCACCAGGAAGGGGCGTCTTCACTTTGTCACTGACTACTAAATGTTGTTTAATGTCACAATTTAGCCCTTAAAATTTATCTCAAACTAGAAAAAAGTTTCCAACCTCCAACTGTTCCAATAAACCAAATGTCATTCTCCTTATATTTAATTTACAACGAGGTATAAAGTATCACTAGAATCACCTACAGAGACTAAAAACCCATACTACTAATTTTCCTGGTAGGTCTGCCAGGATTTGTAACTAGATAGGAAGGAGTTAATTGGCTGGTGACTAAATGCAACTGAGGCTTGTTAACCTACCATGCCCAGATGGTTTGTATAAAAACAGGAAGGAGACTGAGATAAATAAGTCAGTGAGTAGTCACTGTGCTCAGTTTCAATGGAGGATGGGTATCGGGTTCCAGAAAAGAAGAGTATTTGGATTTTCTTTATATAATTAAAAGGAGAGATAATAGACTTTTCTTTTAATAGGAGTGTGCTACTTATCCCACCGGGAAGGGAGAACCCATCTTCTGGCGCGTTAGAGAAATAATCAGAGGCAGAGGTTTTCCTCTCACACTGGTGTAATTACATTTACTTTAATGGAGTTACTCAATTTATACCACTTTAATGGAGAGCAGAACTGGACTTGCATTTGGAACTCTGTCTATTTTCTAATTGCTACACACTGGACTGATAGAGATAATTACATTAAAGCTGATAGAAGATAAATGTGCAAACATTACCAGTCCCCCTTTGCATATTTGAGGAACAGACTTATCCCAGGTCATGAGATTTTATTCCACCTGGAGATCTGAGGTTCTCCAAACTTTAAGAGTGTTCAGATCCTGGGCATAGCACAGAAGGGTGTGTTTCACTATAAATTGGAGTCTACATCTGAATTTCTTCCACAAGGCTGTTCAGATCCAGGATTTTAGTACAGAACCAATCTCTAGAGCATACACTTCTGAAGCACAGAGCATTAGCCAAAACTATTCTTTTAGCGCAAGAAGAAATAATGTGACTGAAGCTGTATCTCCAGTTAAGATTCTTCTTTCCCGTGATTGGTACAAAGTTATATGGTCAAAAAGAAATAAGCTATCTGTATTATTTTTAAAAGAATCCTTGGCATACTTTAATAATGAGCATCTTTCTGATTATAAAATGTCAAATGCACAGAAAGGCAACACTAAGTTAAGGTCAGAGACAAAGCACAAATTCTAATCAATATAAGGGAGAAAAATTATTTATAAATACGGAACTTTGCTTATGATTAAACACTTGTACAAAAGCGCTTATAGCGTTACTGGTTTGTCAAGCAAAATAACAACATTCTGTTCTGTGATGGCATGTTTACACTAGGAAGTTATTTTGAAATAACTCCCCTTATTTTGCAATAACAAGGTGAACGTCCACAATACCAAGCCCATTATTTCGAAATAAGGGGCTTGTTATTTTGAAATAATAACTCCTGCTTGTGAAGAGGATAACACTTACTTCAAAATTGTTATTTCAAAATTGCATTAGTGTGGATGCTCAGCTGGTATTTCAAAATCATCCGCCTCCAGAGGCCTCTCACAGCTGCCCTTGTGGCCGCTCTGGCCACACCCCTGACAGCTCCACTGCTCCCATTCACCTTCAGAGTTAAAAGCTGCAGGAAGAAGGGAAAAGGCTTGCGGCATCACAACAGCCCTGTGCTACACAGCAGCCTTCAGAGGAGCCATGGCAGATCTCAGCACTCCCTCTGAGTCCCTCCACCCATGGCTGCCAGCATGCCTGCAGCTACCTTGGAAGCCCCTGGCCTGGACTGGTGCAGAGATGCTGGATCTCAACGAGGTCTGGGGCGAGGAGATGAACATCCAGAATCTCCACGTCAAAAGGTGAAATGCAGAAGTCTATGGCCAGATGCCCACCAACCTGACCTAGAAGGGGCACAGCTGCACCCAAGACCAGCTGTGAATGAAAATAAAAGAACTCCATCAGGCTTATACCCAAGCCAAGGAGGAAAGTTCCTGCTCTGGGGTGGCACCTCACACATGCTGCTACTACGACTAGCTGGATGCCATCCTTGGAGGGGACTGGTTACCTGCCCCTCCTTCCTCTCCCCGCCCCTCCCCCCCAACACACACACACACACACACACACACCCTCAACTCCAGCCAGGAAATTCTCACAGTCAGCCTCCATGAAGGTGGTGTTGTGGAGGTGGATGAAGCTGAGGAGGAGGAGCAGACCAACCTGACCACCATATCTGCTAGCAAGGAAGTCGTTATCTATCTGGAGCTGGTTCCCATCATCACCCCCAGGATGTCTCCCAGGGCTAGGATAAACCCAGGGAAGGCAGTTCAGGTGAGTTCTATAACTTTCTCTATACATATGTGGGGGCAGGTGGCAGGCAGCAAGGGGCTGCGCGCTCTTCCCTCAGTCTTCTTGGCCTGAAACTCACACAACAGCTTGTGCATGTGGGTGCACGTGGAGCACCAGTCTGGAGCAGTCAACTTCATGATGTGGTCACACAAGGAACCCCTCGCTCCTTCTCACAAGATTCCTGGAGAGGCCTGCCTTACTCCGGAACCTGTGGAGGGACACCTTCCCACAACAAGCTACCACTAAGGAGGCTGGAGTCATGGAAACACCCAGCAGTGCCGCACACAGCACAGGCTCATGCCTGCACTCTCAGGCAGTATCTGCTCCCAGCCAAATGCAGCGATGCAAAGGACACTGATCCCCTGTATGAGGAGAGGAAGAGGTAGGGATGCCAATAGCACTCTCCCTAGAAAGTGGCATCTGCTGCTCAAACACACTTTCCCCAACACTCTCCCACACTGTTCCGGTGGGCAGAGATAGAAGTTCTCTTTCTGTGGGAGGCTGCCACTGCCAGACCTGGCATATTCAGGACAGAAGGAAGCCAAGCTGTCCCATCACCCGATCCCACCTGCAGGCTCCTGGCCTGC
This sequence comes from Apalone spinifera, assembly GCA_030068395.1. NCBI lineage: Eukaryota > Metazoa > Chordata > Testudines > Trionychidae > Apalone > Apalone spinifera. The sequence continues at coordinate 184,814,783 of CM057845.1, forward strand.
CTGGCACCTTCACATGTCCACAGGATGTGGGGGTAGCCATGCTCCCTCAGGACATCCGTGGCCCTGCAGGAAAATGCCCGCTGTCTAGGCAACAGATAGCCTTGCTCGAAGCACATCACCATCATCTGAACCAAGACCTTCAGTGTCAGCTCAGCGATTAAGGATATGCTTCATGCACAGTGACTGTTGGGATGACTGTCCTTGTCACTTTTCTTCACAGCTGAGCCAGCTATGAGTGTGTGGTGCAACATCACCTCCTGCACCATCTTCCCAACTCCACAAGCTCCACAGGCAGAGGCGAACTGCAAGGACCTAATGTGGGAACATCTACACTGCCTCCGTACCTTCAACCAGAGTTTTGAGGAGGAGCATCATTAGTGCAGGGCTGACCAACAGCTGAGGAGAACCAGGTGGGAGCAGCTGTCAGGCCAGCAAAAGACCATCTATCATGTAGTGCATGGCCACATGTATGGAGTGATCCACCAATCATTTTCGCACCCCTCCCCCACAACTCCCTGCCCCCAACTCCCTACCCAATTCCCCACATCCACCTTCCCGACTCCCAGCATCTGTACCCCTCTCCTCTCCTCCTAGTCCTCCCTCTGCCCCCGGAGCCACTGCGGCCCACAAACATATGGCAGTGGGACCTCTCGGGCAGCCGAAGCTTCCTGAGATACCTGAGGCGGGCACCAGAACCAGTACCATCTCCAAGCTCCTCTCTGCCCTCCGCCTCCCTCTCCCCCATTCTAGGTTCTTTTCACAGTCCCTCCTCTGTTGTATATCCCCCAAATAAAAATAACAGAGTTGTGTTTTCCAAACAAAAGGGGCTACTTTATGTGGTCTGCAGGGGAGGGGGAAAAGTGAGGTAAGGCACACACCAGAACCAACCCCATCACCTTATCTTAAAGGCATCTATTATCCTGCCTTCCACCAGGGAGGTCTGGGTGTTGGTTATCCTATCCTGTCCCAGGGGGCAGGACTTGAATCCACCATGCTGCCTCTCTCAGCAAATATCCCATCCCCTACACTACTGGCAGCTTTGGCTAAAATTCTCCAACAAGGCCTCCGCATTGAGCACAGCCCCCTTACATTATCACCAAATGGTAGCAATGCCCAGCTGCTCATATGCTCTGGCCAGCCAATCAGCCTCTGACCCTCCCCCTGGCAGGAAAGTCTCCCCCATGTTCTCACATATATTGTGGAGCACACACAGCAGGCCACCACTGCGTAAGAATGGCCTTAATGGGTGAGAATAAAGGTCAGTCTAGTCCAGTTTACTGCTTGCCAACAATGGCACATACCAGATGTCCCAGAGGGAGGGAACACAACAGGTAATCCTTACGTGATCCCTCCCCTGTCACCCATTTCCAGATAAACAGAGGCTAGGACACCATACCTACCCATCTTGGGTAATGGCCATTGATGGATTTAGCCACCTGAGGGATATTGTACTTATGGAGGTTCAGGCGGGTGAGGAGACACTGGAACCTCCCCTGGAGGTGGCTGAATTTACACTCCATCACTATGCAGCACCTGCTGAGCCTGCCACTGAAGGACTCTTTGGTGGGGTCTAGGCTGCTCATGTGGGGCTTCATAAGCTAGGGGAACAAGGGGTAGATTGTGTCGCCCAGGATGCAGATGGGCATGTCCACATCCCCAACCTTGATGGTGCAGTTGGGGGGAAAAAGTGCCGGCATGCATACTGTGGAAGAGGCTTGAGTTCCAGAAGACATGGGCATTATGTGCCTTCCATAACCACCTCATGTAAATGTCCATGAACCAGCCCTTGTGGTCCATGAGGGCCTGTAGCACCATCTAAATGTACTGCTTTCTATTTCTATATTCAGAGGCACGGTGGTCGGGGCCAGGATTGGGGTGTGAATGCTACCAATGGCTTCTCCAGTGGTTGGGGAAGCCCATGACAGCAAAATCAGTGATGATGGGGTCCATGTTCCTCAGGGTGAGGAGCCTCTGTAGCAAGATGGCACTGATGGCCTTGACTACCTATAGAAACATAGAATCATCGGGTGGAAGAGACTTTGCCGGACCAACCTCAACTAAACCATCCCAGGCAGGGCTTGGTCAAGCCATGACTGAAAAACCTCTAGGGATGGAGATTCTACTACCTCCCTAGGTAGTCAAATAGTCAAATACTAAAATAGTCAAATCTGTATGACCTGGATCAGGGGATGGATTGCACCCTCAGCAA
>CM057845.1:184824523-184835591 GCA_030068395.1 Apalone spinifera
TTTCTAATAAAAAACTAATGTCTGTGTACAAAGAAAACTGGGTGTGTATGTATTCTTTACAGGAAGAGAGTGAGGGTAGTGGAGGGACAGGTAGGCATGGGCCAGGCCAAACCCTCCATGGGGGAGGTTCTGGGGAAAGTCAGGGGGCTCCTTTTGAGAATCTCTCCCTCAGGACCTTTCAGATTTGGACACCACCCTGGTGAGCCTGGCGGATGGCAGACTTCCGGGGCTGCTGAAATGGCCTGTCCTTGCCATCAGCACCTGTCCTCCACCCTGGCAGGAAGGCCTCCCCTTTCCTCTCCACCAGGTTACAGAGGGCACAACATGCAGCCACCACCTCCTTGATGTTGCGTTCGCCCATCTCCAGCCATGTGAGGAGGCAACGGAACCATGCCTTTCAGCCAGCTGAAGGCGCATTTCACCTGGATGCGAGCCTGGCTAAGATTCGTGTTGAAAAGCTCCTTTCTCGCATCCATGTGGCCTGTGTTGGGCATCATGAGCCACGGCATTGGGGGTAGGCCATTTTGGCAACTATGCACACCAGCATCTGCACGTCCCCGAGTGCAAGGTGCCACTGGGGGAAGAATGTTCCTGCCTGCAACCTGTGGTACAGGTAGGAGTTCCGGAATATGTGGTCTTCATGTGCCCGCCCCGACCATCCGACACAAATGTCCATAAAGTGTCCCCGTTGGTTGACCAGGGCCTGCAGCACCATCAAATAGTAGCCCTTTGACAAAGCCTTTGTTGAAAAAGGCACGCCATCTAGAGGTAGCCTCTGTAAATGATAAGCAGGATCAATGGAGTAGGGACTGTTTTTCAACATGAGTTTGTAGAGTACCTAGCACCATATGACCCTGATTGCAACTTGTCCCTCTAGTTATTGCTGTCACAAACAATAACTAACAATAAAACAATGTATTGATTTGCCAATTTCCTAAATAGGCATGCAGATGAAGAAAACTAGTTTAACTAGTTTAACTAAATCAATGGTGGGGGGGAGACAAAAAATTTAAAATGGTAAGAGAAGGACATACTCAGACTATGAATAATCATGCAGACAAAGAAAAGATCTCTAATGCTGTACTTTGTTTGGATTTCAGGCTTGTGTCACAGACTGAGTTATTCTTATGCACTGGTGGAGATTCCAAATTAAAATTGAGAATAATGATTGAAAAATGGATAGGTAAACAAAGAATTTAAAATATATTTTATAACTGAGTAAGCACAGTATGGGCTTAAAGAGAAACACATATGCTTTCTCAAGAAAAATATCAGGAAGAAAAGCAAGCATTCTATATTTGATATTATTTGTAGGTTTCATAATAACAGAGATTAAGGCTGCTTATGGAAGTAGCAGCACATAGCATGGAGAGTTGACACTGGAACCACCAAAATAGCCTATCTGGTCCATCTATACTAATGTCCAGGTCTTAGACCTGACCTTCAGAATAGATGTTGATACAGAAAACAATACAATTCAGTCATTGTTTTGATTTGAATATCACTTCATGTAGGCAGTGGTCAGTGATCTCCTTGACACTACTTGACACCAAGCAACATCTTGACACTAAGCAACATTTGAAAAGAATCATAGACCATGACAAAATATAAAATATGTTGAAGGATAAGAGTAGCCCACGACCAGAAGGAAGCAGAGACCTGATAAGTTACTGTGATTACATTATAACTGCTGCCATAACAAGGCTCAAGTGTTTGCAGAGAAATTGCTTATTGTAAGCTATTATTTCTCTTCTCCTTCATTTTTTCTGAGAGCCCCAATAAACTAAACAAATAAATTTGCACAGTTAACATCATAATAACCAAAATAACATATACTATTCATAATTACAGCATATCTCCAAGTCCATAATACCTGCAGCTGGATGAAAAGTCAGACTCTACAGGAGGACATTCTATTCCTAGGTTTCATGATCACCAGATGTTGGTGTTTGAGGCCTAGCCTGCATCCATCAGCTGCTCCAATACCTGAGCAGAATCTCTCTTAGGGTCCCCAAGACTGGATATTACAAATCTCCCTGTGATGCTAGCTGAGGCAAGGACTACACACTCTGTAGCAATTCCTAGGCCTGGGCACAGTATAATAGCCTGCTCAAATAATGAAGGACTTTTATAAATATGTGTACATTTTAAAGTGAGCTCATTCATTAGACAGAAGGTTCATAGTCTCTTAATACAGATGGTAAAGTGACCCCTTTTCACATGTTAATAGAACTTCCATTTGAAATTTAATAGAGAGTTTCAATATATCCAGAGGACAATTACAGCTCTTCTCACTGGTATTATTTAAAGACTGAAAGAATATATTTTCCAGTAAAGAGAAACATGAACTATCAGTAGGAATTCTCTTCTCAGCAAAGTTAACAAATATGTTTTATTTATTTATTCAGTTAATTTGAAGCTAGGCAGATATTGAACTATATACCCTATTAGCAACAACCATAACAGACACTGTGTGATGCATTGTGCTAAGATATTGTGCATATCATTTACATATGTACTGATATTATGTGGGCTTGTAAAATAATGAATTTTGGCACCTCTGGCACATTTACATTTCTTACATGTATCCCCCACCCCAACAGCAACTGTCATCTTGTGGCAAATAGGATCCTGACTAATAATTTCTGATTTGCTCAAAAAGAATTTGTCACTTCTTTGGTGAAGAAGTCACAATGAGTTATGTTGCTCATAGGTCTGATCTAAGGATGCAACACCAGAGGTGAAATTTAAAGAAACGGATTCTGTTATTTCACCCCATCTTTAGAAGTGCCCTCAGTCAACTTCATTAAGGAAGAAATTATTGAAACCACTAGTCACCTGACTGGATACTATGAACTGTTACATGAGTGTTTCTAAACTGCTACATAGAATAATATTGTCAAATGTCCTGAAACGTTGTTAGTCCAGTTTTCTTAATTAGTAAACCTACTTTGACTGTAATACTGTATATCTTCAAGACAAAAAAAGATGGATTTGTATTGTTTTGTTTTTTGTTGTTCTTCATGTTACTTTTTATGTTTCATTCTCAGTAATTCATTAGAAAATAAAAGACATCTTTTTTAACTGACTATCATAAATATTCACTATCTGGATTTTTTACAATAGAAGTCTTCTTCAACATATGTGTAAGCATATGAATTTTAAAAAAATATTATCTAGGCAAAGAACATAATGTTCTACCAGACTAATCTGTTTGGTGCAGTAGTCTGAAAGTCATGGTGGAAAAAAGAGTGTCTCAGTTCAATAAAATGGTCTTGTAAATATTAACTACAGTCATTCTAGTGACTGATTTTAATGTAATGTTTAACTTACTTGTATGAGAACCTATATTATTCTATGCTAAGTCTTTCTACTGTCAGACCTGAATAATAATTAATAGAGGTTCTGTAGAAAGTAGGGGACTGTTTGTGTATGAATATGTAGGTGTGAACTACTCCCTTTCTTGTGCTGTAGGCAAAGGGGCCTAACAAATATTTGGCCAAATCACACTAGAGTAAGCATGCTGTACAGAATAGATTATGCTTCCTGCACAACTGGAAATTCAGAGAAAACAGGGAGCCACTTGGTTGAGATCTTCCAGATCTGTTTGTGAGGTGCCACTTCTCTGTTTCCAATAGGCTTAAGACAGGGTGTTTTGGTGTCTTCAGTAATTTTCTTAGTTACTGTTCAGGCTGGCTATGCCCTTACCTGCTGCCGTTGCAGTCTGTTTACAGACAACATGCAAATTACCTGGCTGGTACTGGTAATTTGAAATGATTGGAAGCTCCTTTTTTCTAAAAACAACTATATTTCTTATTGTATTTACATGTGTTCCATTAAGCACTTATTGAAATACAGTATACATTTAGTTTTCTTCAAAGTATATTTATCATGTCAGTGGTCATTCACCAGTCCCACTGGTCACAGAGAATGTAATAAAGGCAGAATGGAGCTAGTGAAAATATCTGAATTGAGCAGGTTTCTAACAACACTCTTTGCATCTCTGTTACACGTGTACAGAAAAGAGTGGTAATCATACAAGTAGCTTTAAGAATTGTGATTAACAATAGGTCAATATAAAAAGATTTAGTTCACAAAAATTTCCTACCATGTGTCTGCTCAAAATCAGCTCCCAGGCAATCCATCTCAGTGTTCCATCCCTTGTAGAAATTTTTACCCTAAGGCTTCACAGATGTTATGCAGAACACATCAGGCTGCTATGATCATAGGAATATTTTCCACATTAAGGTCTAACCTAGATGTGCCAGTGACGCTTTAATCTACTAAATACTCATTCTATGGTTTTTTATGCAGTCTGAGCCTATTGTCGAAGCACTACTTGCTGCTGTCAGGGTTTCCAGTATATGGGTCCAAGAACCATGGGAGTAAGGAGCAGACTGAGTCTCCCAGGATAAGTATTGGAATTTCTATCCCCTATTAGAATCCTCTGATCTGGAAAGAAAGTCCTTGATTACAACTTTCTATACAGCCCAGCATTCCTAAAGATGCGTCATGCACCTTCCCTGATTACCCCACATTGATGTCTGTGAAACAACTCTGGTGATCCACTGGTGTCTGCAATAGCATAGAGAAATAGCCCTTTCAGTTGAAGTACTCCATTACAAGACAGTCTGGAACCAGATTTGGGTTATGTGTGTCCTCTGTCATCTTGTTGCAGTTAGAGAATGACAATGCCACAAAGTCGTCTGTTATTACTTGCACATTTCCAAGAGTCACTCACCTTCACAGCAGGAGGCGATTAATAGCCCTGCACACTTGCAATACCAGAATCCACCTCATGGACTTCTCAGCTCCAAATTGATTTCTGACTGACTGGTAGCAATCTGGATTTGCCAGCTTCCAAATACTGATCGTGACACTCTCCCACCCCATTAGGGAAGTTCTCTTTGTGGTGTCCTTATGCCACAAGGTGGGGGCAAGTTCTGCACAGAGTCCAAGGAAGATGGCTGTGCACATACAAAATTCTGAAAACACTGCTTATCATCTCATATCTGCATCACAATCCAACCCCAACACTTGTGCTTGTTTCCCAAGCCCAACAGTACTAGTCCACCATGTGCAGATGCTTTGTAAATGCCAACAACAATCTTGAATTGTTTCTGCCCATGGCAGACAGCAAGACAGGCAACATGGATTCCCAATCAGATTTGCAGCTCATTAAATACTGCAGGATCATCTGTGCAGTGTCGCTAATGCTTATCATAAGACTGGTGAGCAGTGCAGAACTTATGATTTTTGTCAGAGATGGTGTGTGCAAAGTTTAACTGAACAGTTGAAACTGGTACAAAATGCAGTTGGAAGCCCTTGGAATTATGGGATTTTAAAAAATGACATTATGTGGCAGTGATAAGAACATAAGAACATAAGAACATAAGAATGGCCATACTGGGTCAGACCAAAGGTCCATCTAGCCCAATAGCCTGTCTGCCAACAGTGGCCAGCGCCAGGTGCCCCGGAGGGGGAGGACCGAAGACAATGATCAAAGGATTTGTCTCGTGCCATCCATCTCCAGCCTCTGACAAACAGAGGCCAGGGACACCATTCCTACCCCCTGGCTAATAGCCTTTTATGGACCTAACCTCCATGATGCACTGCAATCCATTTCCCAAAACTCCTAGCAGGAGAAAGTGGCAATTTGCACAGTGGAATAGCTACCCGAGGTGCACTGTTCTCCCTGTCATTGCTAGATCACCAGCTGTGGACATGCTGCTCCAACTCAAGAAGTATTGTATGTGAGGTCATTACAGTGCTTTATGATCAATGATGTAACTTAAGTCAACTTATATTTATAGTGTGCACGTGGTTTTAGAATTTCTCCAATTATTTTATTTGAATGGCAATTGTTAATATAACTCTGGTAATTCATCTATTTTTTTCCAATCTAACTTTACTTGTAAAATCTACTTGTGATGTATCTTGGACAACTGCAGAGCCACCAAAAGGAATGCAGAGAATATTTATATATCTCCACATAGGAATTTTAGAAAAGTATTTGATAATGCATCTTGACAATTCTTACTTAAAACATTAATTCAGAGGGATTTGATTAGGAAAACTGTTGTATGGATTTAAAACTGAGTTTAAAAAGACTAATCATGGGACAATGTACCAAGTTGGATATTATGACAGCTCCAAAACCATATAACAATCATGGAGTAGTTGAGTGGTGATATGTCTTAGAGGCTTTGTCTAGACAACACAGTACTTCTGGGAAAAGATATGCAAATATCTTTTTCCACTTCTTTTTTGCAAGAGGCTTTTCCAACATTTGGCCCATCTATACTGGACCAAATTTCAGGGAAAAAAAACCTTTTTCAGAACATCCCTTCTTCCTCATTAAATGAGGTTTATAGGGATACTGAAAAAATGTGTCTGAATTACTTAGATTGTAAATTATTTAGGTCTGGGATTGTCTTGTTTGTTCAGTGCTAGCAGAATGGGGTTAAAGACTGAGGCTCCTAGTTGTAGCTGGAATACAAATTATTATTATATATTAATACTGTTATTATCTGAAGCCAAGTTATGGAATCATTACAGAGCAAATCGTGTCTTTGTGTGATAAAGTTTCATCCTGTGTTTATACAACCAAGTATCCAAAAGCAGAAAGAGGAATTTGGAATGGACCACGATGTCTAATGAAACCATCATTATGAGAAGAATAACCACACTCTCCATTCACATCACACTCTCCATCATTACTCAGCACAAGATGGAGAATCTAATGATTCAACCAGCAAACCAAATGTGGTGATGAATCCTGGCCATGTACCACTTGTAGAACATTGAACATACTTTTCAGGTATGTCTACAGCACAACATTATTCTGAAATAACTAGCATTATTTCAAAATAACTTAATCCGCGTCTACACAGCAGGCAGTTATTTTGAAATAATGTTGAAATACTGTAAGCTGGAGGACTTCTTACTCTGACTCCTGTAACCCTCATTATATGAGGAGTAAGGGAAGTCTGAGGAAAAGTATTCTATTTTGAAATAAGTGCTGCATGGACACTCCCAATTTCAAAATAAGCTATTTTGAAATAAGCTACACAATTGACATAGCTCAATTAGCGTAGCTTTTTTCCAGTTAATCCCGGATGTGTAGACACACCCTTAGAGGGAGATGGAGAAGGATTGCAAAGATTCTTGCATCGATCTTCTGGCGTTCGATTTAGCAGGTCTAGTTAAGTCCCATTAAATCGAATGCTAAGGGTGGCTCTGGTTGGCACCAGTACTCCTCGCAGTAAGGAAAACTGATGGGAGAATTTGCTCCCATTGGCCTCCCTCTGTGAAGACAGCACCAACCTTGGCTTAAGGTAAGGGCACTCTAGCTGGATATTGTACATAGCTGGAGGGATCATCCTCATAGCTTGAAGGATTATCTTTTTCTAGAAAATAGGTAGAGTGGCAAAATGGACCCAATAGTGACGGGCATCATCTTTATAACAGAAATAGAAAAAAAATAGGTAAAAAGGTGGGAGTGTATGACAAAGTATTTACTAAACCAATAAGATGCAGTGTGGTCATTAAGGAAGTAGTCATAAAATACTTTGGATAAGAATGTAAGGAATTTTAAAAAATAATTGAAAAGATACTACTTGATTCTCCCAAACTGGAGAAAAATAAGAAGTGAAAATTACTAGATAAGTTATTCAGGAATTGAAGTCACAGAGTTCTGTACTCATGGAAGGAAAGGCTTTTTAGCTATTCAGAAATCTGTTGGATGGAATAGCCAATGGACTTAATTCAGTTGCCTAATGATAGATCGCTATTCTTGATTTAAGCTATCTATTCTAACTTTTTTGCCAGGTTCAGATTACTATTCTCTTGTTATTTACCTCAGATTTATTAAGGCTATACATCTATGCTAAAGGTTAACACAACTTATTTCCTCTGCCGAATGATTTTATTGAAGACTATGTCCCATGACATTCAGTAAAAAGCCATTCAGTAGAGGGATCATAAGCAATTGCACAGGATATTAACCTCTAATATGGAATAATGCAGCCTTGATGAAGTATGGGCTAGCTGATGCCCTACTGCTAATTATTCTGTTTAGGTAAATGAAGTAGAGTCCAAGTAGCAGTGCTTTTTTTAAGATATAAAAATAGCACACAAACAGTATGCCTTCAGATATAGTAAAAAAAAAGTTAAAATAAACACTATATGAATGCATCAAGAATAGAGCAGAGACAAAGTAAATCCATTTGGCTAACAACGTGGTGACCATTAAAAAGGCAACATTTATCCACTGTTATCTCGCAATGATATCTGAGATACCACAGTTGTCCTCTATGCTTTAAATAGCAAACAAGTATTCTATTCTGCAAACAGCTAAGCACTCGTTGGAGGTGCTGAGCACCCTGAATTTTCATCTGCCTAAATATTGTATTATGGCCAAACAATCCTATCTAGTGTTAGTGTGAAGAAAAGTTACTTTTGGATATATATTTTACAATCTTTCTAATATTATGTATTTATAAATATATATATTCTACATATAACTGAAATGTTATATATTTCTCCTATCATTCCCTATTAACTAATATTTCTTTCTGCTGGCAGGATCTAATCCTACCTATGGAATATAAGATAGCACATACTCTTATGGAGTGACTGAGTAAATATTGATATTTTAATGACAATCATTGTTTTCACAGTGTTTGAAGTAGCTTAATTTTTCAATTTATTTTCTATTGAAAGATCTTCTTATGTGTAGCAGCATCTAGTAAGCTGAAAGTTCCTTTTCTAACCCAGTTTTACAAATGTGGATTGAATGGAAGAAACTGAGGTCAAGTGAGTTGCCCAAGGGTTCAAAGTCTGTCAATTATTCAAGTACACTCATACAGTATTAGCTATGAGGATTCTCCGAGCTCTGTCCTTGCTATAACCAGTATAACAACTAAAATATTCTGTGGATTGGGATGCAGCCAGATTTATTATGACAAATGAAAAAAAAATATCTAGAATGACCTCTCCTTAATTTGATTAAAAACTGTAAAATAGCTTGTCAAATGACATCTGTCCAGAAAACATCAGCTGCAAATGGTAGACTAATAAGGAGAATAATATTCATAGCACGTTACTTAAAATGTTTTATGTTTAAGAGTAATTTTGATATTCATTCCATTGCATTAACCCATAATTAAAAACATTCCATTGTGTTTCAGCATTTGTTAAATGTGCCTTCTGAATGTTAATTTTCAGAAGCTATAAGCACATGATTGTTACAATGACATTTTGTATCTTGAATATTATTTACTTGGTGAAATAACTACCAAATATATATACATATTTCTCGTTAAAAGCTTTTAGTTTATAAACTGAAACAAAATATTGATTCTCAGTTGTAACAAAGTAGAGAAAAAATAGTGTTCCACGGTTTTGGTATAATTGGATGATAACCCTCTCTACTAATTAATTGCAATATGGGTTAAACCTCTCTTGTCCAGCATTCTCTGGTCCGGGAACATCTGTGGTCCAGCATGATTTTAGTTAGCTGGATGTCCACTTATCATGGGGGTGGCCAAGTTTTCCACAGTCCCATAAAATTGGTTACAGCCACCAGTTTTGTGCTCTAATTTACCCCTAAATATCTTCTAAGAGTCTAGTAAGCAATGGAAGCTTTGGTAATGCCACTGGACAATATTGACCTCCCATGGTTTGGCAAATTCTCTGGTTCAACACTGGTCAGACCCCCAGGTTGCTGGATTAGAGAGGTTCAACCTGTCCTAGCATCAACACCTGTAGTTAGAGACCTGTGTTTCACAACAGTGAGCAAACTCCAGGAACCATAAACATTACCAGAACATTTTCAGAAAACAATACAAATAGATGCACAATATGCACTGTCCCAGACATGATTTATTACCCTTTTTGTTTGTTTTTAATTGTTTCCATTTTAGGATGCTTTCAGTGATCAGCCTCCTCCCTCCGTCTGCAATAGCCACCATCAGCAATTTAGCTTCTGTTCAGATTGGGTACTGGCTGCTTCGCTTGTGTATATTCTTCAGGGGAAGTAGAGACCATACCTTTAAAGTTTCATAGCTGGATATATAGTAAAAATAATATTCCTGGGGTCTGTTTACATCACTAGAAGCATAACATCTTATTTCCATTACTGGATCCATTTCCGACTTTGTGTGACAATTAAACATTTAAAGTATTAGTGGAATTGATGGAAATACCATACAGCTAACTATCCACATCAAAATAATAATGCAACAGACTATAAATGAAATCTTAGAAATCTCATAAGAACTGATTTCTTGGTTATATGATAAATTTCAAAAGAGGTGTATCTTAATGAAGTACTTAAAGAATGCAAAGACCTCTTCGAAATCCATGTATCTTCTGAAACAATTTGATTACTTTTTTGTTGCCTGTTATTTTCTCTTTTAAAATCCTTGAATATTGGTGGGTTTACTGATTTTGCCCTTTGAAAAATTCCAGTTTAAACCTAGCTCAATAGCTTTAAGATCCTGATGTAAATTATCTAGAAAAAGAATACAGACATCATTTGGGGTCTTTGAATATGGCATGCCTCCCTATGAATTATGGATGGTATAAGAATCAAAAATGGTAGATTGAAAGCATCTGAATGGGCTTCAAAGATCAGTGGTACAATAAGCAGGGGAATAGCAAAACTAAAGACCATATGTGATGTACATTAGTGTGTCACTTTGTGCTTTACTGTGTCACTAGGTTTAGAAAACTGTTTGCAGTAGATATGACACATAACACCTGTGCATATTATTACTATTGATTAGTATGTAAGACACCGTAAATGCTCACTGAGATTTGAAATAGTAAGTACCAAAACAGTTTATGAAGGGCATTTCTTGGTGCTTTAGGATCCAGTCCCCAGCATTTTTACAAAGTGTCATGATTTTTAATCTGTTCCTTCTAGTATCCATCTCCTTACCTTCTTTAGTTTTTTGGGGGGAAGGTTATTTTTATCCTGGATACAGTTAGACTTCTAGACCTATCTGGGAAGGTATCAGAGGGGTAGCCATGTTAGTCTGAATCTGCAAAAGCGGCGAGGAGT
>CM057845.1:184856438-184866885 GCA_030068395.1 Apalone spinifera
CTGCCCACTCCCCTTTCTTCCCTCCTCCACAGGAAGAATAGGTGTTGGTGGAGTGGAAGGGAGAGGGGGCAACAGAGATATGCAATCCAAAGTCTCTGGTCTTCCCTCCATGGCTATGCCAACATCTGTGGAAGCCAAGGATGAGCAGGATCTTATTCCTGTGAATTACTCACCTGTGAATGCATTAGAGACAATCACAGTCTGTCCCATGACATCAACAGACTCTGTTGCTAATTCTGTGAAAAGTTCTAATCTGTCATACAACCCATTTCTACTCAATATGCAAATTGTGTGGAACAACTAACTTCAATCCTTTAACAAATTCTCAGGTATTTCTCCATTTAAACGTCACTTACAGAAATGGACACGGTGATTGCTCTTATCTTCCTCTTTTGTGCTCCACATCTGACAGCCATGGCCTTGTTAACCATGCCTTCAAGCAAACCCTATCACTTTACATTTTGGACTGTGCCATTATATTGCAATGATTCATGGCATCCTGTTAAATCACCCAGATTAAATATGTAACTGGAGGCAATATGTGCAATATCATTGCAGTGACTGGAAAGATTGAAAGACTAAAGTTTGCTGAAAATCACTAATCAAAATGACTACAACTGACTGAATGGTAGAAAAAGAAATTCATGCATAAATATAGTGATGGGCCAAATTGCTACCCTGCACTCTGTGTGGTCATTCACCTTAGAGCAAAGAAAATGTAAATTAGCACCAGTCTAATTTAGAAGCATTTTAAATCCACTTTGAGTTGTTGTAAATCACTGTACAAGATGCAGAACAATGCAGTGTCTGCCCTACTGATGAGTTTGCTCTTATTTTAGGGTTCACATTATGCATTTTTCACAAAAATCTGTATGTGAAAATTTTTTCAAATCCTGGAAGTTTTACAAATATTAGAGAGAAAAATCATTCATCCTAAAACTACACCATGCAAAATGAGTCACTAAGATATAAAGAAAACATCTGCAAATAACTTGTGAAACATCCATAGGCTGAAATTGGTTTTCACAAATTATTTGGTGACTATTTTGGAATGATGAATCACTTAATGGAAACAAGGATTGAGTCACACAATAGAAAATAATTATTGCCACATCAAATATTGAGATAAATAATTTAGTCAGATCTGAAAAGGAGAAAGCTTTGAAAGGAAAAGGCATTTCCCCTTTATGAAAAAAGAAAACAAAGAAAAAAAGGTAAAAAGAAAAATGAGTATTTGAGGTTTCCTTTGATACTGAAATATTCAGGTTCAAAAATCTAGGAATGGAGACTGATAATTGAGACTTCAGCCACTCAAACAAGTTTTGGATTAGCAGTTTAGCAATCTGGGCTTAACACTGTTCTCTGTGGACGATCTAGTATATCTATGACTATGAGTTTGCTTTAAGGGCAGTGCCAGGGTATTGTTCTGATTTTTAGTTAATAAGTTGTTAGTTAATTATTGGCAGGATTCTGCCCTATCTTTCACTGGAGCAGAAAGTATGGAGGGGAGAAGAGGGAGATTCTCAATCCATCTCACCAGTTCTCCTAGATATGAAACAGCAGGATAAGAATCTAAGGTCAGGATTTTGGTACTTGTGCACCCAAAAGATGACTAGTTGAATTTTCAGAAACAACTTCACAGATTAGTCTTCTAAATCCCATTGAAATTAGTCTTCAAGAAAGGGATGGGACAGGGCACTTGCCTAGATCTGACTCCTGAATCTCAGGACATGCCCCTCAGCATTGGGGAGCCCATGCTGGCACTCCAGCCCCTCCCCCATTGTCTCCCTCTGGGGTTGGAGTTCACAACATCTATTAGCCTGCCTCCGCTCCCAGGCTCTAGTGTGCAATGGGAATGTGGGGGGTGTCTTTTGCCTTCTCAATCAGGGCTACGTCAGTGAGGGATTTTTTTTTCTGCTTTTTCTGTGGGTCAGTGGCCCACAACCCAAAAAAAGGTTCCCTATTCCTCCTTTAGACCATTAAATACTTTTGAAAATCTGGCCTCTAGAGCTTCTCTAAGGGGCAGACTGAGTTTCCAGCTCACAAACATTACTCTTTCATCCTAAGTGAGTATATTCTCTCACTTTGGTTAACAAATGCCAGGTGGGCATAGCACACTGTACTGCTTTTGAAAGCATGGGAAAGGATTTGGCTGAGTATGCTGCCTGCCCTGCAGTGCTCTCAGGCAAGAACCAGATCATAGCAGCTCAGCAAGTTGGTGCTTCTCCCTAGAGGCTGTCTCTCTTGCTTCAGATTCTAAATTAAGATTCGAATCCTTTACCTGCCAAGTTAAAAATAAATATTATTAACTATTTAATAACAGTTCACAGCACATATAAAAAAGGAAGAACAATCGAAGTATTTAGATCTTTGTCCTTTGAAGGAGTAGCATTTCCTTTTGGCATCAAACATGGGAATATGCTGTGACAATGCCACCACTTCCTTCTTTTTCCATTTTAATGTCTGATGCCTACTGATTTATGAATGGCAATGGAGTTGAAAAATTAAAATTAGTAACACAAATCTCCAGTCTTTGCACTGTTTTCTCCTTTCTATCACACTTATCCCTGACAAATCTACATGCACCAAATTTTACACCTAGTGCAGCAACTCAGAAGTGTAAAATTTTGTACTGTAAATAGTTATGTGAATAAGAAACAACAGAATACTGAATTGCAATGGATCAATTGTTCTGTTTAAAGTAATTAATTTGGTACTAAATTGTGACTCAAGAAAACAGCTTGTTGTGTAACAACAGGACTATCCTAAGGAAGGAATTTTAACCCGAGAAGTCATAATTCCTTCCTGCTCCCTGCTTAATCTGGCAGAATGGGGGTAATAATGTACTGAAAATTAAATATTCCTCCTTCTATGTCTCTCTAGGAAAGCCTAGATTCTTCCCATTCTCTGCCCTTTATTCCTACACACCTAGGCCCAAAGTCTGGGTAGGCCATATGGAGATAAGAGGCAAATCTTACTTTTCCCTGTATCTTAGCATGGGCTGGTAGGCAAAGTCAAAATCTAGTCTTTTGAGACATTTTATCAGGCCATTCCAGTGGTGTTATTAGCTCAGAAGTGTAGTAACAATGCTCATAATGTGTGATTTTTAAATTTCTGAAACATAGCTTGCACGTTAGATGGCCACATTGATATTTTGCTTATGACTAAAAGGAAATAAACCATAGCTTTCCTGACCAGAGCAAGGAAGCAGCAAAGATCAAGGAGACTAAATAGTGCACACTATGTGTCTCCATAAGGGGAACATAAGCACTGAAAAATCTTAGCCATAAGTTAATTGATAATTGATCGAACTATTCATCCATTATTAATTATTACTAATGAGAGACATATGAATAATCAATGTTGAAACCTAGTACTTTGCCAGATGTCATGTTAATTGTAACTGAAGATAAGTAGTAGGTCAGCAAAATACGGAAACAATTAGTGTGATAGATTCCGAGCCAACTTGTGCCATGCTGAAGCTTTGTTCCAGCTGTTTTGTAGCACATCGTAAAATGTACTAACTTTCCTGGGTGGGATTTTGCTCAGAAACTCCTAACAGCCTGTGGTATAACCGTGCTTTGCCTCATAAAGGGTAATAATTACAGTAAATCTGATTTAAGCAAATATGTTTGCTTTTAGAGTGTATTATCATGGGACAATAGGCAAGGAGCTACCCATTAACATACAGTGAATCAAATGGCAAAACAACTAGAGTTAATGGATAATTGAAATTAAAATCCAATCTTTCCCAATGAGGCATTTGTTATCTTTTCAATTTTTGCAATGTACTTGCATTTTAAGTGATGGTTTATGATGTAGAACAACTATAAACCAATGTACTGCCACACTCTGCTATTTAAAATATGTAAAACATGTTTCTTAACCAAAACGTATTCACACCGTACAATCTCCAGGAGTCTGACCTTCCTTTGTACACATATGAGTCTCTATTCTTTGGCTATAATATGAGCATTAATCTGTTTTAGATGGGTCAAGTTAGTCCCATAAAAAAAAAGATAAGTCATATCAGAGTTGCTAAGGAAAGGAGCAGGACTTTACATTTGTTCTTATAATTTGCTGATGTGGCAAATGCTATTTAGCTGAATTATAGCAGCCAAGGGTCCATAACAATATTGTCATCAACCATGAGAGCGAGCTGGGAATAGTATAGGCATACAGAAGAGTATTGTACACTCACAGCATCCCACTCATGTGGCATATCAGGAGCCTAAGCAGGCTGCCTGGGAAAGTATACGTGCCCATGCACACAGAGCATCTACTGAAGTATATAATATGATTTTGAGGCATGCCATCACAACTGTCATAGTTAGACTAAGTGTTTAGACTACTGCCGTGCAAGTTACTTGGAACTACTCTTGAATCCCCTTGAAAACTGTAGCTAGTGCAGAATGCAGTTGCTCAGTTATTATTTCTAGAGGGAGATGATATAGAGATTATGTCAACACTTCTAATATAGGGTGTCTAGGGTAATGATCAGGGAACACTCTATAACTTACGAATTCTGATTAACAATGTGGAATTTTCTCTATTATGAAATGTAGTAGTCCATGATTGATGAGCCTTTAGATGACCTCTGGAGCCACTCTAGGGTCAAGGTCATGGTTGTGGGTTTGGTTTTGAGCATAATATTATGAAAGTTTCACTTCATGGAGGCAGTAATAATAATTTTATGTCACTGAAATGGGATGCACTAACTTTATGTGGATTACAGCATTAATAATTCAGAAATTAAAAATCAAAGAAAATCCTTGTTGGGGATCTATTATGGAGGAAGCACTCAGAGGAGAATACAGCTTCCCAAATAGTCTATATTCTAAGATATAAATCTAATTCAAAGGTCACAACTATGAGCCGAAAGCCAACCAAGTCTGTGCTGCACACAAACAAGCCTTGAGTTTTGCATGAGTGTGGGATATGCAAGATGGTATTAAAAGCTTTTTAAAAATGCACTGAGTTTTATGGTTCAGTGCAGGTCCTGTAAAATCCAACCATGATTGTGAGTTTCATAATAGTGAATGTATTTGCCATATTTCAAACTAGCATTGTTTTTCTATTTATGCTTGCATAAATAAACTCTATCCAACTTTGTTTTCCAAAGATGAATAAGTGGCTACATATGATCAAATCAAAAAGAGAACAAAAATAGATTGAACATCACCTTAAACCAACCCCACAACATGGGGAACTGATTAGATAGGTTAAAGAGATTTGGAGAATTTCAGCAGCTGTAGCTTAAATCAAAATCCTTTGTAATCAATGGGAGGTTTTCCCCAGGAAGTTGTCAATAAATACCAAGTGTGCTATGATATACATGAAATTTGTTGGATGTCTCACTTTGATCCCGAGAGGAAGACAACAAATATCCAAAAAATAAAAGCCCCAGCACAGATGTTATCCTCAGGAAAGAAGACATGGATAAATGTTAAACTCTCATATAGAAGTGGTTAGTGGAGACCAGAGTTGAAACATCTTGTTGGGGAAACTTCCAGCTCTTCTGCCATGCTTCCCCAGATCTAGCATAGGAGGGTTCTTATTCCAAGACTAATAATCTAACTTCTTGCATTAATTAGCAAAAAAATTAATTATATTTTAATTAATTTTAATACAGATGTAAACATGCACCACATTGCTTGAAAATAATGTCGTCTACTCTAATGTAAGATAATGACTTGATTATGTCATCATGAAACTACCATAATGAACTCCATTTATTCTGCACAAATATTTGCAAACATCATCTTGTTTTCCCTGAATATTAGTAATTTCAATTATTAAACAAATACAGTGGAAAACAGTAGTGCTTTAAACTCCTCTTCCAGTTTATTAGCAGCCTTGCATATTTTGGGCCATCATCCTTTACAAAAATGGACAGCAGAGCAATATATGAGCACTCACAAAACTTTGAAAAATTTTTTTCTTGAGTTTTAGATTAGTATTCATATTTTTAAAAGTCAATATCTAGCTGCCTCATAAAGAGGAGGAGAAAATGAAATTGAAACTTTAATATAGTCAAAAGTTTCAATAAAAGTAATCTAAGATATCAGATACAATTACTTTCATTGTTCCTGGGTTGATCTGATATGCAATTAGTTTTCTTAAATCTGGGGTCCAACATCAGAGAGACTACCCAGATCATTGTTCTTATTGACATGTCCTTATTTTTAGCCTATGGGATATTGTGATCAGACAGAATGCTATGCTAAAGTAGCCCTAAGGGAGCTGAAAGGTCTAACCTGCCAAGGCTAAAGTTTTGAGGTCTGCCATCCATAATAATGGATCTATGAAAACCAGGTCTATCCACACATAAAATATCCCTCTCTATCTATTAAGATAATGGAAGATGTCAGGCTGCTTGTCAGTGACAAATTGACACAATATCCCCACACAATATCTGCATCCTCTCTTCCATGTTGCAATCTACAATAGTCTCTTTTGCTTCTTTAGATGCTTTTTATACCATACCCTAAGAAATTCAATTTCTTGTCTTCCTGGTGTGATTTTTTGCCACTATTTACACACACCTAAACACATATCAATCTGTCTTACAGACATGTTTTTTTTCATCGATAACATTCTTTGATATATTGTTAACATTTAGACTTAAGTAGCCTGTTTCCCTGAATGTCACATAGTCATTTGTGCCCATGCAAAATGCTACTTTCTGATTTGAACATGTTTCATACTCACTTTTTACTGGTTTAAGCTATCACAGTACCTCAGTGCATCACAGCTAAGAATATCAGAGGGTGTGTCTACACTGCAGATTTTTTTCAGAAAAAATGGCCATTTTTCTGGAAAAACTGCACTTACATCCACACTGCAATTATGTTCTTTTGCCAAAAAGTTGAAAGAGTGCAAGGGTTTTTCTGGCAGTGGTAAACCTCTTTCTATGCGGTATAAGCCTTTTTCCGAAAGAGTACTTTCAGAAAAAGGCATGTGTGGACAGGGAAGAGGGTTTTTTTCGAAAGAAGAAGCCTCCAAGAAAAAGCACAAGTGCCCTGGTGGCCACTCTGTCTATAGTAATCACAACTTAAATGCAAGATACTGTCCAATAAATATGTCCAATAAAAAAGCAATCTGCTTTTTTGATGCGCTTTTGCTGTGTGGATGTTCTTTTTCAAAATAAGTTTTACTGGAAGATCTCTTCTGGAAAAGCTTCTGCCGAAAGAAGCCTGCAGACCAGACATAGCCAGAGTCAGTACAAACTGCTGAGAAATAGTTCTGATTCACCCCAAATAGGTTGCTATGCTATCATTAGATACACCAAGACTGTAACAAAAACTAAATTTCTGTTTCACTATAATAAGTAAAAATTGTAGTGTCTTTAAGCATTCCAGACTGCATTTCACCACTCAGACACTAGACTTCATGATGAATGGCTATTGAAAACTAATTTAATCAAACAAAGGGCTTTTCTCATCTTAAGAGACTAGCTACATAACTACAGGTCAATATCTAACTTGGCTCGTGCCCAATAATCCTCTTTTGCCAGTCCTTTAGTAACTACATTTGAAAAGTTTATTAATAAGAGAAAAATAAACTGGTTAATAGATCATATTCCTACAATCATTGCAAAGTTCTTATCTCAGGTTTGTAGCAGTGATATTACAGACTGATGGCTTGTAAAAACTCTAAGGTAACTTCCAAGATTGGGAGGTCCTCTGTCTACCGTTTAATATGCTCCTTTTACTTGTAAATCTTAGTCCACAGAATCAGAGGAGAAAAGAGGCAAAATGGAGATGATTCAAGGATCAGTTCTACCCTTTGCCTGTGTGCTTGGAAATTTACTGTTTCAGAACAAGGTTCACAGTACAGTTTGTAGAAAATTACTGGCACAAGATGGAGTCCAGGGTCACATCAGCAAATCACATGACCCTACATTACTATCTGACAGGGACAGCCATTATCCATATTCTGGCTATGGTATCCACAAGAAGGTTCACTGAGTAGGATGAGCTTCTTTTGTGACCTTGTGTTAGAACAAACCGAATGACTACACTGCATTCCTCTTTCGAGAGAGGAATGCAAATGCAGCCGAGCAAAATTGCAAATGAAGAGCAGATTTGAATTTCCCGTGCTTCATTTGCATAATCACGTCCCGCTGCTATTTTGAAATACCCTATTTCAAGATAAAAATCGCTGTGTAGACGCGGTTATTTCGAAAGAAACCCCATCTTTCAAAATAACCATTAAACCTCATTTTTAAGGAGTAAGGGTTATTTCAAAAGAAGGAGTTTCTTTCGAAATAACTGCATCTACACAGCATTTTTTATTCAAAATAGGGTATTTCGAAATAACGGCCAGACATGATTATGCAAATGAAGCACAGGAAATTCAAATTCACATAACACGTTTTCACTTAACACAATCATTTTCTGAAACATATCTATAGTATTAAATGAGGAATTACTATATTCATAACTCCAGATATGGTGATGATAAATCAATTTAAACAGGATAATCATACTTAGCAATGCATAACTTTTCCATTGACACCTTATATGATATATTTTGAACACGATTTGTTTCAATAGTTTAACTGTAATAATATCACTGATATAAATGGCAATATTCAATCATACAGCATCACATAGGCCCAGTCACTTTGAGTTTGATTTTTCAGAAGCACTCAGCACTGGCCAAACTGTGTTCCCACTGCTATTGACCTTCAGTATGAGAAATAGGCCAGTGTAGAGCATTTATAAAAATCCTACCTTCCCTGTCCTCTAAAACATCAGCATTTATTTTACATACATAAAAACAAGATGAAATAAAGCTGCAGGAGTACAATAGCAAATAAAGGTAAAAATTATATATTTATGACATTATTCTTAGCTCCACAACTTAATAACATGAAAGAATATAAAAAATCAGTTACAATTTCACTAATTTTAAGAGTCCTTTGTACTGCCAGAGTAGTGTAAAAGGGCTTTAGCAGACATGGAAATCAGGATCTCTCTTTAAAATGGTGTCCTCCTGTCAAGTGCTGAGCACACTGAAAGAACTAAAAATAAAAAAATGCAATAATCCTGGCTTTTATATAGCACTTTTTTATCTTTTGGTCTCAAAGTGCTTTACCAAGGATGTCAGTATCATTATTCCCATTTCATAGATGAGGAAATTCATGTAATTTTTTAAAATATTAATAAACCAGAATGCCCCCCATCACTGTGGGGGACTCAACAGATTCTCATAAGCGCTGATCATCCAAAACATATCACGAAGAGTTTGGTCAACCTCTTGCTTAAATGTGGATCTGACTAGGAATTCAGTTTGATCAACATGTACAATATGTCCTACTTATACTTTTAATATCTTTTCTATGGAAAATATTCCTGTCATAATTTTAACATCTCTCGTTAGTAATACTGGCCTGTTTGGAGAATGTTGTTACTGTTCTGAATAGTGAGGACAGGAAATGGGATGAAGTCAATGGTAAATTCCCATAGACTTTAGTGAAGATAGGATTTCATCAGACATAGTTTAGTAGTGTTACTGACTTTGAACATGTGTACATAAGCCCGTACATGAACCTTTGTCTTTTGAAAGTGCTTTGCAAAATTCCAATTCTGTCCAATTTAAGGACAGCACAACCAGTTGTAAGCTTTGTTATTATACTGGATTTTAGAGATTATTAGTAGACCCTCTACTTTTCTTCCTGCCTCCCAGTTAATTTACCTAAATGTCCTAAATTTATGTATTTCCAGCTTATCCTCTGTCCCAACTTGAATAAGGCAGTGTAAATCTTAAAATATTCTTGTGATTTTTTTAATGTGTTCATTCTGATTTATTTTTTGGCTATCCTACTCCATTATGGTTTACTGAGTCCAGACTAGCAAAATAAATATCACAACTGTATATGATTAATCAAATTCATCAGAAATTCTCTCTCTCTTGCTCTCTCTCTCTCTCTCTCTCTCTCTTTTTGCATAGTGTTCTGTTTAATTGCCCCTTCACACTTATCTGGAAATACA
Source organism: Apalone spinifera (assembly GCA_030068395.1). Lineage (NCBI taxonomy): Eukaryota > Metazoa > Chordata > Testudines > Trionychidae > Apalone > Apalone spinifera. Next base: position 184,866,437 of record CM057845.1, read on the forward strand.
ATTTTTTAGTATTTCTTGTAATGTTGTGTAAGGTCTACAAACTAATTATTTCTTTTCCTAGGACTTTTATATTTGCTAATCTTTTTTTCTTGTTTGACCGAGCAGCTCTCTATCATATGGCTTTAAAGAACTGTTCTTATGTGCGCCTTTGCTTTTCATTCCCTACCCGTTTTGAATACAAGTGGAACGGGTTTCCTTCCCCCAAAACCTGGCTGACAAGCAGGTCTAAATTGGTATGTTATAATGAAACTCCTTATGACATTTTCCTCAAAAAAATATTTACTGAACATAAATAGCAACTAGTGAAATAATTCAGTTATTTTTCATTCAGCTACCAGAAACACCCAATGTACAATTACCATTCTAGGAATACCTGTCTGTCAGTCTGAATTGCTATCATAGAATCATAGAACCATAGAGCTGGAAGAGACCTCAGAAAGCCATCAAGT
>CM057845.1:184866985-184878582 GCA_030068395.1 Apalone spinifera
TAACTCCCCTGCATTCTCAAGCTATACATTTATACCACTCCCTAGTCATCTGTTCAAGTTTCCACTTTTTGCAAGCTCCCATTTTGTGCTTAAGTTCACCAAGGATTTCCCCAGTAAGCCAATCCGGTCTCCTACCATATTTGCTTCTCTTGCTACACATTGGAATGGTTTCTTTCTGTGCCTTCAATAAGGCTTCTTTAAAATACTGCCAGCTCTTCTGGGCTCCTTTCCCCTTCATGTTAGCATGCCAGGAGATCCTGCCCATCAGGTCTCTGAGGGAGCTGAAGTCTACTTTTCTGAATTCCAAGGTGTGTATTTTACTACTCTCTTTTCTTCCTTTGGTCAGGATCCTGAAATCTACCATCTCATGATCACTGCTTACCAGGTTGTCACCCACCTCCACTTCCCCTACTAGTTCCTCCCTGCTTGTGAGCAGCAGGTCAAGCTGTGCACGGCCCCTGGTCAGATCCTTCAGCATTGGTACCAAGAAGTTATCCCCAACATTGTCCAAAAACTTCCTGGATTGTCTGTGTACTGCCGTATTGGTCTCCCAACAGATGTCAGGGTGATTAAAGTCGCCCATGAGAACCAGGGCCTGCGATCTTGAAACTTCTCTCAGTTGTCTGAAGAAAGCCTCATTCACCTCATACACCTGATTCAGCGGCCTGTAGCAGACACCAACCACAACATCACTGCTTATTTTGCTTATTTTAGTTTGTTTTTTAAATAGAAACCTAAGAATTTGTTTTCTAATGTCTGGTTTTCAAAATCTTCTTCCACTAGATGTAAAGGAGTATTCTAATATAATTTTATCATATTAAAGTTGTTATATGGGAGACGGGGGTTACAGCAACATATAGTCAGAGGGGATAGGAAGGACTTAAACAAATCAGGAGCTGATTGTACATATCAAAAATCCACCCAAAAATGCATTATTTGACCTATAATTTCTAGTAACAAAATTCTGATAGACTAGTCCTCCTTCATAAGGCTCAATTTTAAAAAAAGCATCTGACTAAATCCTGAACTAAGGTCTAACATGCACTGGGTTCTGACTTGGACTGATATTTAGGCACTAGAGGCAAATTTTACAGTTTTGAGTTACGCTTCATTTTTTATATCAGCCATTGAGACGTTTACAATTTCAGGGCAGTTAGAATGAGAAAAAAGGAACCCTTCCTCTTTCTATCTGCCCATATTTGATTAAAAAAACCCAAAAAGAGACCTTGACACACTTCCCTGAGGAAAGTTTTCTCATAAACCAGGAGAAACTAGCAATACTTGCTATTGTACCACACTTAAGGTCATGTGTTCAGATTTGTGCACCCTCTATTTGGGATCTCCTTCTCTTTCTTTGTCAGTGGAGATTTAAAAGATTTAAATATAATTTCAATGAAGGGTCTTTTTAACCACTCCAGACTAGAATCCCATCACGATCTATGATTTACGCCAAAGATTAAGTGGAATACAGCTGCGTGAGAGATTATAATTCTTATGCTGCATTGGTAGTTTCAGAGTATAAGGAACAGAATTTCATTAAGGAACATGAACTAACTCTCACAAACAGACAATGAATGAGAATCATTAGCTTTTGTGGGCAAAACCCACTTTGTGAGATGAATTGGAGTAGAAATAATAGAAATCAAGAAATGTATGTAACAGCAGAAGAAGTACCTGTCAATTGTAGGACCTGTGTTAATGAGACTAATTAAGCTAATTTCTTTCACAGAGATATTAACAAAAATATAGAAATAGTTTCCTGGCTAGAAATTCAAGGGTGATTGAATAAAATATTGTTGTATAACTAAAATGAGGAAGTAACTAATAGTAATCAAGCAAAGTATAGTATGTATTTGTAGAAAACTTTGCATTTGTGCTGAGTTATAAAGAAGTGAGAATTATAACTTACTGGTAGGTAAATGCTTGCAGTCTCTTTTTGTACATTGTGCTCTGTTAGTTGTATATGTAAAATGTGATGGAAAATAAAATATGTTTTATTGAGGCTTACAAAATATGCACAGTCCACGCTGTATAGATAGTAAACTGTGCTGGGATTGTTGGGTGCACAAAACACAAAGCTAGACAAGTGAAGTTCTGTGATAGTACAGTGGAATTTTGGGGAATCTCCTGTCCATTGTAAAGAAGCAGGGTATAAAAATAGCCCATTTTTGTCATCGCTTTGACAACAGACAGACTTGAGATGTAAGACATGATTGCTGCAAAGCTGTTCCTCAGAGACTAGTAATGTATAAGCATTCCTGATTTATTTTTTATTAATAAATGGATTGACCCTGGGTTATCTGACATCTTATCAATAAAAGAATTGAACCTTAACAGCTTGAATACAAGTAAAATACCTTTAGGTATTAAACTTTTAATGGCTGTACATCTTGGGTTTTCTCATTTTAGTGATGGCATGGTCTGTCATACACTGTACTGATATAATCTGCCTTGTAATGTACATTGAATTATATGAACTGATGCAGAGAATTTAGTGTGTATATACTATATGGTTTAGTTTGAACCTCTAAACCACTGCTAATACAAGTAGTTTTATTTGTTCATGGTACAATTTCCAAAAGCACCTACATATCTGAGGAGCCTAAAGGGCATTTTCAGAACTGACATAGGTACTTAGGATCCCATTGACTTTTAATGGCTTTGGCTACTAAGTACCTAAGGCATTTAGGCACTTATAAAAATTACTCACTGCATCTGAGGCACCAAGAAAAGCAGTTTGACTGATTTAGGTATAATGGAATAACTTTGATTTTTTTTGTTTGTTTCAGTCTTTGAGGGCAAGATTCTGTTACTCTAATCACATTCAACAGTTGGTTACTAAGTAGGTGGTCTTATCTGGAATCATTGTGATCCCTTCTGGAGAAAGATACAATTCAAAGTGATTAGGGCTAGGAATCTGTCCTGAAATTTAAATTTTATATCCACTGATCTTTTAGGTATGGTGTTAGTAACCATATAAACCCACCTGGGAACTACTCATAGGTGAATTTGTCACATCTTCAGTCTTGGAATGAATCTTTATACCATTTGATTAGCTCCTGAAACAGTGGGACTTAAAAGGGAATTCTGACTACTTTTACATGTTATAAATATATGATTTCACCATCAGTGCACCTCCCAGAGTCTTTTAAGGGGCCATTATGGATTGTAAATGACTATATTAGCACAGAAAATGTATTTGTCATCTTAAAGAAAAGGACAGTTTAATGCACACTGAAACTTAATTGCATGCTGTATCTCTTCCCATGTTCTCAATCCACATTTTCCAGAATCAAGCAGACAGAATGTATGGTTTCTGAGGTCTGCTAGCAATGATGAAATTTACTTTAATATAAATCATTGTAAACACATTGGCAGTATTAGGCTGTAATATGCTATTGTGTCCTCAAACTCTGTTAGCATTTACTTGTATTACTTTAGGGCTATGTCTAGACTGCAGGCTTCTCTTGGAAGAAGCTTTTCCAGAAAAGATCTTCCAAAAAAACTTCGTCCGAAAGAAAGCGTCCACACTGCCAAAGCACATCGAAAAAGCAATCTGCTTTTTCAAAAGATAGCATCCACACTGAATGGATTTTCTCTTGCACATAAACTGTGATTACTATGGACCGAGTGGCCACCAGGGCACCTGTGCTTTTTCCTCTTTCCTCTTCTTGCGAAAGAACTCCCTCATTCCCGTCCACACATGACTTTTTCTGAAAGAACTCTTTCAGAAAAAAGGTTTTTTCATCATAGAAGGAGGTTTACCAATGTCAGAAAAACCCCTCTGTTCTTTCAATTTTCTTTTGAAAGAACATGATTGCAGTGTGGACATAATTGAAGTTTTTTCAGAAAAACGGCCATTTTTCCGAAAAAAACTGTATTGTAGACATAGCCTAGGTCTTGGAGACTCCAGCTAACATTAATGTCCTGCTGTGCTAGGTATATTAAGAGACAGCCCTGTTTTGAAAGTGCTTATTATCTAAGAAGACATAAAGGCTGTGTCTAGACTGGCAAGTTTTTCCGCAAAAACAGATGCTTTTGCGGAAAAACTTGCCAGCTGTCTACACTGGCCGCTTGAATTTCCGCAAGAACACTGACTTTGTATGTACAAAATCAGCGCTTTTTGCGCAAATACAATGACGCTCCCGTTCGGGCAAAAGCCCTCTTGCGCAAATGTATTTGCGCAAGAGGGCCAGTGTAGACAGCTAAAAAGTGTTTTGCGCAAAAAAGCCCCAATGGCTAAAACAGCGATCGGGGCCTTCTTGTGCAAAACCACGTCTAGATTGGCATGGACGCTTTTCCACAAAAAGTGCTTTTGCGCAAAAGTGTCCGTGCCAATCTAGATGCTCTTTTCCACAAATACTTTTAACGGAAAAACTTTTCCGTTAAAAGCATTTGCGGAAAATCATGCCAGGCTAGACGTAGCCAAAGAGTTGGTATTATTATCCATGTTTAATTCATGGGGAACTGAGGAACAAAGAAGTTAAGAGATTTGCTTAAATTCACAAAGGAAGTTTGTGGCAAAGCCAAGAACTGAACCCACACCTAATTTAGTCTGGGTCACAGCCTTAACACCAGGCCAGTCTTCCAGTCTAATGCTCAAGTATGGACAGGAAACGCCAAAGGGTTTTGTATACAAGTCAGCTGTACCACATGACCTAAGAAATGAAAATGAAAGAGAAATAACTTCCATTCTCAGACTTGCACATCTATGTGTAAGGGATATTTGTTTTCTAGTAAAGAACCAGGCACACTTCTATGCAAATGTTAAATAACGGTAAGCATGGAATGCTACCATGTGTGCTGATATTTCAGAGCCTAGCAGGAAACAAGGGTCAACCTTCATTGAACTTTATTGCTTCTGTCAGTTTTTGCAATAGCAAAATGTTCCTTGAGAGTAATATAGTGTGGTTTTAATGCAGATGAAGCAGCATAATGATGGATAGGGAGAATAACTTTATTTCCTTTGCTCCTAGGCATAATTAGTATGGCACAGACTGAAACATTAGAAGCTTAGTGCTAATTTCTTAAGTGAAAACTCCCAACCTGCACAGCTGTTTGTTTATGAGGAATACTGGAGTTGAGAGAGAAACAATAATATAAAAGTAGCAAGGAAATCCATAAACAATAGAAGAGTAATTAATTGTGTATGCAGTGTTTTGTTATCTGTGAATTGGGTCTGATTTTGATTTTCTTCATGTCAGTTAGTTCTATCTATTTAGAATAACAGATGCATTTTTCTAGATTCAGTGGTACATGATTTATGTAGTGTATCTCAATCAGACCATCGTGTATTATGTAAAGCACCAGCTGAGCCCTGAGATGAGTCAGCTGCTGAATATGGTATTAAAAAGCTATTGTCTCATAATGAATCAACAGGCTTTGAAGTAATTAAGTCCCTCATTGTTTAGTTTAATGCAAGCTGTTTCAGAATTTAATAAAATGTCTTTAGAAGTGAGAATTACCAAGTCCCATTAAAACTACATTTAGCTTCCTTTAGTCACCAGTATGGCATGACAGTCAGTCTAATGAGATTTAAAACAAAGCATACATAGTGTACTTAGCATGTAATGGCTACGGAGGGCTACACTGCAGGTCAATCATTTCCATTTGTAATGTAAATGTGCAAATTCAGTTTTGTTCTATATCGTTGCTGCTGCTTCTTGTTGTGATTTGCTAAGGCCCCAGTCCTGCAAATGATTAAATATGTGCTTAACTTCATGCAGCTGATCAGTCCTATTGATGTAAATGGGACAATCCTCATGCTTAATGTTAAACAGATATGTAAATATTTACAAAACTGAGGTTTAACTGAGACCTGATGGGGCAATGCAGAAATGAAAGTGCTATTAGAGAATATGACATTCTAAATGGAATTCACACATTTCTTTAACTATTTGTTTATGGATGTGATTTACACTTTAACCTTCCGTATATGGGCCTCGTGACTCACTAGAGAAAAGACAGTCTGATCCTATTATCTCTATACAATAGTCCCTCCAAAGATGGATCTTTGCAGTATCATAAAAGAATGAGAGACCATGTTTGAAAGTATAATAGTGACAGGAAGAACTGAACTTGGGACCTCTGGAGCTTAGGGCACGAGCCTCTACACTTTGAGCTAAAAGCCAGATGGCCAACAGCAAAAGAAGTAGAGGAAACTAATTTTTTCTCTCTGTAAGTAGTCTAAGTACAACTAAATGGGAGAATACACCAGACCCAGACGGTGTGTAAATTACAAAAGCACTCATGTAGAATTGAATTAAGAAAACATTTTTTCTTGATTTGTTCAAATTCATATAGAACTCAATTTTTAAAATTTCCTGTTATACAAAGTTATAGAATTCTTCAAAGCACCTATAGAAAATGTTAACATTTGTATTTAATTCCATAGATTTTTTTTATAAACTCCTATTACAGTTTGATAGAACTCTAGAAGTATTATTCCTCTTGAATTCCTTTTCTAAAAATAATGAACAAATTTGTTCATGTATAAAATGAACTAACAGATCTGATAACAGATTGGGTGAGGCCCAATTGTGAAGAGCCTTAAAGGCAAAGACCAGGAGTGTTTGGTTCAGTGGAGAAGAGAGAAGCAGTGAATGAATGCAAAGATGAGGGGAGTGATATGATCCGATGAGTGAGGAATCATGAAGATGTTCTTGGTACCACTGTTTTCAAACCCAGACACAATGGCTGGCACTAAGGCTAGAGAGGAGGAGACTACAATTGTTATAACCAGGTTTTGTTTTGTTTTGATTTGATTTCTAAAATGTTTGCAGCTAAATGTTTAGAGATAAAACACCACTACACAGCTAAGTTAGAAAAAGTGGGTAGCTTGTATGTCTAAGAAAATGAATTTTTGGGGGGAGTAGATTTTTTTTTGTCTTTCTGCCTGATTATTTCCACACACTCTGTATATTTGTTTCTACATTCTCTGTTTCTCAACAGATTTTTCCATGGATTTTTTTCCATGTGCAGCTTTGTAAGGAAGAGTATGGATTTTCACAAACTAAACTTTCAGAATTACATTCTTTAAGTTCAAAATTAGTATTCAAAATTAGGCTGCACAAGACCAACCACTGAGTTTGTACATCTCCAGTCTACTACATCATCTGATTTCCCTAGGCCCTAGCCGTAGGAATCTCCCTACTCTCTTCCTTGACTTCTTTGTGCTTTCAAGAGCATTAAATAGCTATCTTCTTCAATATCTTCTTGGGGACTAGTTGTTAAAAGATGTTACCTCCAGCAAGCAGTAGACTCTTCTGGAGAGTCTTTTGTATTTCAATCCACCTCCACCTAGGACAACAGAAAGTGAGAAACACACTCCAGAGTCTGTGGGAAAGAGAGCTGAAGAAGGTATGGTGATTTTTAATAAAGTCAGGAAACCAAAGCTAGGTTTACACTGCAGAAATTTTTCAGCAGAGGCAATGCAAAAGAAGCGCTCATTAGCATTCCTCACACTCTCATTTGCATAGTCTCTTCTGATCCATTTTGTGGGAAAAGTCTTTGTGCAAAAAAATGCAGTGTAGACAGGGCCATTTTGCGCAAAAAAACCCCTCATTTACCTTTATCTTTTAGGGTATCTCAGTGTGAAACAATTATGGTTCCAAATGTGTAACCCCCACCTTTACCAGTTGCCAACCTCGTGTTTTAATTAATAGTGTCCTTCGTTGCTCTACATGGCTGAAGCCTGGTATTCACTTGTCTTCTTCTACATGACCAGCTCTCAGATACCATATTGTTTAAAGCTTGCATTGCAAGATTTTTCTAAGTATCCTCCTTCAGTTTGTTTAACAATTCTGTGCTGAGTACAAAGACAACCTCAGTTAGATACATAAGCAAAAGTTTTCATCAATAATTTCATCTTCTGGGTCTGCATCTTTCAATAATATACCAGCAATTAATGTTTCTTTATCAGAGGCATATGTGATATGATCATATTTCAGTAACTGAAGTAACTTTCAATGCTTTTCTGAAAGGTTTTGAGGAATACTGCCTTCTCCAGTGGTTTATGACAGGAATGTATCTCAACCTGTATGCTATATAAATATTAATGAAATTTCTTTGTTGCAAAACCAATGGTCAGTTCAGACACAATTTTGTTCTGCTTCTGATAGAGCCCATGACAGGTGTGACACAGGGCCTCTGTCTTGCAAGTTCCTTAATCATTTTGGGATGTGTCTGCTTGTTGGGATCATAGCATCTGAATACTGGTACATTCCAAAGCACAGTCTCTATTTGTTGCAGTGCCTGGTCATGTTTCTTTGAATGTTGCCAAGTTATGTTCTTATACAGCAATTGTCTCAGTGAAGCATCCAAAGATACACCACCTGGGCTGTACCATGTAAGCAATCTAATCATTTCCTGAATCCTCTGTAATGCCTTTTTTTGTCCTGTAGTAGTTTCATATTAGCTATGGCATCAGCTTTACTGTCATCTGGCTTAATTCCTTGGGACAGGAGAATTTGTGCTATGTATTTGATTAGGTTACCATGAGCTGGATTTTTATCTGGTTGAAACTTGATAGTCTTTTCTTGAGCCCTTGCATCACCTTTAGTAGCTGATTATGTTCTGAGTGAATCTCTGAGTCTGCCTGTCACTACAGACTGCCAGGCCCTTATATAGATGATACTTTCCACAGAAATCTCCTAGTGCCCTGAAGACTTCTGGTTTTGGTACAATCAATTTTCTTTAATGCTGGTGCCTTGGTTTGCAGCACCATTTTTCTGCATATCAGGTTCAGCCTCAGTATCCAGCTTGAACTTTACAGATACATTCCTTATATTCAGTGTGGAATATAAAGGATTGCAGAATAAACTATTCCATTTCTATTATACAAGAGGAGATCACTCACATTCTAGTTTAGCCAGAAATGTGTGGCTCTGTGTTGTGGGTAACTTTGTTAAAGTTGAAGAGTAGTGATACATTTTTGACATTTATAATAGGATACTCCAAAGGCCGGGCAGAACTCTGCTTAGATGTGTTTTATCACAGCACGTTTCTTTGTGGGAGCTCTTGCTGTGTAGGCTTTGTTCTGACTCGCAGGTGCCAGGGCCCTGCCCATATTGCTTTGAGAATGTTTTTCTGTAAGAGCCTGTAAGATCTTATCTGTATGTGGCCCAAATGTATCACTATCTGCAGGCCTGATGTTGGGGGGAGGGCAGAAGATGAGGTGAAAGGAGGGACAATTGCCCTGGGGCCCAAAGAGTCAAAGGGGCAGGGAGCTCCCAGTCGCCACTGCTACTACTGCAGCAGCCAGAGCCCCCGGCCCTTTAAGTCACTAGTGATGTGCCATGATGCGAGCTCTGAGGGCTGGGGGTGTGTGCACTGCAGTCCGGGTGGTACTGAGGGCTGGTTGCCTCTGGCTCTGCCCCTTCCAGCTGAGGACCTACTCCTTACACACACACACACACACACACACACACCTTGCTTGGGGAGCCCACAGAGGCTGTGAAGTTCTGTAAATATCTTTCTTTTTTTACAAATCCAAATCAGACTACAGCCACCACTTCTCCTTTAGCCCTTCAACAGTAACACTGAAAACAGTTTTTTTCTCTGTGCATGTCATTTTCAGTATTTCCAAACCCACTTTTTTTTAACCTCAGTTCCATTTCATGTGTGCCTTTCAGCTTTGCTGTTCTCCTGGTGTGTGTTGCCTGCCCTTGAAAGCAGCCAAAGAAGAAGCCCAGACAAAGGATGAACTTGAGCAGCACTGAAGCTTGTTTATTAGTACAGATTATTAAAGGCACGGCAATACTCATACCTAGACATCACATTCATGCTGACAGTTTGGAGGCAGGCTGCAGGTGGCGAGAGTTCGTTTTGATTTCACAGGTGGCTGAGACTGGCCGGCCTGCAGCTTCCCCAGGGCATGGCTGCAAAGCCATTGAGAGTTCCCCAAAATCCCTTCGGATCCACGAGAGGGCTCTAGTGCTTCTGGTCCATCCTAAGTTTGGCATGCTGTTACATCTTTCTGAGGGAAGACCCAATCTGGCCACCTGTCATATCAATTTATGCACTTTGCATAAAAGTAATGCTTTGCTTCTTTATTAACTGGCACTTTCTCACTCATATTTCCTCATGCATTCACTGACAGGTTACATATTCATAAGTATGAATACAATAGAACAGGACTTTTCGAACAGGAACTGTCTAGACTGCAGCTACTCAACATAACAGGAAACTTGCTCAACTGTAGCTGAGAGGACAGATGAGGAGGAGGGGAAAACAGAGGGAGGGTGTGTACAGCCAGCTACATTCCAATAGGGGGGCCATGTCCAGCCAGCTACAGTGTGGACGAGTCCAGAACTGGTATAATTCATACTCAGTATTTTTCTGAGTCTAAGTAGTTCCTAAGAGTATGTCTACACTACAGTATTATTTCGAAATATCTTATTTCGAAATAGTTATTTTGAAATAGCTTATTTTGAAATAACGCGTTGTGACGGGGCGCTCTTGCCCTGCACTTGGGGGGACCTAAGCGGGATCGGAGGAGCCCTGGGGGGGCCAAGAGACTGGCCCGTAGCGAGAACCCGGGGGCTCGCTGCGGATCCGTGTGCCAGCTCCATGGGACGCGGGGAGCACGGCACGCCAACGGGGAATGCCCTGGGAGGCGGGGCCCGTGTGTCACAGGAAGATGACATCACAAGGGGAGGGAGGGTGAACGGGGTCGCAGGTGCGGTGACACCGGGGGACTCCGCCGGCGCGGGGTTTAAAACCCGACCCGGCAGCCAGGCAAGGGGAGGGCGGCAAGACGCGGGACGGAGGAACGGAGGGTGAGGCAAGGGCCCTGGGGCAGAACTAGCCACTATGAGGGGCAGAGTAGGAGGCAGCCCAGGGCGGGGCCACGAAACCCGTGAGCAGGTGTGTTTTGGGGCACTACCCCCATCTGCTAGGCAGGGACTGGTAGTCCCTGCCTTAGGACAGTGGGTTGGGGTTCGGAGTGGGAGAGGGCCCAGATCCCCCTACTCTGCCCGTCGGGGCGTAGCGAAGCTTATCCGGGCGACCAACTGTCTAGGTCAAAGGCAAAAGACGTGGGACTCTGGGATTGGAGGGGGGTGCTTAGCCCTAGGATGTATGCAATAAAGAAAGTGATGGGCACCCACCAATGGCGAGGCTAGCGTGACCTTTTTACACGCATCTACACACAAAATGCATTTCGAAATAGCATTTTGCTATTTTGAAATAGCACGTCCACACTGAGTGGACTCTGAATAACATGTAAGGCTGGCCAGAACCAGTTCTGGCAGGGCACCAGGTCAGGACTTACTGTGTGGGGCTGCTGCCTGAGGCTATCTGAGGTCTGTGCTTAACGAGACCCCCCCGGACAGCCAGTTCTCAGGTTTCCCTGCTTGCTTGTCTACCTCGATGAGGGACAGGAAAGCATTTTGTCTCTGCATGCTCTGGTTGCCCTCACCCTTGACACCACAGCACTCTGCAACATGGAGCCAGAGCTGCCCCTGGGCACTCTGGTGCTTCTCTTGTGAGAAGCTTGCTGTGAGCCTGACTGCACTTTCTGCAGGCTGCCATCTGGGAGGTTAATTGGGGGGCTGTCAGTATCCAGGAGGCCCTGTGGGAGAGCTTCCACCCTGAGG
>CM057845.1:184886113-184906758 GCA_030068395.1 Apalone spinifera
ACTTTTCCGTTAAAAGCATTTCCGGAAAATCATGCCAGTGTAGACGTAGCCATGATGTAAATTTGTTTATCATTAAAACACAGAGCCTATGATAGATACTAGATTAACTGTTGAAAAGAAAAATCTTCTGATTGTTAAGAAACATCTTAAGCTTTTTCCCACCCATTCTTTGTCAATGTACCTCAGCTTTCTAATCTATTATGGTTTCCTGCTAGGGATAGGTAAGAAAATCAATCAATCCTTGTCATTTGTTGAGTGGCCCATATAATAAAGAATGACATCAAGCAAGGTGGTTATTTTTGTTGGCAATACCCGCTTAATAGGCAACAATGAAAGGGATACAAATAAAGAACAACATTCCTTTACATTCCTTAAGAATATTGGAAATCGCTTTTCAGAACAAGAAAAAACAATGCAGTGCACCACACTGAAACTTTTGCATTGTACCTGTTGTGACTAGAAGATGTTCAAGTTTATGACTTTTAAAATTTTGTTAATTCTTCCCTTTCCAATCAGTTCGTAATATAGGGGGTCTATTGAACAGCTTCAAAAAAGGCAAACAAGTTGTTTAAAATGAGAACATAAAAAACCTGAAAGATGATTGTTATGATGAATTTGAACCTTCCTAAGACCTCATATGTCGTACTGTGTTCAGTTTTAGATGTCATATTTTAAGATCCCCTCCTTCCAAAAAAAATGGAGAGCATGGAAGGGAGACCCATACAAATGATAAGCAATGATTTAAAAAAAAAAGAATAAGAACCAAACGTTGTCTGTCTATAGTAAGGACTTGCATCTCTCTACAATTGCAATTCTCTTAGAGACTTGGTTACATTATATATTGCTCTATTATTTCTCCAGTTCCACTGATGGCACTTGGTTTTCATTTGGTGATTGAAGAATTAATATGAGACTAATATAAAGTACTCTTTGGATTAGAAATATGCATCCAATGCAGTCATCCTATTCATTGTTTTGTCCTTTTAACAATGTTTGATTCTGTAAAGGAGAAAGAACAGTGGAGATGAAAGTGGGAATTATAAAATGAATGGGGGAGAACCCACACAAAATGAAAAATAGAAAAGCAAAGATAAACAGTGAGGATTTTTAAGAGACAACCCAATAAATATTTAGTATGTTTCATGTGATGCTTCTGCACAGCAATTCTGTTATTTCAAAATAAATTTGAAATAACAGACGGCTTATTCTGACTTCTGAAAACCTCATTCCACAAGGATTAATATCTCTTCCAAAACTGTTATTTCAAAATAGCTATAGTGTGGATGCTCCACTGCTGCTATTTCAAAATAGCTCCTTCCTAGGGCCATTCAAAGTAATTACTCCCTCGTGCTCCCTGGCTCTAAATCGAGGTAGCATATCCACATTAGGGGAGCTGAAACTTCATATAAATATACTTGTCTTGACGTATATATGTAGGGCTCTCAGTTTAAATAATAAGACTTGTTATAACTATGTAACATCTGTATTCTACTTAACAGCCACTTAAATACAAACTAAAGTAAACTTTAAATGTGTCTGTTGAATCTGAGCATATATGGGAGACAAGCAAGAACCACACATTATCAGATGCTCTTTGGTAAGAAAATCGTGTATGACTGTGATGAGGTGCACACTATAAGAGATGTTCCTGGACATGACTAGGGAAATAAGCATGTACCAGCTATCTTTAAAGCAGCTGTCTTGGGTGGTCCCTTCAATTAAACACTATCTGTGGTCACCTTTGTGTTTGGATTAACATGTTTTGCACTCCTTTAAGTGATTGCTAGCACTGCTAGCAGCACTTGATTAAGGCAATCCAAAGCCCCAGGCACACCATTATATGAGTTCCCTATGGTTCTGGCCTGCACTGTGGCTCTGCCCCTGATTAGGCAGGGCTGTGGCTGGCAGATGTCTTCTGCTCAAAGAGAGACAAAAACAATGATATGGAATCCCAGTTCCCTCTCAAGAATGGTAACAGGGGCCTCTACCCCCTGGAGAATCAGCACAGCATTCGGGGTCTGTGAGCAGTTACGGCCAAAGTATAAATACCTGTGTGCTAAGGCTGGGCATATTGGGGTATTGTAGAATGTGTAGGAGTCTTGGCACAAGGTACTGTGGGAGATTATGCTAATAGCATACATACAGAGAAGTTAGATAAAAGAACAAATACTCTTGTTGGAAAGTTCCAGTGCTTTTATTTTTAGAATCTGGAAAAATAAAACATAGTAAACAAAAACAGAAAGACAAAAGGTAGGCTGCTCCCTAAGACACGGAGGCATAATTCACCACATTTTGCTCTATGCTAATTCTTTCCAGGTCCATGTGTCTGCCACTTAATACCTATGTTGCATATCTGGGGCAAGTACACTCGCTCACAGACTCAGTAGCATGCATGTGTCTGCCATTTAGTGCTTTCCAAGCTGACTCCAATTGCATGCTTCTCTACAGAGCCCCTTGGCCTGCCAGCAGGACCATGAAACACCCCACACTTTGAAAGGAATAGAATGTATTTCCAACACTGTCCTCAATACAGCAAACTCCTCGCTGTTACATTCTTTAATTAATAAGCAATAATAATAATTACTAATGATGGAAAAAATCACAAGTTGAGACTTATGTGAGATAATATACAGAAGCATATGAAAATGGTTGCAATTGACAAATTTACTATATTTCAGGCATCGCTATTGTATTTAGAACCTGCTTAATTGGCATCATGCCAGTGGAGGCAAGGAACTGATTCAGTCCTCAATGTTCATAATAATGAATAATAATTACACATATATGTATTGAATTGAGATATAATTGCCTTATAATTGTCAATCAGTAGTTTTAAATATAAGCATCAACCATAGTAATAGCAATTAGCAGCCACAACAGAGCAGATAAGCAGCATGAAGAAAAGCCAGGACCACATTCCTGGAAATGTACAGTAGTAAACTCCTGTTTATACCAGCTAATTATTGTGAGTGGGCTTGCAAGCTCCAGCAAGGCTCTTCTGATAATTAAGTGGATTTATTATTTCCCCATTAATAGAGACATTTCAATGTGCTATGCTGGAGACAATCCTATTTGTAAAAGAGGGGAAATCATTCAAGCGTATTGCTAAAGGGAACAGACTGGTGTTAGTAGTGCAGGCTGGGCTGACACTTCCCACACCTCCCATTGTCCAGGAATGGTGAGCTTCAGCCAATGGGTGCTGCGGGCTTCTGTGCCTGCGGATGCTCTGGTGAAGAAACCGTCTGCAGCCACCAGCAGCTAACCCCGATGAACTGCACACCAGAAGGTCCCTACCATGGGTAGTGGGTGAACACAGGGCTGGGGGATGCAAGCCCCCAGACCCATCTCTTCTGACCAAGGCCCTACCGCCATGTGAGCCCAGCCCCCACTACACAGGGCCCCAGCCTCAGCGCAGCTGGAGAGCTGTGCTGAAGCAGTTTGTTTTCTGGAGTTGGAGAGTGGGCAGGGACATACATGGCCTTCCCCCTCCTCTTATACCCACTGCCCATATTTCCTACCCCTTCTTTATGTTATGTCTAATAACAGGTTATGAAATTGGGAGCTAAAATGGATACTCTCCTTCCTTCCCTACACCTAAAGAACAGCATTATGTGGCTTGAACCTTACACCGACAGAAATTGATCCAGTAAAATATATTACCTCACCTATCTTATGTCTAAAGTGGAAGATGTTTTATTTTAACGATAAAAATCTCGACTTTTTATGATTATTTTATTTTCTTCAAGTGTCCTGGGTGACAAAACCTTACCCTGATATATGGGGCAATACTAGAGAAATTAGTTTTACAGAATTTTATCTTCTACGGTTAAGTCACACTTTCCGGACAAATGTCAGAAATGCTTGATAATATCTATAGCCAATGTTTTTCTCCACAGGGAAAAAAAAATGAGTCATGGATCTTAAAATAGAACTAACTGGGCAATGATCAATGATTTGAGATGATGTGAAGCTCTACTATCTCCTTCCTCAATCTTATTGAATTAGTAAAAGAAACACTTGTAATTAGATACTGTTTGACTTCAAGTAACTCTGAAAGGCCAAATTATCTGAGTGAGTAAATTTGCAGACTTGAAGAAGAGTGGGTGACGCTCAAAAGCTTGTCTCCCTGACCAATACAGTTTGGTCCAATAAAAGATATTATCTCACCCATCTTATCTCGCTGACATCCTGGGACTGACACAGGTACACTTCTACTGCAGGAATTATGTCACTTTCTGCACTCATTTCTGCAGCCACTTCGGGGAATATTGCAAAGGTATTTAGCAACTTATATTTTAAGCCAGTTATTGGCCCTTCAAAACTGGCACTGTATTGGCCATTGTAGATCTTAGTTAACAATGTGATGCTTCCCAATTCTCAAACATAATTATTATTATTTTTCCTGTGGAAAAATTGTAAATAACCCACATTTACTGCATGGTTGAGCACAATGTCAGTGCTGGAAAAATAATTTTTTCAAATCATGATAAAATATTGTTTGTTTAGCCATCTAACTTTACTCCCATTTCAGCAAATGGCATCCCAATTAACCTTTTATGACTCATCAATTCTTGTTTATTTCCATCGTTAATGTGTCACCGAAACAGCATCACAAAAATTCATTGTTTCTGTGTAGTCTGTTGGAGTCAGGGGAAAACCCCAGATCAAGCACTAGCTCTCCCCAAGCACACTAAATATCATAATGAAGTGTGGTAGCATGGGCACAGTCAAGTGACAGTGGCCACCCCTGGGTACAAACCTGCCTGACCCTTGTAGGTATGTACTAGGACAGCTACTTGAGCAACTACCTATGCCACCATGGCTGCTATTTTTGGCTTGTTGGCTTGAGGAGTGCTACTGTGAGAATGGCTCCTCTTGCTGGAAACCAGACCGACTCTATGACTAGGTCTCCATGACTTCTGCACTGGTCATTGTGGCTGATCTAAGCTGCTAAAGTAGCTCCAGAGATAGCCACACTGGCCACTGTGGGAGAGGCTCTGCTGCCAGCTGCACTGGCCACTGCTGGAGTAACTTTGGAGCCAGCTGCACCAGCTGCTACTTGGGCAGCCATGGGTAGTTGGCACCAAGAACTTCCCAAACACTGGTTGATGTGGCTGTCCTGGGGGTGACCAGAGCAGTGGTGGGTGGGTCCTGAAGATGACCAGCACAGCCTCTGCATGGAGATCCCCCAGCAGTTGGTCCCACTGACCCCAGGCACCTTCCCCAAAGCAGTAGGCACTCCCCGTAAGCAGCATCCCAACTAAGATTTGGTCAATGGTGTTTATAGTACAAATTATGGGCAGCTCACAAGCTTAAAATTTATGTTTAGTAACCGTGACTTTTACTAAAAACACCCATGAGTAAATCATAGCCTTACCTATGACTTTGCTAGGGTTTATGAGAAAAGCTATATTTTGATCTACAAATATGATTTTTTAATTTTAAGTCTGATCACTTATTAAGCAAGAGTCTCCTAAAAGTAAATGCATTATGTGCTGTCTGTAAGATGATGCCATTTATCACAGTCCCGTTGAAATAGAGTATTTGTCAATAGCTGACAATGTTTGAAAATATTAGAATGAAAGGAATCTGAACTCCATCCCTGTTTAAATCAATATCCTCTCTAGACCACACTAGTTCACTACATTTTCTTGGTTAATTAATTTTTAAATATTTTATTGTAGATATTCCTCTTCCTGTTATAGGCCCTGATTCAGGAAAGAATGTAAGTCACTGTAAGTCTCATGGATTTCTAGTATTGTTGTGTTTCAGAGCATATTGAGAAGTCAATAAAATAAACAGCTTTTCTGGAAAATTGCAATGTAACATTACTTTTTTTCCTTAGAATTCACAACAGTAATGAACCCAAAATCAGAGCCAAGCAAAACAGACTGCTAGCAAAATCACCAAATTTATTCTAGTTGGCTGTCTGCAAACCCTCTGCTTTCATGCTTTCCTACAGAATCCTTTAGTCTGCAAGCAGGATACACACATACACAAACACTCCTAAAGCGATAGCTTGCAATTCCAACAAAGTACTCAGTACATCACAGGTTTGAAATATGATATCAGTGAGACTTAAGCTTGTAGCTAAAGTTAGGGAGATGTGTAAGTGCTTTGCTGAACTGGGCCTCAGTGTTCATATCACACTCCCCATCAGTACTCATCCCAAGCCGGGGAAGCTAATGATCTACCCAGCAGATCAAATTTGATGATGAATCCTGGTCATGTGATAGCTGCTAAAATGAAGGAGATTAATCTTGTGCCCAATTAATACAATAGAAAAACCATAGGTGACTGGTGCCTGCAGGGTAAGGGGGTACAAGGAGGGCTATCCAGAGGAAAAGGAATGGGGATAAGGGGGCTCCCAATCTAGCAATTAGAATTTTGGCTGGGGGTGAGGCGTACAGGGGAGAAGAGCACTTTCTGAGAACTCCCATGAGTTACCTGTGAGAAAAATTAACCATCACTTCACAGATTCAGGATCAGGCCCACCATGCTGTGCTGTTCTGAAACTGACTTTGATAATTTAAATAATAATACAAAAGCATAAGTGCCTTTAGAGGGAGGAGTGTCAAAAGGTTTTCTTCAGCACCCACTTGCAATCCATCCCTGGAGTCATAGGTTCTGATTCATCTCTGGGGATGTCATTGGGTTGTTTTATTCATTTCCTTCAATCAAAGCAAATTTTCACCTTGCAGAAATTAGAGATGAAAAGACAGGTAATTAATTATGGCATCCTGGTTAGTGGGGGAGAAAGCAGTAAGTAAATAAAAGGATTTCTCCCCCAACATGGAAATACAATAAAACTGAAAGAGTATGTCTACATAGCAAAGTTATTTCGAAATAACAGCCCTTATTTTGAAATAACTGTGCTAGCGTCTACACAGCCAAACCACTATTTCGAAATTATTTCAAAATAGTGGAGGGCTTATTTCAAAATTTGTAAACCTCATGCTACGAGGAATAGCACCTATTCCGAAATAGCTATTTCGGAATAGGCACTGTGTAGACAGGGAAGAGGGGTTATTTTGAAATAGGCAGCCTCCAGCCTTCCCAGGGTGCCCTGGTGGCCACTCTGGCCACAAACAGGAAAACTCTTCTTTCCCCCCGCTTTTCCCCGCCCCAGAGCTCTTAAAGGTGTAGAGTCTGCCCAGCGCTTTTGTGGCTAGCACCAGGCCTGCCAGCCCTGAGCTACTGTGCTGCTTCCCTGACCCAGTGGCACAAAATGAGCCAGCCAGCAAGTACCAGTCAGCCCTCCAGCAGTCCTCAAGAGCAGTCCTCCAGCTCCCAAGACCTGCTAGGGGCTGGAAGAAACAGGTGCCTTCCTGGTCTCATGTGGAGGTCATGGATCTTATTGAGGTTTGGGGGGATGCCACCAACCTCCACAATCTCTGCATGAGATGCAGGAACGCGGCCGTCCATGACCGGATGGCTGCCAGCATGGCCGACAGAGGCAACATCCTCACCCAGGAACAGGTGCAGATGAAGATCAAAGAGCTGCAGCAGGCCTATGCCAGGGCCAGAGAGGGCAGCTCCTGAGCAGGGGCAGACACAGACAGCTGCCCCTTCTTCAATGCCTTGGACTACATCCTGGGGAGCAGGACAGTTCATTCCCCCACGTAGTCATTGACTCTGGGGCAGAGCCAGCCAATGTCTTCCTTGCTGAGAACACTGATGATGGCACAGAGGAGGAGTAGGACACCAGAGTCACCACCCACCTGAGCCAGGACCCCTGAGCCATCCCTGAAGACTCATCCCAGGTCTCGTCTGAGGCTGAGGAAGCAACAACATGTGAGTGCCATCACTGTCCCCTTATGTGGGGGGGAGGGACCAGGGACTGCGCGCCTGGGCTTTGCTTGCCACAGATCACACAGCAACATGTGCATGTGCAAGCACATGCAGTGTCACTCCTGGGCACATGGCCCCAGCTGGCTGCCACACAGGGGCCTGTTAGCCACAAGGGTGTGTGGAGAGATATGACATGCTTCTGACCTGGGGATGAGACACGGCAGGATGACCTCCCTCTACAAACCCCCTCTACAAGAGATGCAGGGGACATATCCCCCTCCCCCGCCCCACCACACCGAAATACTGCAGAGGGGTATGGGAGCAGTCTCGGGGCAGCACCACTCCCGGGGAAAGCAGGGCCCCCTAGACATCCCAAACATGGCCTGTGTTCAAGCACATCGGCTCTGATGGAAGGAGAATTGTCGTCCTCACTTTGCAGAGCGGGGCTGGGCTTCAGGCACTGTGTCCTCAGGGATGACTGACAATTTGTCCTTGTTCTCCACTGCCAGACCAGCTGCAAGTGGAGGGCGCACCACACCACCTGGGACATCCTCCCGCACCCGAGGGCTCCGCAGGCTCACCTGTCCAATGGATGAATACCAGCAGCAGCACCTGGGGGCACAGCGAGCCCTGCACCGCACTCTCGACCACTGGGTCGAAGAAGACCTGCAGCTCCAGCAGGAGAGGTGGCAGGAGCAGCTTGCCCAGGGCAATGCCATCTGTGCCCATCTCCAAACCCTGGCCAGAGCATGCTGCCTCCTGCTGCTCCAGCCTCTGCTGCCTCCCCAGTGATAACTCCTCCTCTCACTCCCTCTCCCCATCCTGCTTCTCCCTCCACACCCTCCACATCCTCCACACACCCGCGGGGACGCCAAGGCCCCCGACCCATGGTGTGGGAGCTGGCGGCCCCAGCACCTCTCTGACACTGAGCCCTGAGCTTCTCTTACCCCTTCCTCCCCTTTCCTCCCCCTTCTAGCTTCCTTCTCCCAAGTTTCCCCCTCCCCTCTGCCAGCCTCTCTCCTCCCCTCTCCTTCCTTCTTTCCCCAGTCTCACCCGAGTTTCATTTCCCACCCATTTTGGTTCAATAAACAGAGTTCAGTTTGTTTAAAAAAACCCTGTCTTTATTTTCCATAAGGAACAGGGGGAAGGGAGAGTTTAGTGGAAGGGTGTGAAGGAGAAGTGAGACACAAGCCCCAAGAGGGGTGGACCAGAGAGCACTGTTACTGGTCCTCCATGTAGAAGCTCTTTCACAGGGCCTCCCGGATGCAGACAGCACCCTGATGGGCCTCCCAGAGGGCAGCAGTATGGGGCTGCATGTACAGGCTGACCAAGTGCTCAGCCTCTGCCACCCAGCCTGCTTGGAAGGCCTCCCCCTTCCGTTCACACACATTGTGCAGCACACAACATGCTGCCACCACGTACGGAATATTCCGCTCTGAGAGGTCCAGGTGGGTGAGGAGGCATTTAAATCAGGTCTTCAGCCACCTGAAAGCACCCTCGACCACAATGCAGGCCCTGCTGAGCCTTGCATTAAATGCCTGTCGGGATGGGTCGAGGTGTCTAGTGTAGGGCTTCATCAGCCAAGGCTGTAGAGGATAGGCCGCATCCCCCACTAGGCAGACATGCATGTCCACATCTCTGACCATGATATGGCAGTCAGGGAAGAAAATCCCAGCGTGCAGCTTCTGGCACATGGAAGAGTTGCGGTACACCCATGCATCGTGTGCTTTCCCCAACCAGCCAACATTTATGTCCACAACGTGGCCCCGGTGGTCAGTCATGGCCTGCAGGATCACTGAAAAATATCCCTTCTGGTTGATATACATGAAGGCCTGGAGGTCCAGGGTATGGATAGGGATGTGTGTCCTGTCGATAACCTCTTCCCTCTCCCCCCAGTTAGGGAAGCGCGGGGTGCCAAACCCCTCAAAGATGGCATCAACTTCTGCCAGGCAGATGATTCAGTGGAGCAAGACGGTGTTGATCACCCTGACCACCTGCTGAAGGACACTTGACAATAACAAAGCCTGACAATAACAGGGGCGGCAAGGTGCCTGAGAGTTCCCTCCTCTCCCTTTAAACCCCTGCTCCCCCCACGCACCAGGAACAGCCCCCAGCAATCCTGGCCATTGCAGGCAGGCCTTTGTGTGGCTGGGACAGAACAAACCCTCCGGGGAAGGGGACTTACACCACCTCCACCCTGCCCTTCTCCTGGGGCAGCCCATTCCCTCCTTCCACCCCCCTTGTGGGACAGTCACCCGAGATTGCCATACCTGCATGAGCACAGCCCTGAGGGTGGATCTCTTCATGTCGAACTAGTTCCCCACGGATCGGTAGCTATCCAGTGTGGAGAGCTTCCAGAGGGCGATGGCAACATGCTTGTGGAGGGGAATGGCAGGCCTCATATGCATGTCTCATCACCTCAGAGCAGGGGCGAGCCAATTGCAGAGCTCCAGGAAGGTGTCCTTCTTCATCCTGAAGTTCTGGATTCATTGTTGGTGTCCCCAGCACTCCAGGACTATGTGGTCCCACCATTCGGTGCTGGTGTCCAGATGCCAGATGCAAGGGCACGCCAGCATTCAGGTGCTGCAGCCGCTCCTCCACATACCCCAGGAGGGTCTGGAAGAAAGCCTGGGGTTGGGTTGCTGCAGCTTCCGTGAGGCAGCCTGCAGAAAGTGCTGCCAGACTTGCAGCAACATGTCCAAAAGCAGCAGAGTACCCAGGGGCCACTCCGACTCCACGTTGGAGAGTGCTGTGGTGTCCTGAGTGAGGGCAACCAGAGCACACAGAGAAAAAATGCTTTGCTGTCCCTCAGCAAGGTAGGCAAGCAAGCAGGGAAACCTGAGAACCAGCTGTCCAAGGGGGTCCCTTTAAGCACAAGCCTCAAATAGCCTCAAGGTAACTCCTGACCTGATGCCCTGTCAGAACTGCTTCCAGATGGCCTTAAATGAGATTCAGCGTCCAATCAGTATGGACACTCTGTTTCAAAATAGCAAAATGCTATTTCAAAATGCATTTTGTGTGTAGATGCGTTATTTCGAAATAAGATATTTCGAAATAACACTGTAGTGTAGACATACCCAAACAGATGCTGTTGGATTTGTCTGGCATAATATTATCTATATACAAGAAGTCCTTTCATTCTAAAATTCTGCCAACCCATTAGGTACACGTTAGTGCTTTCTTTATTAGGTGTAATTTTAATATAAAACATATAATACATATTTATACTTATGAAAATAATTTTATCTAAGGGCACGTCTACACAGCAGGGCTAAAGCCAAAATAAGCTACACAACTTGAGCTACATCAATTGCGTAGCTTAAGTCAAAATAGCTTATTTCAACTATTGGCGTTGTCTACACAGCAGGAAGTCATAGGAAGAGCACTCTTCCTCCAACTTCCCTTACTCCTTGTGAAATGAGGGTTACAGGAGTCTGAGTAAGAAATCCTCCAGCTTGACATTATTTTGACATTATGTCAAAATAACTGCTTGTAGTGTAGACTCAGACTATGTTATTTTGGAATAACGCCAGGTATTCCGAAATAACACTGCTGGTTAGATGTACCCATGCAGAAAATGTGATTCAAAATATATTTTAATTAGTTCTTTCTAAAAGTCTCAATACTTACACACACAAAATCTGAATTACTTTATCACAATACTAAGGCAAATATTTATGTTCTGATCTAAAACCTGTTGAAGCCAAAGGAAAAATTCCTATTGATTTCAGTTTTGGACCAAGTGTTGAGGTTTTTTGTGTTTTTTTTAAAGACACCATTTTTATCAGCTTTGTAAATTTATTATTTTTTCACTTTCCCCCAAAAAACTAATTTAACCCACTAGTAAAATATCACAACATGCAACATATCTTCTTAGCTCTTAAAATCCCTATCCATCACAGAAAGCAGCTATTTAGAATTCTAATGATGTTTAATAAATAATGAACTTCATGGAGCAACAGGGCTCATGTCAGCAATTTGAAAACATAAATTTATTTCTATAGCTTCCTGCATTCATCTGAGTAACATCAGTTTTTTGGTTTTTTGATTTTTTTTTTAAGTTAGAACAATTTAGTGAGTATGAGTTTGGGAATACATATTATGTGTCAGTTCCTATCATTCCAAGACAAAGCTCCCCTAGCATTTCTTAGTTTCTTTTGATGTTTTTAGAGTCAAACCTAGAATCAAGTTGTGTGTCTGTCAAATTCATGCAGAGCAACCTTTTCAACAGCTAGACCACCACGCGGTGTGGTTTTGTAAACAACTTGTGCTGTCACTCAATTATGAATTTAATGTACATGCGGATTCATTTCATATTCATCAAGATACTTACAAATAACCAAATGTTATTTTTAAAGATGTGATTTCCATCCTTCATACTGACAACTTTGAAGAAAAATTTCCCACATGCATTTTAGCTTCACTCCATAAAATACAGATTTGCTAATTGAGCTGAATCACAATTTAAAAGGAGTACATTTCCCAGTCTGTTTATGGTGGTAATCAGTAGAGTAGAAAGGACAATGCGCATAATATTATCATTTATAACACTGTTTATATGCAACATCTTGGCTCTCAACCTTCTCCCATTCCCACCTCCTGCTACATTGAACTGTTTTCTCTAGGTGAAACTTAATTAATATAACTGAAAATTTTACTGTATGATACTGTTTAATATGGTAAACCAAAATTAGCATTATGACAGCAAGAGTTTGTTGTATCTCTATACAGAGTAAATACAGCCCAGAAAAGCTCATTGAAATAATAGAATGAGTTTTACAAAAAAGATCAGCATTAAAAAAACCATGTAAAGCTGTTCTTAAAACAATTGGTGACATTTTTGTAATTCTATTTTATTTATTTAATATATGTAATTTTGCTTCTACCCCTTAAAATGTATGTGTTGTTCATGTTCAAGGTCTCAATCACCATCATGTAGGTGAAAAGCCACTTCTAGTACATAGATTCACCTGTGAAGCTACATAATGCCTCTGTCCCATTATAGTTTGCAGTTGTGAATTTTGGTAGAACAGGTGCCTCTTCTTTCCACAAAAAAACACAGAGGAGGCCACTATGAGCATAGGAGTTAGAGAGTAAGCTCACACAGCACTCATTGAGCAATGACAGCTTGACTCCTGTCCTGCAGGCAACCAGCTTGCAGGGTCACAGGCCCACTCAGGGTCATGGCCCCTAGTGCCATGACGGAGGGAATGCCAGGCCAAATTCCAGTGAGTAGCACAGCAACCCAGTGCAAAGGGTCACAATGCCTCTTTGGGTGATGTCTGAGGACCCACTCAAACTGGTGACCTGTGGCATGCTGCTCATTTTTACCTTATTCCTCTGGACAGCCCTCCATGTTATTAAAAAAACCCCTCCTGTCACAAGGCGCTCCCTCAGTTACCTGGTGCACTGTTCTACTTAAAAGTCTCAGAGGGAGACTTTGTTAGTATGTAACTTTAAAAAATAATGAATAATCCTGTGGCACCTTAGAGATTAACAAATATATAGATGGTATTATGAGCGATCTATAAAATATAGATAGATAGTATTATGAGCTTTCATGGGCAAAACCCACTTCCTCAGATGAACAGAGTGGAAAAAAGCGGGGGGGGAAGGCAGGGACACCTCACAATTTATAATAGAAAAAGAAGGCAGCAGGAGTATATGTCAATTGTAGCACTGGTGCTAATGAGGCTAATCAGACCACTCAATTAGCCTAATTAAAGCCAGCATTACAATTGACAGACATTTTTTTTCTCCATCTTCCTTTTTTTCTGTTATAAATTGTGAGAGTTCTCTTCCCCTTTTTACCACAGGACTGTTAGTAGGCTTCTTGTTGTAAGCAGGGTCTGAATCACTGCTTCCATTACAGCCAGCTGGAATGGGAAAGGAATCCTGGCTGTGGTTCATTCTGTTGCTTAGACCTGCTAGGTATTCAATGGTTGTTATGTAAATATGGTTCACACAGGTATGGGAAAGAAATCCTGGGTTTGGTTATGTAAATACAGTTCACTCAGTAGCTTAGGCCTGCTAGATATTCAACTGTTAGAATGGTATTTTGCCTATTACAACTAATTTGACTGCTGTGGGGTCACAAACCATGTTAACTCTAAATGTAGAAATTGTAAAATATGATCATCAATGTTTGCAGTTATTGGGAATGCAGAAAAGCAGATTGTGTTTAACTCAGTTCAAAGGACAGACACTGTCATTGTACAGAATCTTGGATGGATAAGGCTTTCTCTTCCAAACTCTGTGAAGTCAATTGAGAGGAAAAGCAGGGCTCCTTGATTGAGGACATGCATCAGCAGACTACATGTCCTCCAGATGAAAGCTGTAAGACTCATTCCACCTGTGCCACCCCCTCCCCCCAAACACACACACACACTCTCTAATGATAGAATTAAAACAGACTCTATAAGGAGTCTCTTTATTATTTTAAAATGTTATTCCAGGAGATGGTGGAATTTTTTGGCAGGATTGTGCAGTGGGCCAAGAGCTGAATCATAGAATCCTAGGGCTGGAAGAGATCTCAGGAGGGCATTGAGTCCAGCCCCCTGTCCAAAGCAGGACCAGCTGAAATCACTAGGTTTGGCCTAGAGCCAAATCTATCACAAGGCCTGAAGGAGCAGCAGCTGGTGCAAGCAGGCAGTCAGCAGGAGCAGCAGCAGGCATCCAGTGGCATGGCTGACAGGCGGCCAGTGGGAGCAGCATGTAGGTGGCATTGCCACATGCTCCACGAATGGGAGACATCAGAATGATGTACTTATGGACTCTGGGTCTCCACTGACTGGACACAGCTGTGAGTAAGGTGTTTGAAGAGGGGTGAAACCACACCATATGAGTTGAGGTTGGGCTAAAGATCTTTAAGTAAAAGACTCTGCCCTGCAGACTCTAGGGATGGCACCTTGCTTACGGGTTTTCTTTGTTTATGTGTGTTCCTGTCGGTTGATGCTAGATTACTGTTATTAAATGGACTGTTTCTATCTCTGACTCAATGCTGCTTGCGAGAGGGGAAGAATTACCTCTAAAAGCACCCAGTGGGTAGGCTGGAATTTTCCCAGTTTAAGGGTGAGGGCTCGACCCAGTTTGGTTACCTTGTTGAAAGAACCCCACTAAATACTGAACCCGACCCTTCTGGTTGCCGACTGCTACCAGTGGAAGGGCTACAGTGTCATCTCACAGTCATAAACCCACCCAAACTGCTTGCCTTTCATGCCCTGTGCCTTGCATTCTATGGTGCTTTTGCAAACAGAACATGGCACAGGCTTCTTGCAGCAGGGGCTTTCCATACAGCCTGTCTCCTTCATACAACTCATCCTTTCAACAGCTGCAGCTCTAGCTGCTCTGTTCTTCTTGTTCCTTCCACTTATATATTCCCAACTGCACCTTGACCCTAATAATTATGATCCAGGTGCTCCTAATCCACTAGTAGCAAGTGGTTAACTAGTTCTAGATGAGAAAATGTACATCAATAATGGCAGGGATGACAGTGCTACAGCTAGGATTCTGTCACAAATCCCTTGCCAGGATTTTGATTGTTTTTGTCCCTCCTTGCTGCAGATCCCTATTGTTTGATTTCCTTCTAGAATCATTTATTTAAATCTCCCACTTAGAGGATAATGAAGTCAAAGTTGCCCACGTTATTATAGGTACGGTTTTACATAAGACTGAAATCAATATAATTAATTCTAACATAGGTTTCATGGCAACTGCATGGCTGCGTCTAGACTGGCATGATTTTCCACAAATGCTTTTAACGGAAAAGTTTTTCCGTTAAAAGCATTTGCGGAAAAGAGTGTCTAGATTGGCACAGATGCTTTTGCGCAAAAGCATCCGTGCCAATCTAGACGCGGTTTTGCGCAAGAAAGCCCCGATCGCCATTTTAGCCATCAGGGCTTTTTTGCGCAAAATGGTTCTGGGTTGTCTACAATGGCCCTCTTGCGCAAAAGCATTTGTACAAGAGGGCTTTTGCCCAAGCAGGAGTGTCAAAGTATTTGTGCAAGAAGCACTGATTTTGTACATTACAAAGTCAGTGCTCTTGCGCAAATTCAAGCGGCCAGTGTAGACAGCTGGCAAGGAGTCAAAATCTTGCCAGTCTAGACGCAGCCCATGTGTTTTCTGCTACCTTTCCCACCAGCCATCCCGTCTCCTGGGAGAAGACCCTTGTGTCACTCCCTTTTAACTGAGGTTTTTAAGACTGAACAGCACCCTACCTTGACCAGATTGCTTGAGCAGGACTGCGCTTGAGCCTTGTTTTCTCTCTCACGGTTATGATCAGTGCATTGTTGACAGTTACAAGTTACCATGCAACTCTTTTTAATGAAGCATTAATATACTTAAGGTTAAAGGATTACCAAGATAATATATTCACACACTAAATGCATACTAGAAAGCCTGCGTCACTTCCAACTCCAGCCTCACGCTCTTGCACAGTGCAGTTCTTTAAAAGTCACGATTGCATTTTCCCCATTGTTACCAGTTCATCCCTCTAGATCCAGAAGCAGAATCAAGGCTTGAAAGATCAGCCATTTCTTTATACAGCTTAGGCCTTTGGTTTTGGCCTTCTGTATAATCAGTCTGTCCTAAGAATGTCTTAAAAACACTGTTTTTTCATAATTGGAATTGGTTAATTAATATTAACCTCTCCTTAGAGATTTTCCAGGAAATCCAATTAACACTTATGGTCCCAAAAGTCCATACTTGTAATATAATCCTCTGAACTGACATGTTTTATATCTGTCATATTTCCCTTCCAGAGAGATTACCTAAAATTCTAGGCCACAATAATATCTATAATTAATACAATGTTGCCTTCCAAGAATATTGCAGGAAACTACTTCATTTGTCACAGCAAGGTCCAAGTTTCCTGCTACCTTGTGGCCTTTAGAAATCAGTCAAGTTGTGATAAAAGAGTTATAATTTGGACAGTTTCAAAGCTGCTTCCTATTATTTGCTGCTTTTTTAAAAATCCAATCAGCAGCACTTTTTTGATTTGGCACCACAAACAAGGTTCCTTTTAGGCTGCATGGCAGCACAGCCCTACAGCTGCTTAATGAGCCCCACCCAACCAGTGGCTCAGGGCTTTGCACATGGAGTTGCCTGCCTGAGAGAGGGGTATGTCTTCCTCAGCGACAGCAGCAGCTCTCTGCTGAGGACAGAGCAGCAAGTCTCTCCTAGCCGGTACCAGTGCACAGAGACACACACAGCTAAATTGCCAAATATTCTCCATGCCACTACACAAAGGAAAACACCAGAAAATTACTCCCCCCTGCCAAGGTTCCCAGCCTTGCATTCCAGAAATGTATCACGATATACTGCCCGAGGTTGTCTCTTGAACAATACAAGCTCATTAATTAGTTTGTTACTTCATCAAAGGAGAGTGGATATAAACCAACCTTTGTAAGCTGAACAGATTCCTCCAAGTGCTTTAGGCAAACTCACTGGCAAAGATAAAACATTAAAATGTTGTAATTAACTATAGAAAGATAGCTTTTATGTGATTATAAGTGGTAGGTATAAAGGTCAGAAATAGAGATATAAAAAAAATAAAAAGTAAATGTGCATTCTAAATTCTAAACTTTCAGACTAAGCAAGTTTGAATCAAATTGCTTTTCTTGCCTCCTTGGATGTTGTAGGTTGATTATAGTTTTTAATATAGAGGTGGAATTTCCTTTCCAGCCTGGAATCAATCTCTTCAGTTCAAAATCTTTGTCTTCCCACCATTTTGTGGCCTGCAGCATAGGTGGGAAAGAAGAAAGGTCCCTTTTTTATATTCTCAGTCCATACCCCTGGAAAGATATTGGACCAAACATATCCTGGTGGACTTTGCTGAGTTACAGAGTTCAGTAATTCCCATGGTGTGGTACTTGAACAGATGATTTATAGAGTTGTACAATCCTCGTTGTCCCTTTCAGAATTCTTCTAACTGATCAATGGTCATTTCACCACCCTTTCAGTCACTGGAGAGCTAGCACTGGACATCTCGCAAACTCACAACTTATTTCAACAACCACCATACAGAAAAATCTCATAATCTCATAAACAAAAGCTATCTGCATATTTTGACAGAACAATGTGTTTCAGCAGATCATGACTTTTTATACTGTATCCTACATGATGTGCTAGATTACTTGCACTCTACTCACCTTCAGACATGTGTTTGTAGGGTTCAGATGTGAACAATAGATGTTTTGGTACAATATAGATACATAGATAGTTATTAGTGTAGAAGTAGTCTAAGATATGGGAGC
This sequence comes from Apalone spinifera, assembly GCA_030068395.1. Classification (NCBI taxonomy): domain Eukaryota; kingdom Metazoa; phylum Chordata; order Testudines; family Trionychidae; genus Apalone; species Apalone spinifera. Next base: position 184,904,158 of record CM057845.1, read on the forward strand.
CCCATAATGAATGCATAAACAAGTGGCAGGTGTATGGATGCCTGCTTCATGAGATCTTTGTTTCCTGTCTATCTCCTGAGCAATGAACCCCCCACCATTTTCAATCCTTATTGATATCTGTGGAAGAGAAGGGACAGAATTGTTCTTTCCCATTGTTTAGTCTTCATGACATTATCTTTGCATACCTACTCAGTTAAATGTCATGTCTCAGATATTGAACTTGCTAATAAAATTCTCATTTTCTATAAGACATGCATATGTGAGTCTGTCCACCTAGCAGTTTAAACTCAGATAAGATTGGTTTAATAATAAAAATTTGAACATCCTGTGCTCTGGGATATTCATATTTATAATTTAAAATACTTCATATTTATATATTTATTATTTTTTCAAATATGCAAATACCATTATAATCAAAAAAGTAAAAAAAGAGGGCTAGGATAAAGGCTGGAGAGAAGAAGTGACATACCTGTCTTCAGGATCTATGTTAATTGCATACCTCTAAAAATGTAGCCCAAATTGCTTTTTGGGCATTCCTTGTCTTCAGCGTGCCAATTCTTCATTAACTGTAAGATCAGCCATGTCACTGAGCCAGGCATCAATATTTGGTGAGGATTGATTTTCCATTTTTGCATGAATAATACTTTAGCAACCAAAGATGCATGTTGGAACCACACTGCCAGTTACCAGGTAATCTCTAGATATCAGGAATATATCTAGGAAAGAAACTGAAGGGGGAAGGCTCCAATTTAGCATTATTTTTCAAATTGGACCTTTGACCTACCTCAGACCAGAAATTCTGGATATAGGGTCACAAGAACTAATGTATCACCAAGGGAGTAATATTTCTACCAGAAGTCAGGATTTCTGAATCCTATAATTATTAGCCTATGTGATGACCAGTAAATTTGAAAAAGGAGATTTTTTTGTGAATAACCCATGGTCTCTGATCTATAGTTGCTTTTTTAACATTAAAAAAAATGGGTCAGAGATAGTTGCATGTTAGTTCTCTCTCCCAAATAATTCTCATACTATCAATTGTTGGTAGTTTTTTTGTGCCATAAAATTAAAAAGGATACCACTGGCTGAGTAAATCATGGAAACTTCCTTCAAAATAATAAAAGTTCTGAAGGTTTGGGAGCTCCCAAAGCATCCAGTTCAAATACATTTCTTAGTAAATATTTAATTGGACATATTTCCATATTGCTACAGAAAATCTACAAATGGTTTAAATGTATCATTGTCGTTTAGCAGTGACTCATTATTCTTCTGTCCATTGAATCCCTCAACATCAAGGTTTTGCCACCTATTTTAAGGATAGGATTGTTTCACAGCTTTCATGTGGAGGATGGATGGAAGCAGAACTTTTTAGCCAAATTGGACCATACTTGTTTTACAGATGATATTGTGGGAGTTCTAGAACTACCAGTTCTATAATAATTTGATCCTCTGGTGTAAGAAAGAGGGAGAGGATATATCAATTAATCTTTAATCAGAACCCAACATGGGATCTATGTGGTCATACTTAATAGCCATAAAGATTCCCGACTTAACAGAAGGGAGCTATCTTCCATCTTGGGAAAATTAAACTCTCCCATAGATAGGTGGGGGTACAAATTCTATTTTTTGCCAGTGAACCAAAGCAATGTTTTGAAAATACCTGTTTTGCTGAACGTCATAAAATAAGTTCGAGGAATAGAAAGGACAACAAAATTCTCAAAAGGATATTAATTCCCAGGATATTAATCTTACCCCACAAACAGAGAGCTAATAAACTCTATCTCCCTAAATTGTGAGCACTTGGGCAATAATTGGGTCTATATTTATCTTATGGATGACCTGGCTATTTTGGGGACTCGGTAGTTCTAAATATTTCATATAAGAGAATTGTCATGAAGCTCCCAATTTGAGAAAAGTACTTTCTGGGTATATTGTAAAAGCCTAAGATTTCAGATTTACCACTATTAATTTTATAGCCTGAAATGAGTCCACATTTATTTATAGAATAATGATTAAATGTGTTTAGGAATGGTAACCTCCAGCTTAGATACAAATACAAGAAACTCATATTCATAAAGCATAATTTTGTGCTCTGGTTGGTCAACATGAATATGTTGATTTGCTTGGATAGCAATGGCTAATGATTCTAGAGCTAAATTAAAGAGAAAAGTAGAAAGGGACCAGCCCTCCTTTATATTTCTTAGTAGTGGAAATGGGGCAGAAATAATACCATTGGTAACTACCCTGGAAGTTGGGTTAGAGTCTAAAAGCTTACTCCAAGCAATAAATTGTTTACCAATTATTTACCAAACCAAGTTTACCATTGTTTACCAAATCCAATTTTTTTTCTAACAGATGAAAAACTAGTCCCAGATTAGGTGATCAAAAACTTTTTTTTGGCATTTAAAGAAATGACAGAAGTGTTTTTTTTAGAATCTCTTGAAGTGATAATAATATCAAAGAGTTGATGCAAATTATATCAGTCATGTCCATTAGGAAGGGAAGCCAGCTTGATTTATGTCTATAGTACATTAGAGAATTGTGTCCAGCTGCATACCAAGAGCTTTAGCTAAAATCTTAGCATCACAACTAAAGGAACTG
>CM057845.1:184906858-184917875 GCA_030068395.1 Apalone spinifera
CCCAGCAGACATGTCTGGGTAGCCCCAGCTGTGTGTAGACTGTCTGAGATCTACAGTTGGTTGTTTTGTTTGTTAATCAGGCTCCTGGCCCAGTCCCAAGGCTGTTTGGATCCAGTCCACAAAGGTTTGATGTCCAAACACCCAATTTAGGCCTGCCAGATGAAGTCTCATTAAAATTCTGGACAAAGGTGGTGCCCATCTTGTAAGTTTTAACTCAGTGGTTAGAGCACTGAGCTAGGATGTGGGAAACTCAAGTTCATTTTCACTCTCCCTGCCTCAAGAGGAGGCAGGATTTAAACAAGGGTTAAGTATATCTCAGGGAAGTGTTGTAACCACTGAGCTGTGGTATATTATGATGTGGCTCCCTCAGTCTTTTCCATTGAAGTTGTTCTATTGTTAATACTTAAAAAGTAACTGGAACAAGGTGACTGGAACCTGGGTCTCTCATCTACCAGTGAGAGTGTTCTAATCACCAGCTTATAATTCATTCTCTCTGGCTTTCGCCCAATGACTGTTCCACCGCTACCTGTGGGGCTCCCGCTGCCCTGCTAGGAAGCCCTGCTGCCCTACCAGCTTGAAGTGCTCCTTGGTGCTAGTCATCCACCAGGACTCTTGATCCACAGATGTTGCCAGACCAGAGTGTCCCGGTTAAGAGAGTTTCAATCTGTATTTTATATCATTTGACTATATTTTTTATGTGTGTTTTGTTCTTTGGGAAACTGCAGCAGGTTGTCTTATTTACCATTGGATTCATCGGATTCTGTGGATCGTTGGGGTTCTGTGCCTTATGGGGCCTTACACAAATTGGTAAAACTTTTATTTAGTGCCCGTTGGAAAACACAGATATTAAAAGGGACAATTTGAACAAGTGTTTATTAGATTGAGTAAGGGGTCCACAAGATGACTCTAATTAATTAATTAATTCATGTCTTCTGCATCACCAAGCATACTCAAGACAATTAAAGCCTTATTCAGATTTTTTTAAACTGAACTTTCAAATGATTAGATATTGTTTTGGAAATCCCCTGGTGATGGCAATACAAGAAATTTGTAGCTTGATTAGATTATGCTACTGCAAACAACATTTATTCTACTGGATATGGCTTAATCACCATGAGTTCTTAAGGGACTGATTTTTTAAAATGTATGCTGACTATTTATTAATGAATTTAATGGTGTTTTAAAAGAAATAATGGAGAGCAGGTATGTAAGAATTTTTCAGATTCTTTAAGTGTTCCTTAGAGCTAGTTTATTATACAAAGAACGAGTGTGTACAATTCACAAGAGGATTTCATTGGAGATATAACAAAAATGATACAAGCATTAAAAATTATGCTTTGGGCTTACAAAAATAAAAATGTCATAGGAAAGTACATAATTTTATGCTGCACATGGACATTATTTGCTAGCTTTAGCCACTATATTAGAGTCATTACTGTCCAATTCAAAAATAATGAGCATTTCCCCAGCAATCACACCTCTCATCTTCAGCTACACTTCAAAAATAGAATAGCACTATCATGAAGAATATGTTTATTATATCGTATATTTTTTCTGTAAAGAACAGAAATGTACCACTGAAAACTAGAAGACAGGGAGGAGAAAAATCAGTCATTGTTTACAGACTGATTGTACTTAGCACAAACTGTCTTCTTTCGCTAGGATTTCTCAAAATTATATATATATATATATATATATATAAGAAACTCTTTGAAAAGGTTACTACAAGAAAGTGGATTAATAGCATCTTATATTCAGGACACCCTGAACCAAAGTTTAAATAGACACATGGAGTAGTTCTCACATTAGAGTAGGTAATTTCCCATTCAGGTACTCTCAACTTCTCATCACTGTTGGAAGCGAGCCACATCCAGTCTGATTTTAATTAGCACTGATGTCACACCCCCATCTCTGTATCCCTTCCTTTTCTGTTTTCTTTTCTTTCTTTTTTTCTTTTTTCTTCAGCATCTGTGGGAAAGAGTTGTATCTCACAAAAGCGTATGCCTTAATACCTAAATAAATGTGTTACTCTTTAAAGTGTCACCAGACTCCTAGTTCTTTGTCCTTAGTAATGCTTCTCTTCTGATGGTGGAGATTTCATAGCAAACATTTTTCATAGTTAAAGAGCAAAACAATTTGTGATGCAGCTATCTCAAATGATCTTAATGCATACATCAACTCATAATAATTTAATAAAGTCCAATCACTAAATGGAGCTCTATAAAACAAATACCTATTTTATCAATACTTCCTTACAGTTGAAGCAGACTAGTTTCCAGCTAGGCATTTGTCAGTGTTCAATCAGGCACAGGTGTGGTGCTGGCCTTGGCATGAGCTGGCACCCAAACTGCCTCTGTCACAGCCCTATCCCATGTCCCCTAGGGTGTCTGAAAATCAGTCATGTGCTTAACACAGGATTTAGATTCCTGTTTTTGAAAATCTCAGAATTGGTGGCTGCTCAGTGGCCTTGAATGAAATGAATTGATGCTTCCAGTCTATTTCTAGTGAACTGGTGTCCATTTTACAAGCAAAATTTGTGTTGGTGGCCTCTCCAGGGAGATTTGAGACAGCAATAAAGGTGACTGTTGTGCTTCAACTTTCAAGTACATTTAATGACATTTTATTCCTTTTAAAATACAAATATGGTAATTCTTCTTAGAATCAGGTGGTGATTTAATATTTTTTTCTTCTGAGAATCAAACTTATACTCCCATAGGTATCCCACAGGAAATTAGTTTAGATACTCCTATGCAAATGGGACAGCTTCTCCCACCACCATAGTTAATCTACCTCCCTGAGAAGTGATATCTGTGTCAAAGGGAGAAGTTCTTCTCAGGAATTTTTCACATCTCTGAGTGATGTAGTTATGCCAATGTAAGTCTGTAGTGCAGACTCAGCCTTAAAAAAAATCTGTATTCTTATAAGATAGTGAAAACTAAAATTAAAAAATTTAGGAAGTTTGAAATCCAAATCAGTAGGAAAAACAATTTGTCTAATGAGGCTAGGATGGACTTGAACAGATAACAGCTTCTTTTTTTACCAAATGTTTTTACTTCATTCATTTTCTCTACACTGGCTGAGCTACAAATCAAGTTGAAGTAACAGATCCATTAAATATAGATGAAAGGTTAGTGGCAGAGTTAAAATAGCTGCCAGATGTCATGATGAATTCAAGATGTCCTCATGATGGGCTTATGCTATTCCAAGATAATTCTCAAATGATATGAAGGGTAAACCTATTCACAGTTGATTCAGGATGACTTCATGATATATTGCATGTCAGAAAAATAACCCTTACAAACCGATTAACTTCTCTCAGGTCTTTGCACTCCGCTTTGCTCTCCTTTTGACTTCACAGCTGTGGCCACTTTCTAAAGCATTTAAAATGAGTTCACTACATAAGATCTAATGTCTGGACATGGAAGATAGCAAAGTTCAAACTCAAAATCATTAGATCAGTTTACCAAGGGATATGGTAGGTCTCTGTCATTTGAAATCTTTTAGACAAGATCAGATGTTGCTAACGATATAATCTACCTCAACTACAAGATATTGGGCATGATGCAGGAGTCACTGGGGGGTATTTCTAAACTACATCCCTCTTTCAAAAAGGAGATGTAAATTAGACAGATTGAAATTGCAAATGAAGCCAGGATTTGAATTTCCCATGTTTTATTTGCATAATGGTGGCCATGTGTTCTTTTGAAAATTCATATTTCACAAGTGAAACTGCTGTCTAGACGTGGTTCTTTCGGGGGGAAAACCCCCTTTTTTGAAAGATCCTGTACTTTTTCGAAAGACCTGCATCTAGTCAGCGGTTTCACTTTCAAAATACCCATTTTCAAAAAAGTGTGACTGCCATTATGCAAATGAAGCATGGGAAATTCAAATCCCGGCTTCATTTGCAATTTCGATTTGTCTAATTTACATCCCTCTTTCAAAAGAGGGATGTAGTTTAGATGTAGCCTGGGTGAAATGTTATGGCATGTGTTACGTAGTAGGTCAGACTAGTGAACTAGTGGTCCCTCTGGTCTTGAAATGTGCAAATCTACAAAATTGGTGCATTGACATGCTGCCAAAAATTTTAGCAAGGGGCTCTCTCAATGAATTTCCCCTTCAGATACGTATCTAATGGACATTCACATTACAGTAGTTCAGTACATTCTACCCCACTCAAAAGATGCATCAGTTCAAAATTCATTTCCCAACTCTCTCTGTCAAATTCAGAAATTCCATACTCTGCTTTTCACCCCAAATCATCAGTCCTTCTACTCGCACCTCTTTTGGCCCATTATCCTTTCTCTCCCACTATAGACCTCTTAGGTGACTATGGGTCACTCCTCTGCTGTTCCTGACAACAGCAGAAGTGGTGGCAGGTAGGAGTTCAGCAGCCTCTGCTTGCAAACCTGTTGAAATACAGATGATCCCGAGGCCTCCGAGTGCATGATTGTTGTTTGACCAAGGAGCCAGTCCCCTCTGGTGGTGGGTATAGTCCACTTTATTTTGTGAAGATGCTGGTCTCCCCTGACTCTTGATGTTCTTCCCTATCTTATATGTGTTGAGCAGAAGAGTGATGAAAATGGGATTTCAGTTTTCTGCCAAATATTGGATCTTCTGTGTGAATAGGGACTATAGGGATAGGCAGTCAGACCTCACCTCTCAATCATCTCCTTGTGTGGGGCTAGAATAGCACAGGAATGATCTTGGGTGAGGGTAGGGCTAACAGAATTGCCAGGCCACTGTGCAATGTGGCGGGGGCAACACCATGCTCCTCGAAAAGGTGAGGCCTCTGGTGGAAGGGGCAGCACTGGAGCTAGCCTTCTCCCACCAGCCCTTCAGCACCATCTTTCAGCACCACTCAAATCTCCGTCAGCGATTCAAAGGGTCCAAGCCACTGCTATTGCTGCAGTAGCAGGAGTCCCAGGCCCTTTTGAATTGGCGAGACCCAGGACAGTTTCCACTTTACCTCCCTTCCTCTGTCACCAGGCTTGGATGACATGATGCCTTCTTCATGTATTCCTAGAGACACTGGAAGCAAAGTTTCTCTTACAGCAGCTGCCATGGCAAAGACAAATATATCTGCAGTGTGGCAGTTCTCAGAGATGGTAGCAGGTGCATCGGTCTCAGTGTGGGAGAGAACAGGAACTCTTAAGCAAGATTGTCTTATCCTGTCTTGGCGGGCCTATGACAGAATTCCCTTTCAACCTCCCCTCCCAGCAAAGCTAATTCCAAGGCATCGTCATTGCACTACATGTACAGGGGCAGCCTGAAGATTTGAGAACTAGCAAGGTCATTCTCTAGGACAGTGGTCACCAAACAGTAGATTGGGATCTTCTGGTAGTTCTTGGAGCCTCTGACAAGTGATCCTGACTGGTTTGGCCAAGAGGTTATGAAGCCCAGCACTTCAACTGCCCGTCCTCCCACTGCTGCTCATCTCCTGACCTTTGCCTTGGAGCTGCCCCTCCCGCTGGGGAGCCTTCTGCTTTCTGGGCAGGGCAGGGCAGGGAGGAAAGGGGTGGTGAAGTGAAGGTGCCCCCTCCCACTCTGTATCTTTTCTCCACAAAGCAGAGAGCGGGCACAACTTGGGATGGAGTTCGCTGACTGCTTTAGGGAGTGGTCCACAGCCAGAGCAGGGGGGATCCTGCCTTAGCCCCACTGCACCACCACCCAGGAGCCACCAGCAGTGCCCAGCTGGAGCCCACATCCCTAACTCCTATGCTAGTTATGAACTCCCTCCTGCACCCCCAAGTTCCTCCCCAGCCCTGAGCACCCCTGCATCCAAACGCCTTCCCAGAGCCTACACCTAGAACCCCCTCCTAAATCCCAACTGCCTGCCCCCCAGAGCAGCTCAGAACCCCTCTCACACTCTAGATCCCTTAATCCAAGACTACAACCTGCACCCCAACCCTCTGCCCCAGCCTGATGGAAGTGAGGGAGGATGGGCAAAAGAGGGAGGATGGAGTGAGCAGGGGCGGGGCCTTGGAGAAGGGACAGGAGGGAGGCAAGACAAAGGTATTTACATTGAGGTAGATCTTGGATTGCACTTAAATTGAAAAAAAGTGATCTCGTGCATAAAAAGTTTGGAGACCACTGCTCTAAGATACATTCTAAGTGTAACTGGCTCATTTCACATAAAATGAGGATGTAGGGGTGATCAACTCTGAAGAACCAAAGCCCTCCATGGAACAGACCTGTGTTGCCAGAGTGTTGCTATGCACTGTTGTTTTATGCTCTATAACTCCTTAAGGTGTTGCCACTGTACAAAAGAATCCACAGGGAAATTACTACTGACTCAGTTAGCCCAGTATGTGTGGCCCTACCACTCTGAAGAATGGAAGCTCATCTCCTCTCCTGTTGCAAACTCTAGCTAGCTGCTATCCATTCCCTAGGGAAATTCCATGTACACTGAGGTTCCTTCCCTTCAGGGAGATAGGAGTCATGTTGTGGCTCTGTATTTGGAAAAAAACCCTTGAAAGCTAAACTACTGAAAGGAGTCACCCCAACAGGGAGATCACACCAATATTTAATAGTCTGACTCATTACTGCCAAATTCCTCAGCTTTAAACACAATTTATAATTGTGTAACTTGCAATTTACACAATTTTACAACACAGCAAATGCTTGGGGGCTAATTCTGATCCGACCAATATAACACCATTGACTTCAGATGAGTTAATCCTAATTTATGTAAGTGTCATTGAAATAAAAATTGGGTCAAATATCCCTGTATATGATGATCTTTTCAGCTAGGTTTATAGCCATCCCCAAAATCTGAAAATAATTGTCCGAACAGAGTCTAAAGATGGTAACGTCATCCAAATCTGTAGCCACTAAGCATATGTACAAGAGGAACATAAGCGGTGCTCAGCTTGATAATTCTAATAGAGAATGTGGTGACCCAAACTGAGTCAGACACAATGAATGAGAGAAATACTGTACCAGATAGAATACTTCGGAAACTTATGAGGATCAAAATGACTCCAGCGTTTGTATTTTGATCTTGTTTAAACTTTCATTCTATCCATTCTTGTTTAACATTGATTGGCGTAATAATTTTCTTGTACCAATGTGATAATATGTTACTTTCCAGGAACACAGCAGGAGACTGTGTACTTATACGAGGACTTAGCCTGATAGAGATAACCTCCTCAAGAACCTCAGCCTGCCTACTGAACTGAAACTCTGCTTTTGCTCAGATAAGAATTTTGTTTTTCCCTCAATTAATTGAAATGTAAATTACCTACACAGAGTAGCAATAATTCCTTTCCATCTAAGATAAAACCTCTCTTAAATTATCATTTTATTTCACAGGGAAGAGGAATCTCACAATATGGTCATCTTACATTAACCCCTCCACATTTTCTTTTCCATCGTTTACTCCTTTTTCTCACTTCATACCTTTTTCTGTGTCCCTCCTCTTCCCCCCCCCTCTCCCCGCAAAGTTCTTAAGAACATTCCCTTTTATTTTTCTCCTTTTCCATTTCTATATTTGGTTCCAGGGCTGGGTGTGTGCCCTGTGTTCATAATTGACTACCATTCTATTCTACTCATCCTTTAATCCTGTCCCACAACATGCACTTTAAACTTTACTGGGATTTGTACCCTGATTTCTCTCCCCCTCAGCATAAACTATGGCTGATAGCTCAACCTTCTCTCATCCTCTTTGATAGTTCTGTCAAAGTTAAATAATATGTGGGAAGCATATTATCTTTCTGGTAGGCAACATTTCCTGGCCTCCACTACCTAATGCCAGAAAGAAGACAGTGAAAAGCACCATAATTGCAGTCTACATTTTATACGCAGTCCTAAAACCAAATAGTTTGGGGATACAGAGACCTGAGGTGCTTCTCTGAACGAGCTACAGTCATGGGGATTGGGCTTTCAGCACTCCTTTACATCATGTTCTTGATTCCAACTTCCTCTCCTTATCATATGTAAAGATAAAAGAAATCCACCAAAATAAGGGAATAGGTGTCATGGCTTTTCTATACTTCTGACTAAGAGGCACTGCTGCAGTCAATGCTACTAGTTAATACACATCCATGAGCGGCACTTGCTATGTTGACAGGAGACATCCTCCCATTGACACAGTGCTGTCTACACCTGGGTTATGGTTGATATAACTATGTCTCTCAGGGGTGTGGATTTTTCTGAGTAACAGAATTATGCCAATATAACTGTGTAGCATAGCCCTGGCCAAAGTGATGTGCTTTATGATGGGGAAACAGTGAATAGCAATTCATATTTCAGAAGACATTTTCATAAATCAGAAAGGTGAAATGTAGTGAAGCTCTGTTCTAGCAGAGTCATCCATTCATTGCTCTTATGCTTGTGTGGGTTTTTCTGTGATTGATGCTTATCTTGCAGATGTCATATTCTGTGCAATAAATTTTCAGTTGCTCATTGCCTTTTTTCCTATATTTGTCAAATGTTATCAAACAGCATGAAAACGCCTTTATTTTCTTTGATCTCTTCAGTACTCTTAAGAGAAGCAAAATTTTACACAGAGTTAAGCATATAGGAAATCACCTACTTTTTGACATAAAAATGTAGATGATGAAATCTTTTTTGGAGAGGACAAAAAGGTCACAATCCAGCTTTCATACTGATTTCCCCAGTGTAGGCAAGTGAGAAATGAATTCTTCAGAGAACCTTCAAAATGCTATGATTTCATTTTCTTAATGCTAGGGGAAAATACAGGTAAAGTAAAAATAAACAAAATAAAATTACTTTAAAATGTACAATGAGTAATTTAAAGAGATAGCTATAAACATTTCCTTCTGTAGCAAAAATAAAGCTCTATCTACACATATTGTGTGTCTGCCTCTTACTACATATATAACTTCTTGCACAATAGGGTCCTCATGCAGTATCTACACTTTTCTGTAATTAAATGCAGGACACCCATTAGCTGATACTTTACACTTCTCAGTGAACACACATTTGTTCTCCTTTCCATTTGGCTAGAGAAGGCATGAAATAATGAAAGACTCACAAAGCTTCTTTTGATAATTTGTAAGGTTTTGCTTCCCTTTGTGAAAATATGCAATAAACAACTCATAGGATTTCAAACCAGAAGCCTTACAGATCATTGCTGACCCCTGAGAATCAGAAAACCAGATCTCACTCATTGATACCTCATCCCATTCAGTACCAAGGGGTGTTCTGGTTCAGGATAAAGTCCTGCCCACTGAGTAGTAAATTACTCCACATGTAGTCCCATTGAAATCAATGGAACTACTTTCAGATTAATGTACTACACAACATGAATAAGGGTGGCAAAATCAAGGCAAAAAATAAGGCATTTTTCTAAATAAGAAATGTTCTCATCGTACTCATTTGCCTGTATAAGTGAATGTAATGAGACGGGACTCACCACCGTGGCACTTCTTGATGGCCATTCTGGGAATTAGCTCACTGGTACCAATGCATCCTCCTCAATGTGTCTCGCCACTGTCATGTCTGCAACCCATATCGTTCCCTGGACCATGGCATCCTCTTCTGGGCACAGACAGAGCCCACTTTGTTATCTCCTCTCCTTCCAGGGGACCAGCAGTCCTTAGTCCTGTCATTTGCCTCAGTAATTAACTGCAGGTCTGAGGCAAACTGCTGTCTGAATCCACCACTCTTCTCATTGGCATGGGGAAGCAGGCTTCTCCACTACTCTTGGTCCTGACCCAAGGACCTTATAGCCAGCAACCACCTAGTGTCCTCCTCCAGCTTCTGCTGCCTGTTTATCTGGGCCACTTCCTTGTAGTCCCAGAACCCTTTTTGCCCCTGTATCAGGGCTTCAATATGTCAGCCAGTCAGGCTGGATTTCTTCTTACTACGCTGACCTTGTCCAGCCCGTCTCTATCTGAGGTTATCCTCCCAGTAGTCAGTTCTTCCCCTTTGCATTACATGGAGAGATTGCCTTCTGCTCTGTTGAGCAGTCCTTTTTATATGTCCCTCCCTGGTCCTGATTGGCTTTTCTAACAAGCCTCCTCCTTACTGTCTTGTCTCAATAAGCCATTTTCCATTGGTTGGGGCTCTGTGCAGCTTCTCTGGGGGATGCTTTAACTTGGCTGTTACCGATTCTTTGTCCATTTTGTGTTTCAGTTGCCATTTATGCTCCTTTGATCCATAATAGAAACCTCCCTTGCTAGCCTCTGTTCCATCAAGGATTGAGTATTAGCCCTGCTTTCTCACTGATATTTGACTTTGTTTGGAATCTGATATACAGTTCAGTGCATAGCTGGCATTTACCAAATAACAATGAAAATGTGTCCACCTGTAATAATGCTGAAAAGAAGCCATTATAACATTTCTCTTCAGTGAGATGCCAGTATTATTGTCAGCTCTGCAAGACTCTTCCTAGTTTCCACTAGCTAGAGGACCAGAATATTTTAAACGTTGATTCCCCTACTCAGCTTTTCTGTGTGATGCAAAAATAGCACCATCTGCCAAGTGAAATAGGCTCATTTCCCAATCTAAAGAGCTGTTTGTTCCTTGATTTAGTGAGCACAAAATCACACAACAATGTCTGGTCATCAGCATTTTTTGTTACACACGGAAATGTTGGTTGGCACAGAATTCACTGATATTTACTGGCAAACTTTATGCCTTTTATTATAATTTACTATGTGACATTCCCTCTCTTTAATTCCCTTCTTTTCTATTTACTGTATGTTCCAGAGGATTTGAAGAATCTGTACAGTTTCAAATCTTGTCTCTTGCACCAACAGAAGGTTTTACCATTGAAAGAAAATGGCTCAACCACATTGTATTAACAGTCATGGTTTATCTTGAGACAATTTATGGAGAGGAAGATAGAAGACATGCCTAGATGTTATTTATAATAAGGATAGCCCAATGTCTGTGACTCTGTAATGCTGAAATGCTGGCTGTTGTTTCTGGGCGGCGCTGTTGCCTGAGTCACGTCGTTCGCCTCCCGCCGTGGTGCTTAGCTGACTTCTGCGCTGCTCAGCCGGGCCGCCGTGGGGGAGCAAGAAGCCATGGTCCCCAAGCAGCCCCCCTG
>CM057845.1:184917975-184928021 GCA_030068395.1 Apalone spinifera
CCCCACCTCCCTTTGCCTCCCGCTGTGGCACTCGGTTGACTTCTGCACCGCTCAGCCAGGCCGCCTCATGGGAGCAAGCGACGGTTTGGGCTCCATGGCTCTCCGCAGTCCCCTGAGTGAGAGGCAGGAGGGGGAGGAGAAGAGAAAGAGAGCGACGGAGAGAGAGGCAGGAGGCGGAGGAGAGCTGAGGGGGAGGAGGAAGTAGGAGGAGGAAGTAGGAGGAGGAGAGAGAGAGAGAGAGAGAGAGAGAGAGACATGGACGTGGAGGAGAGACCCGAAAATCCCATGTTATGATGGGCTATTGGCTAGTTTATAATAAGGATTAAAGTGTTTTCATTTTACTGTTCTCAGCAACTGTTCTTTCTATGCCTGTCCTTAGTCTGTTTTATCCTTTTTTTTTTCATTTCCAATAAATATAAGGCCTTTTTGCTCTATTTCTAATCCTGAACACTGTCACAATGTTGTAATATTAAAACAACTGAAAGTGTCACAAATTGTCTTTGCCAGCATGTCCCTCAGTAAAGAGACAGATTAATCCCATTAACTGACATTATGCTCCAATTGTAATTTCCATTTAGAATACCATTTTAAAATTGGGAGGAAATAATATTCCATTATCCATTGTCTCTCCGCTTCCTTTCTTTTTTATTTTTAATTAAAAATATCATCAAGGTATATCACCAACTTCAGCAATGCAATTATTTTCTCCACAGTTTCAGATCAAACCACCACCATAAAGAAATGGATGCATTTCCCATCATGCATTAACATCTTCAGTACAGGGCCATTAGTACGATCATTTGCAGTTGCTGATAGCAATAGGGAAAATTGCTTTCAGAACAGCGATAGCTAAAGCATTGTGAGGGATATTAATGGTAACAAATGCTCCAAGAGTTATAGTTAATAGCAGAAAACATATTTACAGGGTGTGTTCTGTTGACCTGCAGTGAGTTTTATTTAATTGGTTAGTACTTCCAAACTAGGGATGTTAGTGACTGTTCAACTACCTGATAAGCATAAGCCTCCATACCTGTCCCTGTATTCTCTTTATTTGTCCCTTGGAATCACTTGGCATTATGTGCTCTGTGGATCCTCTCCATAGGTTGGGGGAAGGTTCTTTAGATGTGGAGGCTTACACCTGCCCAGCTCCAGAACTCCAATAGGACCACTATCCTATAGTCCTCTAGCTTGACCTTGTCACAATTCACACAAATGTATGTGCACAAACACAGTCACTTATTAACTGTGGAGAAGATAGAGGGATCATTATCACAGTATTTTTAGTTCAAATCCATCCTTTTGGTTGAAAGATATGCCCAGTGGAGAGTCTGAGGAATCAACTAGAGAGAGAATATGCGGAACTAGCCTTCATATGCAAATTTGTTCATATGGCCTGAACAAAGACATGAACTGAATGGACCATTATATTCAACACCCAAATGACATCAAAAGTTAAGTATCAAGTACTTACAGCCTTCTCTATTAACCTCATTTACCATGGACACTGTATTGACAGATTTTTTTTCCTTTCTTTCTCCTCTCCCTCTCCCCTCTTTTTCTGTTTTTTATTTCAAACTCTGTGCAAGCCTTGCTCCATACTTGTCATCTGAAGAAGTGGGTTGTGTCCAGGAAAGCTCATGATACTATTTATACATTTTAGTTACTCTCTTAGGGTACATCTACACTGAATGCTTATTTCAAAATAAGATTAATTCTGGATTAGTTATTCTGAAATAGTTTATTTTGAAATAGCATGTCAACACTGCAGGAAAGCCTCAAAATTAGTCTGAAACAGGCTTCCTTATTGTAGATGTGCTATCTCAATTTAGAGCCCGAGGAGGCACTGGGGAGGAATAAATTAGAATGGCCCTGGTGAGGGGCTATTTCAAAATAGCAGCATTGGAGCCTTATTTCAAAAAAGCTTATTTCGGAATAGGCATTATTCCTCATAGAATGAGGTTTACAGATTTCCATTATTTAGTAATTATTTCAAAATAACGGAATGGCTGTGTAGATGCTCGCATTGTTATTTTAAAATACCACTAGTTATCTCGAAATAACAGCGCAGTACAGATGCACCTAAGATGCTACAGGACCTTTGGGTTTTTTAAAGTTTTTTGTTGTTGTTATAGGCTAACAAGGCTGCCTGTTTCACCCTTTTGGCAATTTAGGTTTATTTTTTAACTCAAATAATAAAATGAAAATGTAAATTTGAGCCTACACTTTTACCCTAACCTTGATAGTCCTTAGGGATTCTAGGAAAAGCCCTCTCCATTCCACACCATTATTTTTGTCTGACCAAGGAACCTCTTTCATCATAACTCCTTTATATTTTCAGTGGATTTACTTAGATACACTTCCCACTGTGAGTTAATCACAATCAACCAGGATCTACATGTCATGTTCCAACTGCTGCTAACAGGACTGGCTCAAGAGGAAAATGCTAGTATCCTGTTATAGATTTGATATGCAATTGAGTCATATTGAAATCATACACAAAAAACAAACATTATTTTAAAATAAAGAAATATTGTTATTATACTCTAGGCAATAGCTGGAGATTGTTTCAGATATGCTTTATTCTCGGAAATAATTTACAAACAACAATTTGCTATTTGCTATTGAAAATAGCAATTTTATTCTCACAGATAAGTTATATTAGTAAATAGAAATTCAACAAAAATATACTTATTGAGAAGAAAATTAGGAGCTCTCAAGATTTACTTGTCAAGGTTAAATAAGCAGGCCATTATTTTGGATTTTCAAAATAAACATTAAAAACTATATTCTGTACTTCCTTCTGTACCCTTATATCCCCCCTTCTAAACTCTGAATACCCTAATGATGAGAGAAGCAGGGCTAATTTTCAGGTCATGCAAATTAGCATAGATCTATTGGTTTTAATGGAATTGCACTTATTTACACCAGTTGAGAATCTGGCCCACATATTTTATTTATTCTAGTAAAAACAAAATGATAACATTTCCATGAAGCTTCTGAGGCACAATACCTACAAAAAAAAAAGCCGCTCCCTCCCCCCACCCTGCAAAAAATAAACCCAAAAATAAAAAAGGAAGGACACAATGAAAAAACACAGAGAAACAACAGAAGATTGGAAAAGCTTCTTAATTCCTTAACTTTGTGCTGCTTAGGTTTGAAATGCATTGTAGGAGATGTACAATATTTAACCAGTGGTTTGGGACTACCCAAAAGGTGCTATTCTAGTGTAATAGGTACCTGATATATTTTAAAATCTCCATATGCATATATTTTTACCCCAAAAGATGTGACACACACAAAAAATCCTACTCATGAAAAATTAAAACAGGATAATTTCTTCCCTTTTGAAAATCCCTAAAAGAGGGGACTAATATAATAAATACCTAATTCTGTATCCACACAGCCATGGTGATTTGAAAGTTTGATTTGAATGATAATATTCAAAAAAATATTAGTTTGGGGTTCCACATAAGAAATGTTCAAAGAGGAGCAAAGGGGGAAAATCAAATTGAAAATAGGGTGCAACGTTTAGCACACAGAAGGCAGAATGAAAGAAAGCAAGGCTATCTAAAGAGCAGGAAAAGGAAGGCAGAGTAAGCTTCGAATGAAAAATATATGCACTCCCTATCTATTCTGTAAGAAGGACAGGCAACAATAAAAATAGATCAGAGTGGAAAACACGTATATTCATTTAGATCTAGAATCCCTGACACGTGACATAGAGATTGAAATATCAGTTACAGTGGGGGGCAGTGGGAAAGAAAATACTATATATTAAAGTTTCTGGATTTTACTGTAATTTCAGCCTCTCTCTAGCTATTACTCAGTAGGAGGGAAAAATGATCCAAAGCCACAGTGGAGGAAGCCAACGAAACCACAGTTGATTTGACTGCCATGTGACCACCAAAGGAAACAAGAGCTGGCCAAAATTGTACTGATAAAAAAATTATTTTGAAGAATGCCATATCATAAAACTGTTTTAGGAAAACATTTCTTCCATGTTGTAACAAAATACAGGTTGAACCTCTCTAGTTCAAGACTTTCTGGTTCAGCAACATCCGTAGTCTGGCATGATTTTAGTTAGTTGGGTGTCCATTTATTATGTGTGTGGCCAAGTTTCCTGCAGTCCCATAAAGTTTGTTTTCAGCCACTAGTCCTGGCTCTTCTTTGGCTCTAATTTACCCATAAATGTCTTCTAAGAGCCCAGTAAGCAGTGGAATTGTTGGGAATGCAACTAGACAATATTGACCTCCCATGATTCAGCAAATTCTCTGGTTTGGCACCAGTCAGGTCCTGAGGGTGCCAGACTAGAAAGGTTCAATCTTTACCGAATACAATATATCAGTATTATTTCATTTCTTGTGAGGAACTCACCTCCCTCACATATGCATACATTCTCACTTTTTCCCCCTTTCACCCCCTTTTTTCAACTGAAAAAAGTATCAGGCAGAGGGAGGCATTCAACAAAAGTGAAAGAAAGCAAAGGAAATTTTCCCTAATTTACTTTTTCAAACATGAAATAATGGATGAAAAATTTTAAAAGATGAGGAAAAAATAGAGCTGGTTGAAGTATTTTCCCTTGTAATTTTTTATTCTGCTGAACACAGGAGTAATGCAAAAATTCCTATAAACAATACCTCAGGTTTTTTGGTTTAGTGTGTTTATACTTCTTTCTTCTTATCTTATGTAATCTATTGTATCTCTTTGTGATTGCTTAATCTCTTTAATTTGATATTAAACCATATGGTTTTATCCACATTTATTAAGGATGTTCTCAGCATCCACACTAAGGTAGCAATCAAGCACTTCATTCCTCTGTTTTGCTAGGAAACTTCCTTTCCCCCTGAAATTCAGCACAATTACTTTCAGGCCAATGGAAAGAGTGTTTTCTAAATTTAAAACAAATTAATCAAACTACATTTGAGTTACAGGCAAGTAAAAACTTATACAGATTTCAAATGTTACCAATAACATCCCACTATTTATAAATATTGGCTTATAAATAAAAATGGCTTGCTTTGAAGTCATAATATATTATATACTGAAAATGTTTCTGAAAACTAGAGGTGGTTGCAAATGAGAAGTAATTTTTGCAAAACTATTTGCAAATGTTTTAACCATTTTTCACAGAGATGTAGAAATTTCAGTGAAATTTTGAATTGAGAGGTGTTTTAACAATATCTGTAGCTGCTCAGAAAACTGGATACAAAAGTACATGAAATAAATGCTGAAATTATTAATTTCAAACATTTTGACCTACTATCCTGAAAACTTATGTACAGGCTAGATTTAGTTATTGCACTTTTTAAAATTAGAACAAAAAACAAACACATAGACCATTAGGGCCCAATCCAGTACCCAGTTCCAGCAACAATTCCTGTGTGACAGGAGATGCAATCACTGAGGAAAAGGAAGTGATTTTAAGGAGACAGTATAAGGATTGGGAAAGTCCACACTAATCATTCTGAGACTAGAGTTACAAAAATGTGGTGGAGCTGGAACTTACATTCCCCCTTCTTCAATAGAGTGGTGCAAGTTTGGGGGGTTTTATGGTTCTTCAAAAGCGGCGAGGAGTCCTGTGGCACCTTATCGACTAACCAAAGTGTTGGAGCATAAGCTTTCGCGGGCAAAGACCCAGTGGGTCCTCGCCGCTTTTGCAGATTCAGACTAACATGGCTACCCCTCTGATACTTTCTGGTTCTTGTCAGCTTCTCCCTTGAAGAATTTGGAGAGCACAACAGGCTGTCAGCAGTAGTCCACAGGACAACTAGGACTGAATGGAGGTAGGTTTATAAAATGCTCCATTCCACAGAAGAGGGAAAAACTTTGTGGGAACTGCAGAGGCTGACGAATCACTTAGTCTACATCTAGACTGCAGGATTCTTTCAGAAGAAGCTTTTCCAGGAGAGTTTTTCCAAAAAAACTTCTTCCGAAAGAGAGCCTTTACTACCAAAGCACATTGAAAAAGTGATCTGCTTTTTTGAAAGAGAGCGTCCATACCTAATGGATGCTATCTCGCATTTAAGCTGTGATTACTATGGACAGAGTGCCCACCAGGGCACCTGTACTTTTTCCCCTGTCCTCTTCTTTCAAAGGAACTCCCTTTTCCCCATCCACACATGCCTTTTTCCAAAAGAGCTCTTTCGAAAAAGGCTTCTTCCTCATAAAAAGAGATTTACTAATGTTGAAAAAACCCTCCTGTCCTTTCAATTTTTTTTGAAAGAACGTGATTGCAGTGTGGATGTAAGTGAACTTTTTTTCAGAAAAACGGATGTTTTTCTGAAAAAAACCTCTGTAGTGTAGACACAGCCTTAAAGAGTTTAGAGGCAAGTAATCCACCTCTGGATTTACTTATGTCCTTTCTTAGGCAGCTGTGCTTGCATTGAAAAGATTTCAGAAGCAAATCTCTGGGGTAGGTCTGAAGCAATGAAAAAGCTGGACGTGAGCAAGTGATATATGTTTCATATGACAAAAGGTAAATGTACAGGTCCAGGAACAAAGAATATAGACCACACTTACAAGACACGGGACTACCAGGCTTGCTTACAGCAATTCCTGACCCCAAGGCAGAACAGTCAATGGGCCCTTATGCGTTCACAAGCAACAACCATGTAGACATGGTTCTCCTGACATTTGGGAGTACTGCACCCATACCTGCTGGTGCCCAGTGAGCTGCTGGCTGAGCTGCTGGTGGCCAGTGAACTGCCAAATGCACTGCTGTGCTCTTTTGACCTGGACACAACTTCCATTTGCCACCCAGTAGGGTTGTCAATCGTCTAATCATGCAAACCCAAAGATCCTTGCCCTGTCCCCTTCCTGCACCTTCCTTGAGTCTCTGCCCTTCTGTGTCCCCGCTGTGCTCACTTCATCCCTTTTCCTCCATCAGCCACTCTCCCCCACTCTCACTCACTTTCATCAGGCTGAGGTAGGGGGTTGGTTGTGGGAGGGTGTGTAGACTCTGGGAGGGATTTTGGGTGCAAAGTGTAGACTCTAGAGCTACATCTAGACTGCATCCCTCTGCCGAGCAAGGGATGCAAATCAAGCACTTCGGAAGTGCAAATGAGCCAGGGATTTAAATATCCTGGCTTCATTTGCATACTCATATTCCAACTCTGTGCCGATCAGGCTCAGTGTCAAAAGTGAAAGTAAAGTGTAGCCGTGGCTCTGTGGACAGCAGGGAGCTTTTTCGGCAGCTCCTGTACTCATTTTTTGAGGCTACACTTTACTTTCACTTTCGACACTGAGTATGGCACAGCATTGGAACATGAGTATGCAAATGGAGCACAGGATATTTAAATCCCAGGCTCATTTGCACTTCCGATGTGCTTGATTTGCATCCCTCTCTCTGCAGAGGGATGCAGTCTAGACACAGCCTGGGATTGGGCAGGGGTATAAGAGGGAATCAGGGGGTCAGCACTTACTTCTGGTAGCTCCAAAAATTGAGCTCTCTGGCAGTGGCTCCTAGACCAAGGAGGCCAGGGATCTCCATGTACTGCTGCTTGCAGGCACCTGCCCTGCAGCTCCCATTGGCCACAGTTCTCAGAAGTCAGTCACAACCTGCCTCTCCCCACCCAAGGGGCTATAGGGACACGCTGATCACTTCCATGAATGGCAGAGAGCAAGGGCATGCAGGAAGCCTGCTTTAGCCCCACTGTGCTGTCGACAGTGATGGCTGCCCCCCAGGCCCTTTTAAATCACCCAAACCCTGGACAATTGCCCCCTTTGCCTCTTCTCCAATGGACAGGCCTGGGGACTCTGTCCTAGATAGCAGAGATTCTGCCAAAGATTTGGTAATCATTGGGGACACTTATGAACATGGGCTTCTAGTACTCTTCTGGGACATCCCAACCTACATCTCTCAGATGGCAGACAACGGAGCCCCACAACTAACATTGGCCACTCCAAATATATTAAATAAGGAGCCATAGTCCTGTAATTGTCAGTCAAGCCAACTGCTTGCTCACATACAAACATGCCCCGGTTATGGAAACAAAACTAATGAAAGAGTCTATCTCAGTGTCCCATCCTCTCCGTCTGTTGAAGCCTCTCAGAAGCAATGAGATGACAACAGATGAGTTTGAATGGTGGTATGAAAGAGTAGAGTAAAACCATCAAGGAATTTGTCCCATAGTCTCCTCATGTTTTTGCACCCAATTGCAGTTTTACTTTTAGCTGTTTTAGCTCTTGCTTCAGGTAACAAAGTCAAGTAGTTAAAAAATGGTTCTATTTATTAGTACTCTTGGAATGTGTGGAATGAGATAGACTGGGTGTGGAAAAGTCCATTCAGACAGTATCACAGTATAGGAAGGCAAGATGACACCCTCATACAAGGAGTTGGAGTACTCTTAGACAAAAAGGAAACACAAGCATTACAGGAATGGGAACTGGTTGACTCATAAAATATAAGAGCACATTTTGTTACAAATCAAGTCATTTAGTGTTACACCCTACAAATGAACATGATAAACAAGTTGTTTTCTACAACAAGTTGTAAGATATACTAAACCAGCTCCAGCTTATCATTTTATTCCCATTATGAGTTATATGAGTGCCCAAATTGATAACTTTGGATACAAGCATTGCCTGCGTAAATGCAGAACTGCAGAGCAGCAGACCCTGGTTAAAGATTTGCTAAGAATAACCAAATCTTCTTCTTTTATAGCTGCACTACCAATGAAAATGAATATATATCCCACAAGGGAGATTTTAGCGGGAGAAAGAGAGAAAGCTAACGCATTGTATAGATGATGTAGGACTATTCTAGATGTATCTGGGCAGATGCACAGATAAAAGAGTACAATAGGATAATAAACCAGATTGTAGAGCATAGGTGGAGCCATTTCTTAGAAACAGAGAAGCAAACTCGTGACAGCTGACTGTATAACCTGTGCATTGTGGGGATGCATTGCCATCACTGCAGCAAATGCAAACTAACATGGAAATAACATGATGAAATTACCAAGAAATAATTAGACCTCCTTGCCCTCAGTGGAGAAGATCTCTGCTGGATAAATAATGTCTTACAAAGGCTGACATAGGAAAGGACAAGTACTTTGTCACCAGAACAGTAAACATAAGACTAAAAAGACAAGCTAATAAGAAAGGAGAGCATATGATATGAGAAAACTGTCAGACACAGGAGTCTGGAGGGACTTTAAAACCCAGCTTTCAAAGAGGACCCCAAAGAGTGTCGGGCAATAGAGGAACAATGGGCTCACTTCAGATGTGTTTGCCAGGAAGCTGCCTGGAATGAGCAACAAAGGATTAAGGAACTACCCTTGGCCCAACTCTCTTGGCCCTGCCATACCTACACCAACTTGGGAAAGAGTTAAAGGCCAGGAAAGGAGCTTATTTGGTGGCAGCCTAAGGAAGAGACTAGACCTGCACCCTGTAACTCCAGGAGAGAAGAGCTGAGGGAAGGCAGAATCTTTCCCTAAACAGCTGCCCAAGGATCCCCCTCCCCCCTCAGGAAGGGAGAACTCTGCTGCAGAGAAAGCCTGAGGGGAAAGCATTGCTCCTTCCCTCTCAGATGAACTCTGGTCTTGGTTAATTCCCCTTTATTTTTCTTCCAACTACCTCAGCAGGGGAAAGCCGTTGAGCTAAGCTGGTCCAGAATGCTTGGTCATACCACCAGAGGAATCAATTGCTGCCCAAAAGAGAAAATAGACTGACCTCACTTTGCACAGATGCCAAAAGATACTTTTTGGTGAGCAGACATCATTCACGTTACTTAAAACCTGATGATAACTGTGGGTGATAGGAAATGGCTCAGGGAGGACAGCTTTAACCAGCACACAGCCTTAAGCAGCACTGATAGCTCTCAAAAAAGGCCTTGGTCAGAGCCCATTGGAGTGCAAGGGCCCAGGGTCCACTACTAACAACCCACACCCTGAACATCATGGGCCTAAGCCCCAACCAGTAAGCAACATTCCCCTACCAGCCACTCAGAGCAATGGTCATCACATTGCCACAACTTCTTTTGCACCAAGAGAATCAGGGTATGTCTACACTAGCCCCCTAGTTCGATCTAGGGAGGCTAATGAGGG
>CM057845.1:184928121-184942495 GCA_030068395.1 Apalone spinifera
GTCGCCCTCATTAGCCTCCCTAGATTGAACTAGGGGGCTAATGTAGACATACCCCTAAGGAAAAAAGAGTGGATTCACTTATATACATAGAAATCTCTTCTTGATTGAAGACAAAAAAGTATTTAAAAAGAGGTGAACCCTGGTGACATGACAAGAAGAACAACATAAACTGCCATGCAAAGATTTGTACAGAAATATAAAAAGTATAACAATTGTGTCAGAAAGATAACAGATAATGTTTGACAAAAAGACAGAGAAGCTCAAAAAACATTAGTGAGAGGTGACTCCAAGAAACTTTTCCAGGTGTGTAAACAATTATCATCACAGTGCCAGAGTCACAGTGGTATTGCAAAAGAGAAAGATGGGAGATTGTTAACAATGGAAACAGAATAAAAGAAAAAAATGGTGAGAACATTTTAATGAGGTACTCAGCCAACCAGAGCCAACAATTCCAATTAATGGATTTGAAAACTTAAATATCTCACTGCTAGAAATTTCAGAAGCAAAAACAGAGGAAGCAATTAAGCAGCTAAAAATGGCAAAGCTCTTGACCAAGATAAGAACACTTTTGAAATACTTTAAGTTGGAGAGGGAGTGTTAGAACATGAAATACACAAACATCAAGATTTACTTTGGGAGAAAGAATTTACTTCACCAAGTGAGTATTGTTCTTCTAAGAATGCTTAATAAGAGATCCTGCAGGTTTTTGTTTGGTAGAATGGAGCATATGTGATTATATTTTAGGGCTTATCTGTAGACTACAAGTGGGAAACGTAAGGCCCAGGGACCGGATGCAGCCCCTGGGTTATCTGGATCTGGCTCCCAAGGCTTAGGTCCTCCCCCAGCATTGGGGAGCCCATGCTGCCACTCCAGCCCCTGCTGCCTTCACGCAGCCCCCAGCCCCTAACTGATTTTTCTCTGGGTCAGTGGCACCTGACCCAAAAAAGGTTCCACACCTCTGCTGTAGACAATGGATTGTATGATGCGTCCTGGATGAAAGCTGGATGCTGATGTAAGCAGGGTCTGAATCAATGCTCCCATTCTAGCCATCTGGAATGGGAAAGGCATCCTGGGTATAGTTATGATCACTCAGTAGCTTAACCATACAGGAGAGACAAAAAGAATCTTGTAAAGAATCTTGGATGGACAAGCTTTTTCCTTCCAGACTATCGTGTGGTTCGATTTATTTTAGATCCAAGGGAAACTACGACACTCCAGGGATACTTAACCACTTTCTTATTTATTGCAAGCTTTAAGCAGTTATTACAGTTGTTTATGTGTTACAAGCCTTAAAAACGATTGCTATACAATTTAAACCTTAAAGACTATAAATTCTAAAGCAATTAATACAGCGCAAAGCAATGCAAAAGCAATTAATAGAAGATCTACTATAATACAATAATAAAGCCTAGTTCACTTACATTTCACCCGTATGCTACCTACAGTGCCAGGCAGGAGGTGGTGGTTCCTTTGATTCCAACGTGTTGGAATGCCAGGCACTTGCGTCGCTTGCGTGAAGGGCCTATTTACTTCTAGTTACATTGAGCAGGACCTGAGGGTCAATCCTGCTCATTCCTCCCATCAATTGTTCTCACTAAACCCATTTTATCCCAAAGCGAGACTTGGTCATTCTAATAACATTTATCAATTGAATACATATTGTATAAAATACCTAAAATGCCCAATGCTGTATTTGGAGTACATCCTGCCACTCAAGAGATAGCTGCTATGTGCGTAGTTGACAGTTGTATGGCTGCATCTGTAATTTTCGCGTATCAGAAACAGAAGTACCAATACGAGGTTGCTTGTCCTGTGTTCTTGTCATGGTCTCACGTACCTGCTTAATCTGCTTTGTTGTTCAAAACATTCCTGCCTCCCTGCCTGTGTGCTTAAGTGCACCAGACTTGAGACAGGCCCTGGGTTTTGCTTTTTAGAACTCTGCGCTGTGGACAAGGCAGACGTTACCATTTATTGTCAAGGCAGGGTTGCTGAGGCTCCCCCACCATGGGCTGACTGGCCCGTTGGGATACTGGGAATTTCCCAGTGGGCCGTAGTGTCCACACGCCGTTGCCACTTACTCGGAGTGGCTCCACGTCCGCGCTGTATGAGGCACGCAGAGCCCCAGCCACCGCCTGCTTTGCATGCTGGACATGACGCAGGGGCGGGGCTTGAGGGCACGCAGAAGTGACGTCATGGGGAGAGCCGTTCTCAACCCATTTCCTGGGCCTATTTTGATTGCCAGTACGCTCCTGTCCCCCACACAGACTCAAGTGGATTGGATTTGCGGGGAGAACAGGGAAAGGAAACCATTACTTGGCATTTTTGTCTTTTCATGGCAGCTGTTTGAAGTTCAGGTTTGGAATATAAAAATAAGTCCTTACAGAGAGAAGACATCTGGGGTTTGATTTGAAAAAAAGTACTGAGTACTTACAGCTGCAACTGAAGTCAATGGAGGTTTTGCTCTGAACATATAAAGCACCATAAACTGCTAAGCACTCTACACTGTGTGGCTATTTTGGGATACCAGAAGTATCCCAAAATAGCGACTCTGCATCTTAACAACCCTCTCGTCATTTCCAAATATTTTTTGAAATAATGAGCCTGCTATTTCGGCATCCTCGTAAGAGATATCTCAAAATAATGTGTTATTTCAAAATTTGGTGCTGTATAGATGCACCAAATTTCAAAATAAGCTATTTTGAAATAGAATCGAAATATGATACACAATTTGTGTAGCACAAATTGAGTATCTTATTTCAAGTTTAGTGTGCTGTGTAGTCGCACCCTAAAATATTAGACCCTAGACTTTCAAGTTAGGCACCCGAAATTAACCCTTTAAACTTTAGTCTCAGGGGAGTAGTCATGTTGGTCTGTAACTTTAAAAACAGTGGGCTCCTGTGGCACGTTAGGGCATTTCTATACTCTATCCAGCATGTTATTTTTAAATAGTGCACTTTTTATTTGAACATAACTCCTGCTCAAAATAACTCCTGACAGATCTGTCTTTTCAGGCTTATTCTGAAATAGTTATTAAGGGTATGTCTACACAGTGTGGCTATTTCAGGATACCAGCAGTATCCCAAAATAGCTACCCTTCATCTTTTGAATGTGCTCTCTATTTCGAGATAGGTCTTGAAATCGTGGATGCGCTATTTTGGCAATCCTGTAATCCTCATTCCACAATCCTCGAAATTTGGTGCTATGTAGAGATGCCAAATTTTGAAATAATGTGCTATTTTGAGACATCTCTTAACCCTTGTGGAATGAGGATTACAGGATTGCCAAAATAGCGCGTCCACGATTTCAAGACCTATCTCGAAATAGAGAGCACATTCAAAAGATGAAGGGTAGCTATTTTGGGATACTGCTGGTATTTCAAAATTCTCTCAAAATAAAATATGCAATGTGTGGCGCACAAATTGCAAATCTTGTTTTGAGTTTAGGGTGCTGTGTACACTCACGCCTAAGGGACTTATTATTTTAAAGGAACCTGGTAGTGTAGACATGGCCTCAGACATGGCCACAGGACCGCACTTTAAATTTTCATTTTTGTGCCTCCATTCAGCATGTGTAAAATGGAGATAATAATGCTTCCTTGCCTCACAGGGGGAGATAACTGCATTCATGCTTATAAAGCACTAAAATACTCACGCAAAATCCGTCAGAAAATTAACAGTTGTGTATTTAGAGCAGAGTTTGAATAGTGTACAGACCAAGGTCCGCACGTTGAATAACTGAGGATAAAAA
The DNA here is from genome assembly GCA_030068395.1 of Apalone spinifera. Lineage (NCBI taxonomy): Eukaryota > Metazoa > Chordata > Testudines > Trionychidae > Apalone > Apalone spinifera. The sequence continues at coordinate 184,931,869 of CM057845.1, forward strand.
GAAATATTGAATAGTTGCTCCTTAGGGGAGCACTATCCATTCTTGGCACTGAATGAGGTAAAAGTTCTAGGAAAAACTAGTGCATGTGATCATGTAATTAAAGATTGTATTATAACACATACGCACCAGGGAGATGAATTAAGGTTACACGAGATCTTAAATCTGTCATTTCTGATCCCTTGAGTCTGAAATCTTAATAATATTATTATACCTTAGTTTTTTATCTAATATACAAATTAATAACATATATTAACAACAATCAATGAGGCCATACAAATGGTTTTTTTTTCTTTTTCACTGATGATTTTGTAAAGAGGAATAATTTTATAACAAGAATTTAAAGAGAATGAAGCATTTTATCTGTGTCTGTGTGTCTGTGTAGATAGAAAGAGAGCAAGAGATAAATATATAATTAAGTGTTTCTTTTATGTTATGTTTTCTCCTTGTACTTAAAAAAATAAATAACATTTGAGGGCAAGTTTCCAAAAGAGCAAAGAAAAATTGATGTTACGCTTTTACCTTCTTAACTTCTAGCTAAAAAAGTAATTTTAAAACCAAAGAAATCACAATTGATTAAAGGACGTCAAGTCATCTGGTGTCATGTCGCGCTCTCTTCTGTCTTCTATAGACAACCAAGCCCAACTCACAGCTTTCAACATTCATTAGGACATGAAAGTATTACAATTTTTGACACATGCTCATTTTAATTTTTGATGCATACAACAAAGGAAGGATCAGAACTATTAGCAGGGAATGTCAACCAAGTGCGCCACTGTATGAAAAGGGGGGAAAGGCACAAATAGCATTGCAGCAACATCTAAACCTAGAGTCTGCCCTTTATTCTTTACATGCTTCTCTATGTAGCAAGGAATTTGGGGGGAGGAGATTGTTATACACTACACTGGTAATTTTGGGTAAGACATTTTTCTAAAAGATAGCTACTATTTATGCATTTTCAAATAATGATCTTAAATTAATTGTGTACACTGTAGCTACATTAAGAACATGCAAATAAAAAAAAGAATGCATGTTTCTGCCTGTCTCTTTATTCTATGTATACCCATATTTTACTAAAATTATGAATAAAAAACAACCCACACATGTATAAGGCAAGTACAGTATAATGTGCTCCATTTGGCAGCACCTGACTGACCGGATCCAGAAGTAATTTATTTGTATAAATGAGCAGAGGAAACATAGAGAAATTCCCTCCTTTAATTTATTTGTTTCTTATTCTTCTAAATTCTGACTCCCCATTTGTGTCAGGACTAAGCTTAGTTCAGGAAATGGAAGATGGGAGAGAAAGATGGTTGTATGCCATTGTTGTATTTCCTATGTTCCAGAGACAGCAGGGCTTCTATCCACAGAAGGATTTAGGTGCTTGCTTAGGCAGTCTCAGGACCACTGAAATGCACAAAACTCTTTAAGCAAGTCACCTTATACCTGAGTTTATGCAGTAAAAGTTCCCTAGCCATCTCTGTTTCTGCCCCTGAGCCTGCACACTGCTGTCTTACTCTAAGCATCTAGCTATCTCTCTTGCACCTCAGCCTCACAGACTAACAACATAAGGACATTCCACCAACCCTGCACCAACCTGTATGCTGGGTTCCTAAGTGGCTGATTCTGGGAACTGTGGTCTAAATCACTACCAAGCCAGGAAAAGTATAGATGTTTTCTCACTTTATTTTTTTTTTCCATTAGCTGCCATTACAGTTTCTTACATTAAAACACGGATATTCAATTCAGTCCATTATTTTCTCTTTTTTGTATGATCCCCTAAACTTTGTCCATTTCTAGTAATTACATAAATAAATAATTGAGAATAGCCCCAGCACCAGTAGCACTGCCACCTTCAGTCTGTTTAAAAATGACTTATAAAACCATTGCTGCTTCTCTGAAATATATATTTGTAACATTTTCAAGTAGATAAACACAACTATCAATTTATGAGAAAAATGTGTGCATTGTGCTATGACTGCTGGCAGATAATGGAGATGCAGAATTATTGCTAAGGATATCATATACCTTTGTCAGCACTCATTAAGCTTCTTGATGCTTGTGGAACATGTCTATTCTATGCATTTTTTATTCTGGCAGAAGATACTCTGTAGGATAAAGTTTCTGCAGTATATGCAAATACCAAAAGAAAGATCTGTACTTTTAAGCAAATCTGGTCACATTTGGGGTGCTAACATTCAAATAGATCCGTTTGTATTTTCTAGTCCCCTTCTATTCAGAATAATGATGTTTCTATGGTGGTTATCCACTCAGCCATGATACCTGAGGCATACATTGTTTCAGCATCCATGAAAGTGCTGAGAGTTCAAAAGGAGCCCCCAAAGTCCCCAAAAGATAGCCTAAAAGCAGACACGTGTGTGTTAAATCCCTGAAGCCCAGAACAAACAGACCACAAAGGGGAAAAATCATGATAGTCAAGGAAATTTGGGAGTGTTGGCCAACATGACAATTGTCATGGCATAATTTATAAGATATGTTTTAGAGTTCAGCTTCCAATGTTTATTTTTTAGCAGGCTCGGTAGGGAGCAGACCCGTTTTCATGTGTGGGGTTTTTTTTACTGTAATTAACCTACAGATGTCATTGGACCAAGGTTTAGAGCATAAACTTTTTCAAAGCTTCCAGACTTAAATTTACACCCTGTCTGTAACTTTAAGTACTTGCTCCTGTGATTAAAATTACTCATGTCTTAAGTGCTTTGCTGGATAAAGGCCATAGATCCATAAGATTCAGAGCATGTCCACCTCTAATTGATAAGGGGTCAGAAAAAATGTCCAAAATCAACTGATCACTTAATAACTGCCTTCTATGGTGTTTTTTGCATCATTCTCTAAAGTATCCACTATTCCAAATAAAATCTGGTCCAGTGTTATCCAGCATGGCTTGGCAATTCCCATATTCCCAACAAACTTCCTCACTCTTTTTTTTACAAGAATACACTGCTAATGTTAGTGACTTTTGTGCTATCTTTCACAATTGCCAAATATCAAGGTGTTGGCAAACAGAGTCCTTTGCAGATTGACTGCTTTTCTCTCAGTTAAAGATGTATTCATATTCATCTGAACCCTTCTTCTGTCTTAATTGGCTGCACCAGGTTTATTATTTCCACTCTGGCAAGACCAGCTGCTGCTCTTTCTTCACTTTTATGTTGCATGCTGGCTTGTCTTATGCCTCTTCTATTTTTGTATTCTTTATGTTTTATGAAGCATGGAGAGTTGTGTGATAAGGATTCAAAGCCATCACTGTTCTCTACAGACAGTCAGATTTGTTTTCTTTGTCTTTGCAATTTCTCATTATTCATTACAGACACAAATAGACCTGCCTTTTGACTTTGTCTTTTTTACACTCCATATTTTATGAAGCACTGAGTCATGGGATAAAGATTCAGCTGACTATTCATTCTCTTACATTTATGTGCATTGAACTGGCTGTTTTATCCATTACTCTTTCAGTGTTCTATGCCTTTTTGTATTTATCTATATTCTGCCTTATTATTTACTGTTACCTTTTAGCTCTCTGCTCTTTGTCATCATTTTGCAGACCAATCATCAGTGCCCTTCATAATCTTCAGCAAATAGAAAATTACAAGCCATGGTAGCTAGACACACTCCATTTGATACGTATGGTCTCTATATTTTAATCTTCACTGAGCTTCCACATATCCCTTCTTCTCCTGCACATTGTATTGTTGGATATTTCTAAAATACTTTAGCAAAAGATGTAAGTGGCAATGCTACCTCATGTATAATGGAATATAGCCTTGTCTTTGACTTATTTTATTCCTCCCTCTCATAAGTCACATTCGAGGGTACTTTTGGTATTTTGATTCACTTTTTTGTACTGAAGGACACAGGCATACAATACATACTATTTGATGTCCTTTCTCTCAGTTATTTAATGCCTATTTAAGGGACATTCAGTGGGATGACAATGTACAAAGGCTACAAAATCAGGCACATTTATTATTTATTATTAATCATTTTCACTAATGCCCTCATTGTGCTAACCCCAGCACACAAACAAGGGAGGCACGGTCCCCATCCTTAATTTCTTACTGAAAAAAGTCAGCAATGGCGTAGAAACAGGGCTGAATTACCCAATAGGCAGACTAAGAACATACTTAGGGCACCAGCAAAGCAGGGGCACCAAAAAAAAAGAGATTTTTTTTTTTAAAGTTGATATTTGATATTTCAAAAAAAGTATCGAAGTAGTCATCATGGGAAAAATCAGAACTCCGCAGAATGCTCTTTTTCTCAGCTAAAAAGAATAAAAAACCCTCAAAGAACAACAATGTATCAGGACAGACTTGATTCACTTTTCCTATTGTGTATGGAAGCGGACTACTTCGTCGAGTCAGCTTCGATGAACTTATCGAGAATTTTGCAATCAGAAAATCTAGAAAGAAGCTATTTTAATTTCAGCATACATGTACGTTTTGTGTCATTTCGAAAAATAAAATTTTATTTTATGGTGTAGTATTGTTTTTATTTTGAATTACATATGGGGGGGCACCATAAACTTTTCAGTGCTTAGGGCCTCTAAAGGTCTTAATCCGGCCCTGGGTAGAAAACAAACACAAGTAAGGAAGTTGACAGACTTGCCAGGTCCCTGGGCAAGCTGTGGGGGGGATGAAGGGCAGGGCCTCAGGCAGAAGGGGCTGGGTGCAGCGCTGCCCAGAGCATGCCATGCCAGTCCTCCACAGACCTCAGAGCTTCCTGGGGAGCACCACATGGTGCTCCATCTCAACTTAAATGGCGTGGGACTCCAGATACAACCACTCCTGTGGTAACAGCAGTGGCAGCTGGGAGCCCCGGCCCCTTTTGAATCAGTAGGCACTGGGGCAACTGCCCCTTTTGCCCCTCCTGTCAGTGGGCCAGGATATCCCTTAAAATAGTCAGAAGACAAGTTGGATGCCTCCTAATAAAACAAGATTTAATAACATAACTTTTAGTTTACATAATGGTAAAATATACTATTCACAAATGCCCTAAAGTCTTGCCTTGGTCAACCACTTAGTTGCATTTAGGTGTCATAGTCAAAGAGTTTCTTCGTGAAAAATTTGAATGCAAATATGATGGGTAGTTGCAAGGTCTAGCTTAAGAAAGGCTCATCTGAACCCTTCTTCTCTCTTCATTGGCAACACCAGGTTTATTATTTCCACTCTGGCAAGTCTGGCTGCTGCTCTTTCATGGGGATTTATAGAAACAAAGCCCACAGATGTAGTGGGAATATCAGTCAAATTGGGCAACAAAATCACTGATGGGATTTAGGGATTATACGGCAATATGAAAGAGACCTGGTTGAAGACACTACCAAGGGCAGAATTATACACGGCCTTGAAATGTAGGACAGAAGCTTGATTTTCATGTAGTGGGAGATTTCAATCAGACAGTGACATGGTGCAATCAACAGAGAAGGAAAATTGTCTCAGCAGCTGTGTTTTGCACAGGATGAAGGACAACAATGCAAAAGTTAGGGAGGCTACAGAGAACGTGGTTACCATAATCATAATAATGGAGGTCTGGATGAAAGCTTTAGTTGAAGAAATAAAAAAGAAGAGGGGGATTTTCGAGGAAGAATTTGCAACTCTATATATTATTGGGTCACACAGAACAAAGAGACACAGGAGTTCCGTCAAAGACAGAGCCCACTCTCCTGGCCTCAGTGATGGGAGGAGTAGTGGTGTTGGCAGCTGTACAAAGGGTGGAGTGAATGGGGAGGGCTAAGAAGGAGAGAGAAAGACCTCTGTTTGGGTCATATTAAACTAAAGACACATAGATATCCAAGAGATGCTAGAGAGACAGGTAGAGATTCAGGATTTTGAATTGATGGAATCAAGTCAGAGTTGGTTAAGAAGGGTTCTGAATCATTGCAGCAATGATAATTGATGGGAGGATGAGGTGAACCCCACCTCCTCCCAAAAAAGGATAAAATCAAGAGTAATAGGCCAGAACCCTGTGGGACAAGGATTCACTAGAAACAATGATACACAATCAGCCAGAGATGTGGACAAGAACCAGGAAGAGACAATATTGGGAAAGCAAATGGAGGAGGAGTTGTTAAGAAAGTAGAGCTGACAGATTTGAATCCAGATTATCTGTAGTTTAAAAGTCTCAGAGGGTAGCCATGTTAGTCTGTAACTTTAAAAACAATGAGTAGTCCTGAGGCACCTTTGGCTATGTCTACCCTACAAAGAAAAGTCAGAAAAAGATACGTAAATTGTGAACTGCAATTTGCGTATCTTTTTTAAATTTTCTTTTGAAAGAGACTTTTCTGACATTTGGCCCCATGTAGAACCTCTTTCGGAACATCCCTTCTTCCTCGTGAAATAAAGATTACAGGGATGCCTACAAAACGTGTCCTTTTTTCTGGTATTTTTTCGTGGACGCGTTCCCAGAAAAGTTCTGTAGTCTAGATGTACCTTTTTTCCACAAGGCTTGTTATCCCGTCAAAGAAAAAAAATGACATTATTTGTTCTTGATGAAGCCATGCTGACTGTTATTTATTACCTTATATTCTAGATGTTTGCAAATTGATTCTTTAAATATTTGCTTCACTATCCTTCCTGGCACAGAAGTTAAGCTGACTGGTCCGTAATTCCCTAAGTAGTCCTTATTTCTGTTTTCAGAGATGGGCCCTTTTCCTATCTTCTGGAATCTCTCCCATATTCCATGACTTTTCAAAGATAATAGCTAATGACAGATAGTTCCTCATCTAGCTTCTTGAATATTCTAGGATGCATTTCATCAGTGATTTGGTGACATCTAACTTTTAAAGTATTTTTAACTTGTTCTTTTCCTATTTTAGCTTTTGAACTACCCCATTTTCACTGACATTCATTTTGTCCAGTCACCACAAATCTTGTTGGTGAAAACCAGAACAAAGATGTCATTTAGCACATCTGCCTTTTCTACAATTTCTGTTATTGTTTTTCCCTCTTCTCTGTGTAACGATATCCTGTCAAAGCTTTTTTTCCCTCTTCATATTTACTTTGTGGCTAAACCTAAAATTTCTATAAAAAATGTCCAAACATTTGTGGTCCAATCCTTTTAGTAGCTATACATTAAAAAGAGCAGGTGAATATCCACTGGCTGGAAGAAATTTCAGTGCTTGCAGTCACAATTTCAAGAAGGCTTTTATATCTTTCTTTCATTCGGCTCATTTTTGTGAATGTAATTCCCACCACAACTACTTACATCTAGATCTCTGGCCTTATTTTATCTATCCAACCAGCCAATGAGTCCATTTGGTTCAGTTGAATACTATAAAGCAACCAAATAAAGGTCATGTGATGGAAAACTGTTGTTATTTGCCATGCTGATGAGATAGGCGTTTCCATACTCACAAGATCCATGTATTGATTGGCTTACTTTACACCTCCACTCAACCATTTTCATACCTTCTTACAGCAGAATTAGGGCTCATATTTAACACTGACTGTAGCCTCTATTACATAGGTCGGCAATATTTTTTTGCCCGAGCCCACTTCAAACATTTCTGAAGTGGTCCCAGGCCACACCTGATTGGCCTGGGGGTGGGGGAGTGCGCAAAGCCACCTCCAGCCTTATCAGAAGCGCATGGAACTTTTAAGTGCTGTTTGCTGCTCTCAGGGTGGGGACAGAGCAGAGGAAACTTCACACGCTCCCCTGCTCCCAACCCCTGATTGGCCTGGAGGTGAGGGAGCATGCAAGCGCCATGTAGTCCTGGCAGGGCGGAGGAAATTCCGCGGGCTCCCCCTGTCCCCAGGCTCTAATTGGCCTGGAGGAAGGGGAGTGGCAGGACCTCCACAGGCCAGATTCACCCGCTTGGCAGACTGGATCTGGCCTGCAGAGGCCCTTTTGCCCGTCCTTGCTCTAGTATTAATGTTTCTAAAGAGGACTGATCTAATAGAAAAGTTAAAGGAGAAAAAAGCATCAGCTGTACAATTTTTTTTTCAGAAATATGAACTTTCTAATGCATTGAGCTAGATCCTGGAAGGCTTTACAGAGTCACACAACATGGAGACATTCTCAAGGAGTTTCCCTTCCTTGCTGTTCCCCACACAGTTCCAGTCCTTGTGCTTCTCTGAGCCCAATATCTTCACTCTGCTGGCATCACTGGTGTACTAGATGCCCAAAAAAGAGCAGGCAGCATAAACATGGGTCCCCTTCTATGCTTTCTCCTCACCAGTGGCCAGAACACCCTGCCAGCATGTGGGAGTAGTATTCTGCATTTCCTCTGGGACTTGAGGAAGCTCATGTGATTTTGTTTGCTTAGGCAACCTCAAAGGCAGGGAACTGCTTCACTGAGATGTAAGGATTCCTGCAGTGCTCTCCTTGGGCAGAATTCATATGTAACAATGGCATGGACATTTTGCATTATCATCAACATCTGACACATAACAAAAGGTCATTGATTTTACAAAATTTTAATTCAGGCGGGCATCATGCACTGGTGTGCAGGTCAGAAAGTCTTTGCTGCACTTGCACATCTAGGCAAAATAATTGATTTAGTCATGTACTCAGGGCCACTGATGGGGGGGGAGCAAAAACGGCAGGTCCCCAGTGTCCTTCAAATTGCTGCCAGAAACCTAGGTGGCATGAGCAGGGCAGAGCTGTCTGGGGGAGACTAGCCACCCAGGGCCACCCCTTCCACTAAGGGCCTGCCCCTTTTGGGGCCCAGAGCTGGCTCCATCTACCTTGTCCAGGGGCCTGGCAATTCATCTTATCAACCCAGCATATGCTGAATACCTGTGAAAGAGAATCTGTCCAATTTCATAGTTTAAGGGTCATGCTGAGATATTCCTATTCCTATTCCTACTTGATAGCACTTTATTATGAACTAGCCAATTAGCCCATCGTAAGATGGGATTTTCAGGTCTCTCCTCCACGTCGGTCTTCTCTCCTGAGCCTCCAGTCTCTCACTCCGTGTCTCTTTCTCTCTCTCTCTCCTCCTCCTCCTGCCTCCCCCTCTCTCTCTCAGCTCTCCTCCGCCTTCTGCCTCTCTCTTTCTCTTCTCCCCATCCTGCCTCTCACTCTCTCTCCGCTCTCCTCTGTCTCTATCGGGGATGCACGCTCGTCCAGGCCCCGCCCCCTGGCTGTTCCCTTTGGGTGGTGCTGTTGCATCCTGCCATGGTGCTCAGCTGACTTCTAAGCTGTTCAGTTGGGCCGCCACATGGGAGCGCGGACCCTAAATGATCGCCGGCATCGCTTGCTCCCGCACGTCAGCCCGGCTTAGCGGTGCAGAAGTCAGCCGAGCACCATGGTAGGAGGCAGCAGCGCCGCCCAGAGGGAACAGCCAGTGTTTCAGCGTTACAGAGTCAGAGACATTGGACTACTTTATCTATGATAGGGGCCTATTATTCAGTGAGAGAACTTAAGGAGTAAAGTATTACTCAATATAAAGGTGTATCAACCTGACACTAAATGACACAATTAAATCGGTGTTTCAGTTAATATGTTGGTGTAGTTGAAATTGAAGTTACTAAATTAGATCTTGTGTGACATGAATGAGAAAAACAAACCTTTTGGATATTGATTTCTCTCTCATCACTTCCACTAACAGTTTTAGTGTATAATTCAACAATGAGAATTTGGCATATGCAGTAAGACTCTAGAAAAAATTCTTGTTTCAGATAACAATTCTTTAAATCTTAATCACTAGAAGGGCAAACAATGTAGTGTTGCTGAGATTTGAGCTCAGTTTCTAATGTGCAAATGGTATGAGTAACTGAATAAGCGTCAGGAAATAAATTTCATTTTCATATTGCTGAAAAAGTTGCTAATTTGTTGGTGATTTTGAACGGTAGCATAATGTAGATATAAAGTTTAATACAGTGGCTCTCAGTATTTCTGAACTACTGTACCCCTTTCAGGAGTTTGATCTGTATTGTGTATTCCCAAGTTACACATCACTGAAAAACTTCTTCCTTACAAAATGAGACATAAAAATACAAAAGTAGCACAGAATACTATTACTGAAAAATTGCTTTCTTTTGCATTTTAACATATAATTATAGAATCATAGAGCTGGAAGAGACCTCAGAAGGTCATCAAGTCCAGCCCCCTGCTCTAGGCAGGACCAATCCCAACTAAATCAACCCAGCCAGGGCTTGGTCAAGCCGAGACTTAAACACTGCTAGGGATGGAGACTCCACTACTTCCCTAGGTAACCCATTTCAGTGCTTCACTACCTTTCTAGTGAAATAATTTTTCCTAATATCCAACCTGGACCTCTCCCACTACAACTTGAGACCATTGCTCCTTGTTCTCCCATCTGTCACTAATGAGAACAGCCTCTCACCATCTTCTTTGGAACCTCCCTTCAGGAAGTTGAAGGCTGCTATCAAATCACCCCTCACTCTTCGCTTCTGCAGACTAAACAGACCCAACTCCCTCAGCCTCTCCTCATAAGTCATATGCTCCAGCCCCCTAATCATTTTGGTTGCCCTCTGCTGGACCCTCTCCAATGCGTCCACATCCTTTTTGTAGTGGGAGGCCCAGAACTGGACACAGTACTCCAGGTGTGGCCTCACCAGAGCTGAGGGAATACTCCAGGTGTGGCCTCACCAGAGCTGAGGGAATAAAGGGGAATAATCACATCTCTGGATCTGCTGGCAATGCTCCTCTTAAT
>CM057845.1:184974068-184984301 GCA_030068395.1 Apalone spinifera
CCCTCAGTAATAAGTATCTGAGAGTGACAGTGACTCTGAAAAATACTAAAAAGACATATATTCTGTGCTTTGCCGTCTCCAAGTAAATCCTCAGCTAATCAAACAGGTGCATGGTAGCTTCCAAAATTAGCTTGTCTTGCTGGGTAACCTGCACCTGTGAAGTCAAGGAAGATATTCCTTGACACAGTGGGGAAGATATGGATGCTCTTCCTCTCTGATCTAAGGATAGCATATCTCTTCTTTCTACTATATCCCTCCAGAGAAACCAAGGCACCAGGGTAAAGTGTTGTACTACCAAAAACTGCAGTTGATACATCTCCTATACCAACACTTCCACTGCTCCTATAACTGTCCTACAGCCCTCTATCAGGTCTGCCTCAAACCTGTAGCAAATACAGACTTTCTCGCTGATTTTGTAGTGTCTGTCTCTTTCCCACACATGCTCTCCCATGTGTTTTGTAGCTTGTACCTGCTGATGTAATCATAGCCTTAACAAGGCAAATCAGAAGCATGAGGCAAATCAAAAGCATATGGGGTGGATTCCGATCACTCTTGAAAATCCTAATTGATCAGCCAGCCCCTAAACTGTGCCCCAGACCTATTCTGCTGCTGGGTTCATCCCTTAAACTATATCTACACTGCAGAGCTATTTCAAAGTATCCCGAAATAGCTATGCTGCATCTTTAAAGCAACCCATTAATTAAAAATAGATTTCAAAATAACAGGTGCAGTATTCTGGCATTCCTGTAACCCTTGTTCCATGAGGATTTGAGGGGTGTTTTGGAATAGTGCTTTATTTCAAAATTTGGCACAGTTTAAACAATGCCAAATTTCAAAATAAGCTACTTTGAAATTACCTCAGATTAAGCTACGCAGTGTGTGTAGCGCAAATTGCATAGCTTATTTCAAGGTAAGAGTGCAATGTAGAAAACTCAGCAAAACTGGCTGTGACTAAACACCTGTTATGAAAATTCCCTTAGCAGCTAAACAGCCATTTGCAGCCATGAAAGCTTCTGAGATTTGTGAGAAACTTTACTTTTCCCAGTGGTGTAGATGCTGACATTAAAATACACTGTCTAGTTTTGTTTCTGATTTAATTCTGTCTAGCTACATAGTCATCTTTTTGTTACCATTTATAGCAAGTTTATTTTTATTAGATTCTCAAAGCTCATTATGAATTATTCAGAAGCTGCACTGTTAACATATTGTGTGGCTACTAAGGTTTGAATTTTCATGCACTAAAGTTATAAAAAATACTTTTCTGTATTATGAACTATACCTGTGTTGCTCTTATCTGAGGAGGGAAATGACATGCTGACAAAACAGAAGAAATAGCCTACAAATAAAAGACATTCTAAGAGCATTGATCACTGTGCAAGACGATCAGTATATTTGAATCGGATAGAAATCCTATTCAAAGAACTGCTGAAATTCTCATTAAACTGATCTTAGATATGAAGCAAAATCATTTCAGTCTCCTTTTTGTTGTAGACAGACTGCACTACAAAATTAATTAGGTGAATAAAATTGATCATGTTAATCTTTCAAGCTTTATACCTTTCACACATCCTCCATCACCTAATAATATTAAAGCAACTCAAAAATGGTTGTTTTTGCTAATCTTCAGGCAGGGTGCATCTACACTCCACCCTTACCTCAAAATAATCTATGCAATTTGCGGTAGTGTATTTCCAGGTAATTTTTTAAAAAGCGCTATTCCAAAACGCCCTTTAACCTTTGTGGCACGAGGTTTACCGAGACATCAGAATAACGAGCCCAATATATTTCAAAATAACATGACTGTGCAAAAGACACGGACTAGCTATTTCAGGTACTTTCAGTATCCAAAATATCTCTGTAGTGTAGACGTAGCCTCAGAGAAGCCAATAAAAGCAGCATATTTAACCATAAAAACTTTTATATCTCTGATTATATGTATTTCATTTTCATATGGGCTATTCTGATGGCAGTGAATTATTGTGTTTTATTTATTAAACCCTAGCATTCAAGGCCAGAGTTGGTCTGCTATTTTGGCCCCAAGAGCTCTGATAAAAGTAGCCTGGTGGACATATTCTGTTTCCTTCCAAAGACAATAGCTAAAAAGGGTTGGAAAAAAAGAACCAAGGACAAAATAAAAAGAAATGACAAGGATTATTTTCCATAAGTAGCACTAGTTTAATACTTCCTTTAAAAGAATTCATACCCCTAAAATTATCCTACAATTATGTTTCTTTTTCTTCTTTTATGATTTTCTTCTATATTGTAGTCCCTCCCTTATTTTCATTTTTTTCTCTTTTGTCTTCTACTGGCTTTCTCTCACACTTCCTTTATTTTTTAACTCTTATTCCTCCTCCTTCATATTAGTATTTATTTACTGGGTATGGATTCACATAAATGTAGGGTCAGTAGGCTTCATTTAGAATTGGAACCCTATTGATCTGAGGGTATCAGAACATAATCATAAACGATAGTATCTGCTCCAAAGAGTTTACCATCTAAACGGGGATTATATATGTCAGCTGGTGTGGGACACCAAGGTGGTGGGAGGCCGAGTGGCAGAGAAATACAAGAGGCATAGAAACAAAAGATTAACTACATCAGCCATATGTACAGTCTGGGGGCTTTTTAGTTTATTGTCTTTTAAAAAAAACAAACCAAAAAGAAACCCCCAAGTAAATGAGACTCACTAGGCAGTGATGAGAAACTTAGTCTTGTGAGTGACCCTGCTTCATCTCAGTGGGCCATAAGATTGTCAAAACCAAGTTGGTGTCCCTGGATAGGATAGTTTTGCTAACTGCACTTGCGTACCCAGAATGTTTGGGCTGTGTCGGTTGAACCATAGCACTTTGATTGGATGCAGAAAGAGTTTGCAGCTCTCACAATGTTGTGTGCAATCAGCACTCATCTCACTTCACACACTCTTACTTTATGTGTGTGTCAGTTTTGTAATACTGGTAGGAAAAAAAATTATGTGGACAAAACACAAAAGAATCTGGAAACCCTCTGTCTGGGCAATGGTAAACAAAATGTCTTGTAGGTGCCACAAGTCACCTTTGGGCCACAGGTTGCCCACCACTACAGTAAGGCATAGTCAAATAACCACTTTAAATTTTCATTTTTGATTATGAAAACTAGACTGGAATCTGTTCAACAACTTTCACTTTAATTGTAATAACGTAAGTAAAAAATGGTTCTCAGGGGCTTGAGTTATGGTGCTGAGGGGTGAGAAGGATTTCAAAATAGTCAAATCTTCTATTTTAGCCTCAATTTTTTTCTATGTTCGTCATCTAACTTGTCCATGACTTGTCTCTTACTTGTATCTCTCCTTTCATTGATTATTTTTCTTTTCTTCTGTTCCTTCTCTTTCACTTCTTTCATCTTTGGTTCTCCTATATAACCTCAATTAGCATTAAAGGTGATAAGAAATCAGATATTTGTAAAGGATCTAAATGTTATTTTCATTTGCCAAATATCCCAGACAGGAAAAGGGGCATTCAAAACAGAATTGATTTGAAGTTATTTTCCTCCCCTTCTCAAATTAATCATAAACTCTAACAGTTGTGTCAGCCGAAGATTACTTTGAAATTTCTCAGTTCAAACAAGGAAGTCAAAATGAAACTTGGGGTATATGAACCAAAGCCCAAAATAATCCATCAAATTTTCACTGCTCTATTCAAAGCTATCACATAGTCCTCACTGGAGCATGACAATGTCTGACTGCTGCAAGAGTGGGTAGTATTAGGTGTCTCAAAATTCTACCATGCATTTGTAAAAGTACTATGTTACAATCTGGAAAGACTTTGCAAATCAGTTTGACGTGTAGGAGCCTGAAATGAATTCAAAAGTTTAATTTAAAAATATTTCTGCTAATTGCACCATTTATTCTTGCTGGTTAGGACCTACAACAGCTACAAATAAATTTAGTTCATTTTAGAAAAGCCATTTTAACATTATCTTTAACACAGTAGTGGTGTGCCTCCGCAGCAGGGCTTAACTTAAAATAAGCTACGCAAATTGAGCTACGTCAATTGCTTAGCTCATTTCAAAATAGCTTAATTTCAAAATGGGGAGTGTCTACACAGCACTTATTTAGAAATAGAGCATTCTTCCTCTGACTTCCCTTACTCCTTGTACAATGAGGGTTACAGGAGTCGGAGTAAGAAGTCCTCCAGCTTGACAATATTTTGACACTATTTCAAAATAACTGCCTGCTGTGTAGACGCAGACTAAGTTATTTCGGAATAGTGCTAGTTATTTCAAAATCCTGTTGCAGTGTAGACATACCCAAAATGATCTCTCTGTTTTGGACAGGGATCAGCAGAGCATTTCTGCTATATGGTGTCCCTTCTTCCCCTGATACCTAAGCAGGCCTCTCTTGCAGGATACAGATCCCCAGGGATGGCAGATGCTGAGAGATCTAAAGTAGTTGGAGGAGACCGTCAGAATTAATGCTGGCATTTCTCCAGCTCCATTCTGGACCCATACTTTTGAGAGACAGTTCTGGAGAAAGGTGCCAGCTAGGGAGTTTTTGGTAGTTAGGTTCTGTTGGAGTTCTTCTGATGGGAAACTCAATGAACCATGCAGATTTTCCAGTCTGCTACATGTACGTAATGATTTGGATCAAGGCTTCTAAAAGAATAATTATATTTATCACATATACCATAATGTTCTTGAACCAAACTCTCAGTTGAACTAAACTTTTTTCAATGGTTCCACGCAAATTTACCTCAGCTGAGGTGCTGACATCCTGTTTTTTTAGCCTATTGTTCCAACCCCAAGATATTTTATATGTACATTACTACTTTCTCTCAATTTGTCTTTTTTTTTTCTTTTTCATAATTACGGGTTCTTTCCTGCAACATATTGAACATGTCTGCTTGGCAGTGAACATCTTTAATTCCTGTGGACTTCATGGACAAGTTTAGGAGTTAGGATTGAGGCCTAAAGACCTTAAAATGTTAAAGTGGCTTTGGAAGATTTGTATTTCATATCTGAAAAAAAAGCCAATTTAATTAAAATTCTTCTATGGCTAACTTTAATCATAAAATTAAAGTGTTTGGGTGGAAGAAGAGGAATTTAACATCTCAATTTAAGGTAAGTGTATCTGGCCTGATTTTAAAATTAATCTCTAAATTTTCCTATTTTAAATCTAAACTTTCACAATTCTTTTAACATGATATTTCATGGCCCAATATTGATATATACAATGCATATGTATACTTCTTTATTGTAGCTTATTGAAAAGAGCTTAAGTTTTGTTTTCTCTACATATCTGTCATATAATAGCCATTCTTACATTTTTCAAGCCAGATTGATGAATAGAAATTGCATTTCATATTCTTCTTTTTCTCCCTCTCTTGCTAGTGATTTGGATAATTAGCACTTCCAAGTATTACTTCTCTTAGAGAGTCAGGAAAGTGTGAAATTGTCTTATTGGTGATGACAAGGATGAAGAAATGTTCCAGAGTCATTATTACAGCTCTAAGTGTGGAGTTAAAAATAAATATAGCATATACTGTGTTCTGGAAACCAAAGCCAGAAGAAATAAAGTTTCATTCCCCCACGTTATTTAAATATTTATTGATCCAGAAGGAATTTAAGTCAGAATCATGGCCGGTGCTTTGACCTGTAATTTGCCTCAATTTTCTGCTGTAGAAAATAATTAGTTCAATTTACCATGTCCCACTACCATTTTGTTTCATCACATGCATCACTATGGTTAAGAAGGACATGGGACTCATCTGGAATAATTTGTGGAAACTGTGTATGACCTGGCTATTAAGATAGTCACTGTATGGTTATTTGGGATTATTGGAGTGCTTACCATATGCATATATTGATTTAGTTCAATAGGAAGGCTTTTAGGGAACTAGCAGGAAGTGAAACAATACATTGTTCTGAACAGGTGTATTCAGAGAGCCTAGAAAGGGGTGAGAGATGCAACTAACAGTGTAACTATGACAGTAATATTAAAAGACAAATGGATAATTGAATTGCATCAAACTATTAAATGGTAGCAAAACCACTGGTAAATGTTGTGTAGGATTCTAGCACAAAGCCTGCTAGGATGGCCTGCTAAGAGGGAGCAGGACCAATGCACCTGGAAAGTGGAGTCTAGGTGAATCAAGTTGAGAGCCAATCAGGAAACAGACAGGGAATGTAGACATGGAGCTCTCATTGCCTGCTCCCTCAGAAAAGGGAGACCTGGCATTCAAGGATTGCCAGATTCCCTGGAAAGACAGTAAAAGGAAGGAATAGGGGGAAAAGCTCTGGGAATTTTAGGCCAGGGTTGGGGGGAAGACCTGTGGGTTTTGCTTTAAGTTTGGACAATAAAACTCATATAATGTGTGAGTGGGTCTTTTGGGAGTTGACAAGAAGCCTTAGGCATTAAGCCTCATCCCAGGATATAGACCTGGGAGTTGTATAGGGACTATGACTTTGTGCACAATAGCCAAATCTACATCATAATTTCCTAAAAATTAGTTATTTGATTTTTCCAATGTCTCAGCAAGACTGGGAATATGGATGTGAACTATGTGGCTGAGAGTCAACCCAGATAAAAGGGAGGTAATCTTGGTGGATTGTGGGGAAAGCAACCAGAGGAAATGGCAAAGATTGTACTAGCCCTCTAGATTGTAGAAGATCATCTGCCTTTTATCATTGAAGTTTTCACTCTAGTTTTGTTGGACCCTTAGTTGTTTCTGGCTACTGTATTAGGGTACAAGTAGTGACCAGGATTACTTTTTACGTCTGTATTTGGCATAGAGGATGCAATTGTTCCTTTTGGTTGCAGATCTTGATATAGTAACTCATGCTTTTGTCAGCTCCAGTCTGATGCCACCAGAAACTTGATCTGGTGCCAAATCCTGTGGTCCATGAATTTAGTGAAATTTCTCATAAAGAGGTCCTCTATAGTCCAAACTATTTAGGATGTTTCTTAAGACACTAAGGGTACTGATGTTTACCTTCTGAAGTCTTAAAATGGTTTGGGTACTCTTGACTACCTTGAATATTTCTTCTTCTCCCAATTCGCATTTTTTATCAGTTAATGGAATTGAGCTAACAGACCCCTCATTCAAGGGAAAAGAAGCTATGGACATAACCTTCCTTAGAAAGAGTCTCTGATTCTAGAATTCACGTAGCTCAGGTTGGTTGCCTTTCATTTAATTTTTCAAGCAAATTTCTGGATTGCTTTTGTGAACAAGTTGAGAAGGCCGGGTCAACTTTAGCAAAGGTAAGATAATTCTTGTAATTATATTAACAGTATATTCACACCCAGAGCAATGGCTGGATTTATTTTTACTTAATAACTCTGGTCAGCTACAGCACTAAGAGAACTGAGCCACACACACTACAATTTGTAATGAAAACTTGACAGAGGACACTGACAGAGACCTATGAAGAGTCAATACCAGACCGAGCTCCAAAGGAAAAACATTTCTTTCCACAGAAGCTGTGTATTGTTAACTCCTTGATAAACTTGTAGTGACAAGATCTAGCACAGAAACTAGTATTAAGAGACAACAAAACATTATGTATATCTACCAATCCCTGAGTACTATGTTCAGCTAAACTGAAAACAGCAGACTGTTAGCAGCCACTTTTTGTATGATTAGGCTTTTTTCATAAAACAATATTCCCTTCAAATAAGTGATAACTTTCTCTTCAGTAAAACAATATTTCTCTTCAGATCTACAGAGGTTATATCATACTCATCATCACAATATCTGATGGCCTCTAACAGTACATTAAACAGTGTGACTTAACATCTGTCATGGTTTGTTCTTTCCTTCTCTGCCAAGTGTACAATGGAGTGTCTTGGTTTGATAGTTTGGGGATTATTTTCTGTAGATATGCACACTGTTGCTATGCAATAATTTTTGCATAACTGTTGATGCAAACAAATAATCAAAATCATAGAATACTATGTGTTTAAGCATGCTCTCCCTAGTTTCCTAGTGTTTTCTTTATTATCCAAATGTGGGTCTCAAAAGTAGTCTGCACAAACAATTTCAGACTAGCTAGTCTCATTATATCAATGTCACCCAGTAGTTATCCTTGAAAATGGCTAGTGTTACTCCTGTGTTTTGCTTTGATTACTGTCACGACTCCTTGTTTAACCAATGATGCAAGTTCCCGCTTGCCAGGGGACAGACATCATCCACATGGGTGGTTGTTGAAGGTAGGGCTGAGGAAGGCAAATCCCCAACCCTGCCTCCAGCCCCACCACTTCTGTCTAGTTCCCCCAACACAGACACAAGAACCAAACCGTACTCCCTCCTCCCCCCCAGTATCATGGGGAGGTGGGGCATGAGTAGCCCACGTCTCCCCAACCCCAGAGGACAGGGAGAGAGAGTGCTCAGGGGCAGCAACACTGCTCCAAGTACACCTACGGTAGGCTTTCTGGGGGCAGAGTATGGGTGGGACCAGACTGGTGGTTTGGGAAGGCAATGCCTTCCTCCACCTAGCATACTCACCATCGAGGACCATCCATGAAAGGAACCTCATCTCCTATTTCTTTATTGATCTACATTGAATGTCATTATGAGTGGAAAAGAAGTTATGGCCCTTCAACAGACATACTCTCTCTTGAAAAGACCTACCAGTGGAAGCCCATTCATACTTCTGGGGTACTGGTTTTATACTCAGTCCCTTACTTCATTGCTTCTTGTTTACATGGTGTAATCTAATTTGGAGCAAAATTCTGTCCATCATCTTATGAAGAATTACCATTCTTCATGGTTTATTATTAGTATTTGGGTATAATCCTCTTTAGAAGGGATATTAGTTCATGGGATGAGAATTAACAACTTGAGGTTCGTGGATGATATAGTTATCATCGAGGAAGATGAAGAGAAGCTAGCGAGAATGATGCATGTGCTAAATGAGGAAGGGAAGCGGTATGGACTGATTATGAATATCGATAAAATGAAGACAATGGTATTTGGAAATAAGGAAATAGGAAGGAAGATCAGTGTAGATCAGATTGAACTAGAGAACATAGAGAAGTTCATGTATTTGGGGAGCAACATGACTATAGCAAAAGCAAGAGTGAGTTTGAAGGAGATGGATAAGATCCGGAAAAGTAAAGCAATTAGCTTAGGAACGAAGCTGAGCATCTTGAAAACGTGTGCATTTAGCAGCATGTTGTACGGATGTGAGACATTCGTGATAACGAAAGATTTGAAGAGAAGGACATTGGTGTTCGAGGGGAGTTGTTATAGAAAGATCCTGAGAATAGGGTAGATGCAGAAGGTCACCAACGAGGAATTATATAGGAAGATACAGCCAAAAGAGAACCTACTGTGGAAGTTACAGCTATTCGGGCATATCTGCAGAATGAACAATGAGCGAAAAGTTAAGACCCAGGTATCGGCATAATGGATGGTCCAAATAGGAGAGGCAGACCCCACAGAGAATGGATGGATGATATAGTAGATTGGTGTGGAGTTAGTCTACAGAAACTAAGCCACTTTGCACTTGACAGGGAAAGATGGAAGGAAATAGTGAGGGAGGCATCGGACTCCAATGGGCATTGAGCCCATGGTCGTTAATGATGATGATGATGATGATATTCCTCTTTACAAGTTAACTCATGTTCCAAGTTGAATCCATGAACAGCTTGTTTCTGAAGACAAAGAACATAAGAATGGCCACACTGGATCAAACCAAAGGTCCGTTTAACCTAGTATCCTGTCTTTTGACAGTGGTCAATGCCAGATGTTTCAGAGGGAATGAACAGAATAGGCAATCACTGAGTGATTCATTTCCTGTCATACGCTCCCAGCTTCTGGCAAGCAGAGGCTAGGGCAGGAGTGGGCAATAATTTTTAATGGGGGACCACTCCAAAATTTTGGCAAGAGTCAAAGGCCGCGTGCCGAGGGGCATGCTCCCCTTGTGTAGATTCCTGCGGTTAAACTCCCCCACGGATCCACTTATCAGGGTCTGTACGGCCCAATGGTGTCGGAGCCCCTGTGCCCCAGTCTTTGAAGTATGCCCCTCTATTGGAATAAATATGGCTCTGAAGCCTAGTCCTTTCAACGCTCCCCTCTACTGGGGTAAATACGGCCCTGAGACCTAATCCACAGGTTTCAGGAAATACCTCTGCTTAGGAGCATTGCAGAGGGAGGAGTAGGGGGACCTAGGCCCTCCCACTCCACCAGGTCCTGGCCCAGGGTTCTATGGGTGTGTTTAAACTACACCCCTCTGCCGACAGAGGGATGTAGATTAGGC
>CM057845.1:184988909-185006418 GCA_030068395.1 Apalone spinifera
AACTTTTCCGTTAAAAGTATTTCCACAAAATCATGCCAGTCTAGACGCAGCCTACATGTAATGAATGGCATTATGATTACAGCTTTTAACAGCCAGGACATGCAGGGGCTCAACCCTCACATTTGAGTGTTAAAGGGCCATAGAGATTCTCCTCCTTAACCAAATCAAACATAGTTAGCAGATGTCAATCCATCAAAAGTGCAAGTGTTTTCTTATCTAAAAGACTGAAGAGATCTTGCTGGATCTAATGCCCCTGGTCTTACATATGCTTCATTTAATATTTGCATATGTATTTAAAACAGAAGTGAACAATAATTTTTTTTCAGGGGGAGGCACTCCAAGATTTTGGTAAGTGGTCAAGGATCACATTTTTCTGTGGAGGGAGAGTGAGGACTGGGATGGAGGTTGGGTGCAGAAGGGAGCTCAGGGTAAGGAACTGGGGTGCAGGAGAGGGTATGACGTTTGAGAAGGAGTTTGGGTGAAGGAGGGGGGCTGTGAGGAGGGAGGTACAGAGGGTTTAGGTGATGACCTGGGGCAAAGAGTTGGAGTGCAGGAGGGGCAGGGGTGCAAGAGGCATGCTCTGGCCAGGAAGTGCTTACCTAGGTGACTCCTAGCCAGCAATCCAGCAGGACCCTCAGGCAGGCTCCCTGACTGATGCAGCCCCAGGGCTCAGAGTGGCTGGCTGCTCCTTGAGCACCTCTGGCAGGGAGGGGAACAGAGGGGATAGCTTCACATGCTGTCCCCACCCCCAGCACTATCTCTCAGCTCCCATTGGTTGGTTTCCATTGGCTGCCCACGCCCCCAGCAGCACAATACAGAACCAGCCAATGGTAACTGAGAGATTGTGCTGGGGGAGGAGGCAATAAGTGAAGCTTCCCTCCTCCCCAAGAGAGGCAAATGGAGCAACTAGCCACTCTGAGCTCTGTGGGTGCTCTTTGCCTAAGGGCGGCTGTGGGTCAGACTGAAAGACTTGATGGGCCTCATACGGCCTGCAGACTTTATCTTGCCTGCCCCTTATCTAGAGACTAAGAGCACCATAGTTTCTGTTAATATTCTTCTTCTATTTAACCCCAAAATGTAGTTTATCTACTACAATTAATGGAGCAGACACTTTATGTGTCATAGGATTATTTTCTGTGGGCAAAAGGGGGAAATTATTTTGCAGGAATTTATTAACCAGAAAAATTATTGGAAAGGCTAAGATGTCCTAAATAAAAAATAAGAATAATGGACTAAATACTGTTCACTTCCCTTATGAAAGTGGTCCAAATAATCTCTTTAAGACTTTTTACAAAGCAAGGAGGATTTGTCTCTGTATCTGTACTTCAGAAAATTGATATATTCAATGGTATGCAATACAGTTTGAGAGAGAGATACAAAGTAGGTGAGATAATACTTTTAATTGAACTTATTTCTTTTGGTAGATGGGGCAAAGTTGAGAACTTGGTTGAGTAAACAATATTGCTTCACCTAACTTGTCTATCTCATCTTCTGGGACCAGCATATCTACAACAGTGTGTACCACACTGTTTGGCATTCAGCACAGTCCTGAACTTATGTGATCCACAGAAGAATATGAACAGGTTTGCCCATATCTAATGACGTGGTGCCTTTGAAAGGTTACAAAGAATAAAGCACCAAATCACATTTGGTCATTCGAACCCAGCATAACCATAGATGTGAACTGTTCTGTGATTTTCCTAATAATATCAAGTCAGGAAATACTGTGGGACAGATTGATTACATGTCTTTTACTTTAAACAAACTATTTTCTAGATTGCCATTTATTTTAAGAGGTGGCAGCTTTTTTCCCATGAAGTCTGTAATATCGTTCCGTGTCAACCAGTGGATGACCATAAAAAAAAGAGAGAGAAACTTAGAATGATGAGAGCAGCAGTTTGAAGAGTTCACATGAGCACAGTTACCTATTTCCCAACAATTGCTGTAGAATTTCACAGTATCTCAGAATAACTCTGTTTTACTCAGTGGGGAAAACGCATGTGCTATTTTCAGTCCTTTTTGTTCAGTACACAACAAGAGAACATATACATTTGCTATCTGTCACTACTCTGTGTCTGAACCATACTTCCTCAAAAACTCCACTGTGAGTACTGCACTCTGTGGTACTTTTTCTTTGTTCCAGGTACACTTCTCTACAGTTAAGCAGATGATCTCTTATTCTGTGAAACAGCTTTGTTTTTGTGAAACGCAGAAGGCTTTTATAGGACCAAAGCCATTCGGACTATATCTAAAACACCTGTTATTTATAAGGTATGTGATTATTGTAATGATATGCTTTTGAACTTTAGACACGAAGAGGCACAGTACATTTTCAGCATGTGTGGGTGTTTCTAGCTGCTGACTGCCATTAATGTTAATCGGAATAGCATTGGAATATTGGTCCTTTTAACAATCAGCTTTCCTGTTCAAGCAGTAATTAGAAAAATAGTGCATTCCTGAAATCAAAACACAAAACTTAAACTGTGTTTAAGTGACAGACAAGCTTTGCTTTACTGATCCAATTAACAAAAAAAAAACCCTTATGATATGTGTCTGCTGTTCAAAAAGAAGTGACATATATTCAGTGTCTGGATTCACATTCAGAACTAGCTCCACACCCTGAGGAACTCTGATTAAAATGAAAACAATTACAGCAAAGGCTTCCATGCATACCCTGCATCGTTTCTTTCTTTTGATGCTATGGTAAGCAGTCTGTTTAATCACATATTTAATTTCTGAAAGTGATACTTCAAAAAAAATTAACAGTACTCACAAGCACTTCTAATTCTAATGCTCATGAATAAAGAGAAAGGTGAGGAATTGTGTTTAAAACAGATAAATAATATTTGCCAAAAAGTAGACCTGTTAAATTGAATCTTCTTCTCTAAACTATTGTACCTCCATCCTCATTTTTCTTCAGAAGAGGAAGATCTTTTTTTGTTTTAGTTCCGTGTTGAAAATAAATAAAAATACAACCTACAAACAGTAGTCAATTGTTTGCCACCCAATACTAATTCTCATAGCAATCTTGCCTGAAATTAATAGATATTATTTAATATAAATTTCATGTTGTGATAAAAGTATAATGAAATAAAACTAAACTAAGTGTAAGAGCTCTGGAGACCAAACTGTAGAATTTACTGGGGAAGAGTCAATATGGTTTTTGCAAAGGGAAATCAGACCTCACCAATCTGCTAGAATTATTTGAGGGCCTCAAGCATGTGGACAAGTGGGATCCAGTGGATGCAGTGTGTTTAGATTTTCAAAAAGCAATTGACAGGGTCCCTCCCCAAAAGCTGTTAAGTAAAATAAATTGTCATGGAATAAGAAGGCAGGTTCTTTCATATCACCAAATGGATAAGGCCAGTGGTTCTCAAAGTTTTGTATTGGTGATTCTTTTAACAGAGTAAGCCTCTGTGAAGGCCCCCATACAAATTAAAATACATTTTCAAATATTTAACACTATTCTAAATGTTGGCAGTGAAGTGGGATAATTGGTTAAAAGATAGCAAAGGATAGGAATAAATGGGCTGTTTTCAGAATGGAGAGAGGTAAATAGTTGTGTCCCCCAAGGGTGATGAGGGAGTTGGCAGATGTCATTGAAGAGCCAACTCGTGTAGATCGGAGGAGGTCCCAGACGATTGAAAAAATACAAATGCTTTATTAAATGGACTTATGGACACAAATATGCATAACTCAAAAATGCTTGGGACAAATGGCCTGAGCTAACTTATCAGTCTTAATGTCATAATCCACTGGGTCTGTGTATCTTATTTTGGTGTATGTATCATTCTTGTGTGGATTAGATATATAGAGTATGGAATGCTTTATGGTTTTAAAAATGCAAATGCAAACCATAAAGGGTGTATCCATCAAGGTCTGGTCATCTGTAAACAACCCTTTTGTCCTTTAAATCTTAGCAGTGGTTGGTCCTAGTGGTTGGTGACCTACCTAACTGGTAGGGCTGGCTAGGTTATTTTTCCACATAAGGTTGGAATGTAGAAACAGAATTCCCTCCAAAAGGTGGAATCTATAAAACAACAGGAAGCTAGGAGTTTCTTTGTCGCTAGCTGGTGTGGCACATCCAGGAGGATAACTAAAGACCCCGGGAAAAAGGAGACTTCCCTGGTTTTGGAGGCTTAGCTGGAATAAGAACAATTTTAGGATAAGTTTGTAATAAGTTTGTACTGAGGTTTTAGTTTTAGAATTAGATAAGTATTTTATATTATTTTAAGTTTTTAATCTACTTTGCTCTGCCTGTTTTCACTTACAACCTCTTAAATCCTATTGCTTGTACTTAATAAAATCACTTTTATTTGCTATCAAGACCAGTGTACATAATTGTTACCTGGAGTAGCAATCAGTGTGTACTTCTGCCTTTCATTGTTAAAGAGGGCTTACCTAAATAATTCATTTGGGGTACTGATCCTATTTGGGGAGTGGTATCCCAGGAAATTGGGCCCAGAACTGCACTTTCCTTGGACCTGAAGAGTTTCAGTGTCTGTAACTGTTCCTCAGGGGGTGGGGGAAGAAGCAGTGATCTCAGCTCTGTGCCTTGGCTGGGAGAGCAGGGATCTGGCCCGCAGGACAGGGTGGTAAGAAGCCCCAGAGAGCAGGAAGGTGAGTGTTAGTGGCTTGTCATCCCCATAGAAAGCATCCCCAAGGGGTTTTCTATGATCGTATCCCATCACACCACCTTTATAATAAGGAAGAAGGACAATCCAGGGAACTACAGAATGGTCAGCCTCACATCAGTCGCCAGAAAAATCATGGAGGGGATCCTCAAGGAATCCATTTTGAAGCACTTGGAAGAGAGGAAAGTGATTAGGAATAGTCAACATGGATTCACCAAGAGCAAGTCATGCTTGACCAACCTGACTGCTTTCTATGACTAGGTAACTGGCTCTGAGGACATGGGGAAGTTGATGGATGTGATATACCTTGACTTTAACAAAGCTTTTGATGTGGTCTCCCACATAATTCTTGCCAGCAAGTTAAGCAAGTCTCGATTGGATAAATGGACTGTAAGGTGGCTAGAAAGCTGGCTAGATTATCAGGCTCAATGAATAGTGATCAACAGCTTGATGTCTGGTTGGTGATCAGTTTCAAGTGGTGTGCCCCAAAGATCAGTTCTGGGGCCAGGTTTGTTCAACATCTTTATTAATTACCTGGATGACGGGATGGGTTGCACCCTCAGGAAGTTTGTGGATGTCACTAAACTAGGGGGAGAGGTAGATATACTGGAGGGTAGGGATAGGGTCCAGAGTGACCTAACAAATTGGAGGATAGGGTCAAAAGAAATCTGATAAGGTTCAACATGGACAAACACAGAGCCCTGCACTTGGGATGGAAGAATCCCAAGCACTGTTACAGACTGGGGCCTGACTGGCTAAGCAGCAGTTCAGCAGAAAAGGACCAGGGGATTATAGTGTATGAGAGGCTGGATATAAGTCAACAGTGTGCCCTTGTATCCAAGAAGGCAATGGCGTGTTAGGGTTCATGAGGAGGAGCATTGCCAGCAGATCTATAGCAGTGATTATTCCCCTTTATTCGGCACTGGTGAGGCCACAACTAGAGTATTGCATCCAGTTCTGCCCCACCCCTACCCCCAGAAAGGTTGTGGATGCATTGGAGAGAGTCCAGCGGAGGACAACAAAAATGATTAGGGGGCTGGAGTACATGACTTATGAGGAGAAGCTGAGGGATTTGGGCTTGTTTAGTCTGCAGAAGAGAAGAAAGAAGGGGGATTTGATAGCAGTCTTTAACTACCTGAAGGGGGTTCCAAAAAGGATGGAGAGGCTGTTCTCAGTAGTGACAGATGGTAAAATGAGGAGCAATGGTCTCAAGAATCTCTATCTCTAGAGGTTTTTAAGTCTCAGCTTGACAAAGCCCTGGCTGGGATGATTTCATTAGGGTTGGTCCTGCTTTGGGCAGGGATCTGGACTCGATGACCTCCTGAGGTATCTTCCAGCCCTATAATTCTATTATTCTAATTTATTCATAAATTATCCAAGAAAAGGGGTATATAATGAAGTGGCAACATTTGCATATGATAGAATACTATTTAAAATAGTTAAGTTCAAAGCAGAATGTGAAAAGCTACAAAGGAATCTCACAAAACTGAGTAACTGGGCAACAAAATAGCAGATGAAATTCAGTGTTGATATATATAAAATTATTCTCACTGGAAAATGTAAGCCCAATTATACATATAAAATAACGAGGTCTAAATTAGCTGTTTCCTCTTAAAAAAGCAATCTTGGAGTCACTGTGAGTTCTCTTTAAACATCCACTCAATGTGTAAACCACAGTGAAAAAAGCTAACATAATGTTGGGAATAATTAGGAAAGGAAAGGAAAATATATTCTTCTACATAAATTCATAGTACACCCCCATCTTGAATTCTGCACACAGATGTGGTCACCCCATTTTAAAAAAGGTTATATTGGAATTGGGAAAAGTACAGAGAAAAGCAATAAAAATTATTAGAAGTATGGAACAATTTCCATATGAGGACAGATTAAAAAAACTGGGACTTTTCAGCTTAGAAAAGAAGCAGCTAAGTGAACCAATGATAGAGGTCAATAAAATCATGACTATTATGGAGAAAGTAAATAAGTATTATTTAGTCTTTCACAGAACACAAGAACCAGAGGTCACCGAGTGAAATTAATAGGCATCAGGTTTAAACAAACAAAAGGAAATATATCTTCATACAATATACAGTCAACCTGTTGGGACTCATTGGTAGAGGATATTGTGGAGTCTAAAAAAACTGGATAAATTCCTGGAGAATGGGTTCATCAGTGGCTAATAGTCAGGATAGGAAGGGATTCAAAACCATCCTCTAAAGTGTTCCTGAGTTTCTGCAAAAACTGGAATGGGTGACAGGATGTATCACTCAATGATTACCTGTTCTATTCATTCCTTCTGAAGCACCTGGCATGGGCCACTGTTGGAAAAAAGAATACTAATCTCAATGGACCGTTGGTCTGACCCCGCATAGCCTTTCTTATATTTTTATAGTCTAAATTATTTTCTTCAGTTCAGGGAGAAGATTTGTAGTCACACTTGGAACAAAGATTTCATTTATATATGGTTTGGAAAGGGTTAATAAATGTTTAACAGATATGAAAAACATTTTACAGATATGAGCACAACAATAAAAAGTGTTATAGATGTTTATAAACCCTGGTTCAACTCTGTAGAAATCTATGAGATTTGATTAATCAATTATTAAAACATCTATTCATCATTTATTAACTTTTTATATATTATTTATTATTACCTAAATATAAATTGTGCAGTTTGGCTAGACACCTAAGCTAGCACACATTATTTCTCAGTGACAAGTGAAATCCTTGCTTTGGTCTTCTGGCTGGGATATGCCACATATTAGAAATAAGCATTATGTGATCATAAGGATCTAGATTCAGAAAAGAAAGATTTATGCAGAGGTATTTGTCCACACAAGATAAACAAAGTATAATCTATCATGTGTAACCCCATTTTCCTTTTTCTCAGTAGCTCAGTAAATGAAATTGGGTAGATCTTCCAACACAATGAAGATGTGTAGGTACGTTTCCTCTGATTAAATCTATAGGGGATATAAAAGCTGTTTGAGTTATTACAGAGAAATGAACGTTTTGTAAGATAATCTTGTGATGCATTCTACAAGTCTGGCAAGATGCCCAAGAGGCAGTTTAGCATATCTTAGTAATGGCAAGTTCCCTTAATTCTGCCCATGAGGAAGCAATCCTTTCCACTGAATGAGTTTTAATTTCAAAGGCAAAGGTCCTGTGCTGAGAACGCTCTTCCTCTTTTAGGAAATAATCCACATGCTTAATGTGTGCCTGGAGACCATAGAGATTTCTGAAAAGTAAGAGC
Source organism: Apalone spinifera (assembly GCA_030068395.1). NCBI lineage: Eukaryota > Metazoa > Chordata > Testudines > Trionychidae > Apalone > Apalone spinifera. The sequence goes on from CM057845.1 coordinate 184,996,797, forward strand.
AATCTCTCAGTGTTTTCATAATGCCTGAAAATAATTTCTACTTCCATTCTCTAGCTATAGTAACCTCTCTTTTCCTGGAAGCATGTAGCTTGGGACTCAGAGTCTCCAATCAGATTTTGAAATGTACATGGTTGCAAATGGCTTTGAGCGGAAAGGTCATGTCAGGACCAAAGTACCATAAAAAGAATCTAGATACTTTACATTTTCATAGGAAAATCAGTAAGTAGGGCTGCCTTCCCTCTAGTTTTCCTGGTGATCTGTTTAGTGAAGAGGGTCCTAGGCTGGAGAGCTATCACTGAGAATTCGTAAATATACCGTCTAGGCATTATTTTATGGAAGATTTGTGTAGTGTATTATATGGCAGGTCACACTAGATGATCACAAAGATCCTTTCTGGCCTTGTATTCTATGAATTTGTGTAATGCTAGAGATTGAGATCAATGATTTGAAAACGTGTGATGTGAGACCATATATGAACATCTTATTCTGCATCATTGTTTCTGCTGCTTTGTGAAATTTCTGAACTTTAAATTGTCACTATGCCCTTGATCTAGCCATGTCTTTTGAACTTTCCTTTATATAAAAACTAGCAAAATCTGGATCAAAGAGTGAGTATCAATGCAATCCTAAAATAGAGGTGTAAGTGTGGGTGAGGAGGGGTGGCCAACTGACTTCCCCAAAGATGAAAAGATTGATTGGGGTTTCCAGAATAAAATAAACTCCTTGAGCAGCAGCTCTCAGGTCCAAGAAACCAAACAAATGTATTGAGTAGTTAGGTCTGAGACCAGAAATATGGGCTACAGACCAAAAGCGGCCCACGTAATTAGAATTTGATCAGTGTCTGGCCTATGAGCAGTGGGTTACATAGGCTGGGGGAATCTGTGCCTCCCCAAACAGCCAGGCATAGCCCCATTCGCCATCCACCCGACTCTGTGTCCTACCCCCATTTGTGTGACTGCTCGACAGTCTCCATATACTCTGGCTAGGTTTGAGGGACTGGGGTCATGTACCACCCTGCCCACATTCCTGGTGGTCTGGAGCTGGGGAGTCTGGGCAACACGCTGCCTGTCTTCCTCACATGCCAAGGCTTCGGGAAAGGCAGCTAGCAGTGTGTACCTCCTGCATTCCCTGATCTTTGGAGCTGGGGAGGCTGTGGCTGCAGCTGCATACTACATGCCTTCCCTGCATTTGCGGCCTGAGGAGATTGCAGATATGCACCACCCATATTTCTCATGCTCCAGAGCAGGGGTATGTTTGACTGGGGCTGCATGCCACCAACCTTCCCAGTCTTCTAAAGTGTTGGCGGGTTGGAGGGGGGAGCTAATCTGGGCAGGATTTGGGGATATAGGCTTGAGCAATGGGATGGAAGGAGCTGATGCCTATACAGACCACTGTGATCAAGTACAACCAAGATTATTACATTCTGGTGTTATTAATTTTTATTATTATGACAAAGATGGTTGCATTATACTTCATTTCATGCAGATTAACTGTAGTTCTTGCACATATGCTCCTAAAGTGAAATTCTAACCTAACTGAAGTCAATGGGAGTTTTCCATTTACATCAATGGAGTCAAGATTTACTTATGTGTAAAATGTACCTCAGGGGTAGGTTTTGTCCCTTTCAAAATAACCCACCCAATACCCAGGAAGGTTGCACATGGTATCTTAACTTAGCCCAATTCTGCATATGCATCAGGTTTTAATTACATGATGCTAAGATCTTATTTATTCAGCACGTGTCATAGAAAAATTAAATTATGTTTAAATCTCCATAGACTGATAGCAATTGTATTGTGTGCAGTCCTCTTTATTTCTGCTTTAATAAGTTGTTTGAAAATGTTTCTTCCTCATTCTCTGCACATCATGTAATCTGTGCACTGAATGAAGCAGGGACTTTTTCACAGAATAGTTTTATACAACCACATCATTCAATATTGCATGAGTCTCTACCACAAAGTTGGTTGGTATTATGCTTCTTCATCGAGTAGTGTCCCTGAGGGTGCTCCATTCGAGGTGCTGGGCTTGTCCCAGCACCGTGAAACTGAATAATCTTCATCAGCAGTAGCCCTACGGGACTGTGCATGCGCACCTGCTGCCTCGCGCCGCTCACGCCGCTCAGCTGAGCGTGGTCCGGCCCCATCAGTTTCCTTCCAACCATCCGCGGCCGCAGATGGAGTTAGGACATGCTCCCTCTCCGGTCTGAGGAGAACAGGAGATTAGTTTAGAAATATAGGTTTTGTCTCTTGACAGTTCTTTAGTGTTAGAGTAGTTGTTTTTAATAGTTATAGTTCTATTCAGTTTAAAAAAAAAGTTTTTCCGTCCTAGTTCTACATTTTTCGTTCAGTAGCCAAAAATAATAATATAAATAGCAGAAGAGGATCATGCTGGGGTCACCTGGCTTTAAGAAATGCACACAGTGCCAGGATGCCATGCCAGCATCAGATGGGCACTCACGGTGCATCAAATGTCTGGGCAATGGGCACATCCTGTTGAAGTGCTCACACTGCACAAAACTGATCGCATGTGCCAGGCACGACCGAGAAATGAGGCTGAGGGTGCTTTTATTTAATAAAGCCCTCCAGACTCCCGACAAGAACAAGCCACCCTCTGCTGCCTCAGGGATGCATAAAGCTTGTCTATTCTCTAAGGAGCCCCTCCAAAAGACATCTAAGCCCTCTGCGAGGGTGAGTGTTGGGGGTGACACACTGGGCACCTCTGGCATCCTGCCGAGGCACCCCGCTGAGAAGACGGGCAAGGGCCACAGCGCCTTGGCCCCAAGTCTTGCCCGCTCTAAGGACCCGATACTGGCACCTTGCACAGGGCTATGGGCTGAGTCGGCACCGGCAACAGCTCCAACGGCCATTCTGAAGCCGGCAATAGCCGCCCTAGCACTGGCTTACTCGGCACGTGCGCAGACGAGCGCGATTCTGCCAGCACCCACAGCAGCGGTGCTGGCGACTTCAGCTCCGCTCTCCACAGTGCCGGAGGCACCGGCACCAGTGCTGCAGGCAGGCATCGGGACTATGTAGCCCTCTGCACCAGAATTTCCTCCTCTGGCCCCGAAACAGCTGACTGCTCCATCGGCATTGGTGCTTCAGTTGAACAGCAGCTGTTCAATCAAGGCTGCTTCATTGCCAGCCAGTCCACTGCAGATGGCACCGTCTTCCCCTCTCAATAGTCGATGCTGACCAAGGCACAGCGCAAGTCAGGACGTGCCCGAACACCATCTCCTACCCCAGACCAAGCTGTGTTTTCACCTGGACCCTTGTCACAAGCCTCATCCTACTCTGGTAGCCATCACCACGCTCCTTGTTTTACCTCCACCAGAAACCGTTACTACAGGTCACCTCGTCACTCACTGTCACAACGGTATTATCAAGCTCACTATTCTCGATCTCCATCTCGTTATTCCATGAGATCTATTTCACCAAGGTCCTCAAGACCCTCAAGATACTCACATCGATACGGAGCACTAAGAGGGTATTCTCCAAGATACTCCCTGGGATCATACCATCACAGATGATATTATGACCATTACTATGATGACCGCCCTTCCTCACTCAACAGACAGTACCCACGTTCACAATCTCCGCGTTCCAGTAGCCCGGTGTCTCCACATCGTGCACCATTAGAATAACCCCCTGCTGCAGCTCCACCAACTTCTGTGGAGGACATTACTTCAGTCCCTAGCCACGAGGAACAAGAGGACAACCACACTCCATGCCAGGAGCAACAGAGCCCCGATTCCCTTGTCAACCACTCATCTTCGTCGCCAGACGATGCAGTTTTTCCTTGGGAATTGTCTCTGACAGAAGATCATAAGAAGTTTCAGGAGCTCTTAAAGAGAGTTGCTCAATTTCAGGACATTCAAACTACAGATGTGCAGCAAAAACAGCGCCGTTTGCTGAAGAATTTGCAACCTTCCCAGAAATCAAAGCCGGTGCTTCCCTTTGATGAGGCCATCTTGGAGATTGCCGATGACATCTGGCAGACTCCAGCTACTTCTTTACCAACCAATAAATGATCGGATAAGAAGCATTTCATAAGCCAGAAGGGTATGGAGTTCTTGTTTACCCACCCCCAGCCCAATTCCCTCGTCGTGGATGCCGCACAACAGAGGTCAAAGATGACACAAACCAAAAACACCTCAAATGACAAAGAGGCTTAGCATCTAGACATTTTAGGCAGAAAAGTGTATTCTTCTGCCACCTCGGCCCTGAGAATGTGTAATTATGCGGCTCTCCTAGTAAATCACGATTTCGACAACTATTCAAAATTAGTCCCTCTTTTAGAACATTTGCCAGAGTCTAAACGTCAAATTCTAAAGATGGTAATACAGGATGGCTACACAGCAGCTTGAACAGCATTGCAGATTGCACTTGACACGGCCGACGCAGCAGCTTGAACCACAGCTACAGCTGTAGTCATGCGTCGTGCATCTTGGTTGCATCAAACTGCTGTCCCGAAAGACCTACAAACCCAGGTCGAAGACTTACCTTTTGACCACCAGTCGCTCTTTGCTCAATCCACCGATCAGGTATTTCACTCGGGCAAAGACTCATGCATGACCTTGAGAACGTTGGGGATGTACACGCCTCCGTACAGACTCAAGAGATACATGCCCTACAACAAACAGAGGCCCTTCTCTTACGTGACACCTTGTGCTAGACTGTATGAGCAGCAGAGGCCAAGACAACGTCTGCAAAAACAATGGCAACAACCTAACAAAGCGCCCGTCCACCAGCAGGGTCGGCAGCTAGTTTGGCGTGTTGATCAAGGGACTGTGCATCACCCCTTTGACGGAGGCTCTACACAACGTGCAAGGCTTATGCCATCATCGGTTGAGCCTTATCAACAGCATTGGTCTCTTATATCCACCGACCGTTGGGTCCACGACATAGTCACTTCAGGATACGGCATCCCTTTCAACTCAATCCCTCCCCCCTTTCCCACCTTCCCTGTCCCTTTTCAGGGACCCCTCTCACGAGACTTCTACAGCAAGAGGTCTCTTGTCTGCTTACCATAGGAGCAGTGGAGAGGGTCCCAACTCAGTTTCACAAGAAGGGGTTTTACTCTCGGTGACCCAGAAGAAGTCAGGGGGCTGGAGACCTATCCTGGACCTATGCTGGATCAACCGTCACCTGCGGAAACAAAAATTCAAGATGGTCACGTTAGCCTCTATCATCCCAGCTCTCAACAAAGGGGATTGATTTGCGTCCCTCGATCTACAGGATGCCTATTTTCATATAACGATACATCCAGCCCACAGACGATTCCTTTGGTTTGTGGTGGTCACAGACCATTACCAATACCACGTGTTACCTTTTGGACTTTCAGCAGCACCACAAGTTTTTTCCAAGACCCTGGCGGTGGTGGCGGCTTACCTTCAATGCCTAGACGTCATGATTTTCCCGTATCTAGACGATTGTCTATTAAAGGCTCCTACCCTCAACGAGGCTACACGGGCAGTTGCCACTACCAAGATGGTGTTCAAGGCTCTGGGACTCGTAATCAATTTTGAAAAGTCCTCCCTGATGCCAAGTCACAGCCTAGAATTCATCGGTGCAAGACTCGATTCACTGACCACAAGGGCATACTTACTCACAAAGAGGTTCCAATTGATCTGGGACTTGGTCCAGACTATATCAATTTCTCCCACATACCACATACTTCCCTGTCTACAGCTGCTGGGGCATATGGCTACCACCACATATGTGGTGCCGCACGCAAGGCTCCACATCCGCACCCTCCAGCACTGGCTATTCACTGTTTACACGCCGAGTGTACACGGCACAAGCAGGACAATCTCTATTCCCAAACACGTCAGGACCTCACTAGCATGGTGGGATAATCCCAAGAATATGCTAACAGGGGTCCCCTTTCATGGGCAGAAGTCCTCACTGCAGATCACAACGGATGCTTCCTTGCTCGGCTGGGGTGCCCATTTGCAGGAGCATCAAGCTCAGGGTCTCTGGACGCCCCAAGAATCCCTGCAGCACATAAACTTCCTCGAATTACGAGCAGTATTCAACGCTTGCAGGCATTTCCTCCACATAATCCGAGGTCTTACGATCCAGATTCTCAGCGACAACATATGCACAGTTTATTATATCAACCGGCAAGGCAGCATGTGCTCACGCCCCCTCTGCGCAGAGGCCATACGTTTGTGGAACTGGGCAATTTGGTACGGTATCGCCCTTACTGCATCATACCTTCCCGGCAAGGTCAATGTCATCGCCAATACCCTCAGCAGGCACTTCTTTCCCCAACACAAATGGGAGTTACACAATGAAGTTGTATGTGATCTCTTCCAACTCTTGGGGTTCCCCAGTCTACACCTCTTCACCACCCGTCACAACAGAAAGTGCCATCGTTATTGCTCCTGAGCGGGCGTCGGCACAGATTCCTTGGGGAATGCCTTCCTACTCGACTCTGGAGTCGTCACAACCTGCTCTACGCCTTTCCTCCTATCCCGCTCATTCCGAAGTTGCTGGAGAAGATAACATTGGAGGGTACAACAGTAATTTTGATAGCACCCTTTTGGCCCTGACAAATGTAGCTGACGCAATTGTCGCAAATGTTGGTGGCCCAGCCATGACAACTACCGAGGCTGTCCAATTTACTGTCTCAGCAACGCGGTACAATGATCCACCCGCACATCGATTGCATGCACCTCATGGCGTGGCTCCTAGCTGGCTCAAAGCACCTGAAATGACCTACTCTCAGGCTGTGAAGCATGTGCTGATAAACAGCAGATGCGAGACTTACCTCTATAAATGGTGCCAGTTCCAGTCTTGGTGTTCAGCAAGAGATTTCGACCCTCTTTCCTTACCTATCCAGCAGGTGCTCGATTACATTCTGCACCTAAAAATGGCAGGGTTGGTGATTTCTTCCATTAGAGTTCATCTGGTGGCAATTTTGGCCTTCCATCTTCCCATCGACGATCATTTGGTGTTTGCACATCCACTCACCAAAAGATTTTTAAAGGGGCTTGAGAATCTATATCCGGGTCACAAGATCTCACCAGAACCGTGGGACTTGGCTTTAGTCTTGGACACTCTGAACTCGTCCCCCCCCCACTTTGAGCCGCTTACGACGTGTGATCTACGGATGCTCACAATGAAGGTGACGTTCCTGCTTGCCATGACGTCAGCGCGGCGAGTGAGTGAATTAGCGGCTCTCTTCACCGACCCACCATACACAATATTCTCTGAGCATGGTGTACTGCTTCGTGTCCATCCCTCCTTTCTACCGAAAGTGAATTCCATTTTTCATATAAACGAACTCATAAGCCTGCCGACATTCTATCCAAAACCTCATTCCTCACCGGAAGAGCCACACCTGCATACCTTAGATATCAGACGAGCGCTGACCTTCTACCTTGACAGAACACATGCTTTCAGAAAGTCTCAGTGCCTTTTCCTATCTATGGCTGAGTGTTCAGAAGGCCAACAGCTCTCCGCACAACGCATTTCCAATTTGATTGTCTCTTGCATCACACAATGTTACGCCTTGTGTAATAAATCACTACTGAGGCGACCTCATGCCCACTCTACCAGAGGCATGGCCACATCCACTGTTTACCTTAAGGAGGTACCCTTGCAGGACATATGCCGTGCAGCAACTTGGGCATCTGCTCTTACCTTCGCCAGACACTATGCCCTCATGAAAATATTGAAGAACTGACTCAGTGGTGGCCCACGCTGTTCTGTCCACAGCGCAGAGGCCATAAGTCCGGAGCACACATATAGCATTGGACCACTGCTGTATATTCATCTCAAGTGGAGCACTCTCGGGGACACTACTCGACTAAGAAGAGAGAGTTACTCACCTTGTGTAGTAACGTCTGTTCTTCGAGATGTGTGTCTCTGTGGGTGCTCCACGTCCCACCCTCCTCCCTGCTCCAGAGCTTCTGTTCTCTCTTTTTCAGATACTCCCGGTTGTGAGGAAACTGACGGGGCCAGACCACGCTCAGCTGAGTGGTGCAAGTGGTGTGAGGCAGCAGGTGTGCATGCACGGTCCAGCAGGGCTACTGCTGATGAATGTTCTCCGGTTTTGTGGCGCCGGGACAAGCCCAGCACCTCGAGTGGAGCACCCACGGGGACACACATCTCGAAGAACAGACGTTACTCCACAAGGTGAGTAACTCTCTCTTTCTAATTACAGAGTTAAATCATTATTCTGCAACTCATAAGAAATTCATCAGTTTTAAAGTCCTGAAAGCACACTCATCTTATATTCACATTTTTGCGCACACATACAGACACTATAGCTAAATGGTAATTTTAAAGACTAACACTACATACCTACTTAATGTTCCCTAAAAACTAATACACACACACGCAATTCTCACCAATTTCTCACCAATGCTCCTGTAAAGGTGTCATCACACATGAGAAAAGTAATTTCTCCCCAGCTCCAGCGGTGGAGGTGGCTCTGAGGTGCTCAGCTTTTTCACCTCTCCCAGCAGCAGCCTTGTCTCTACTGAGTTGCTGCAGAGACAACAAAGAGTGCTTATTGCTGTGCTCCTTTTCAGTGATAGAACCCTCATTACTCATGACAGGGCCCAGGGTAGAGACTACAGGCAGGAAGTGAAAGTATTTTGTTTGCTTCTGCATGGGAAGATGGTGAAAATAATTTCAGATTCCCATCCATTCGTGTCTGAAGATATACAAAATCACAGCAAACACAACTCCCAAATAAAATTTAATTGTAAATTTTAAGACTTTAAAAACATATTTCAGAGTCTTATCCATGTCTATATGTACAGTGCTGCATCAGTGCAGCTGTACCAATGCCATTTGGTAAAAATAAATGCTCTGGTGGCGTAATAAGGCCACTTCCATGAGCAGCAGCAATGTCAGCGGGAGAATCTCTCCCAACAAGTTAGTGCTGTGCACATGAGTGCTTATGCTGGTGTAATGTCTGCTGGGCTCTGAGGGGTGGGTTTTTCCAGTTTAAGTTCTGCTGACATAGGCTGTAGTGTAAACATAGCCTAAAGTCTACAAACAGTCTAAACAATGACTAAGAACTGTGTACACGCTCATCCTCCATCTGTCCACCAATAAATCCATTTATGCTAAATTCCATACCATACACACCATCTGCCCATAGTATTTTATCCACACTTCTGACGTACAATATAAAGCTGCAGTTCACATTCTATAAATACAGATCTACCTTTCACATCTTATTTATGGACTACTGACTAGAATTCAGACTCATCTACTCTAAAATTACCCATTGTCAGTGGGAAACATTACCATCTCACCTTTTATCCTGAAAATACAATCAGGTGTGTGGCGGGGGGATTTAAAAGCCCACCAATACTATCTTTTAGCCATAATCTAGAGAGCCCAATCTATCTTATCCACACAACAAAGTATATCTATACAACAAAAGCCTAGCCCGCTAAATCTTCTTTATTAAGCCTGAGATACTGCACACTATTGTATGGGCATGTCTACACTAGAAAATAATTTCAAAATAACTTATCATATATATAGTAGCCCATTGTCTGTGAGTCTGTAACGCTGACGTACACAGCCACGCCCCCTGGCCGTGTACGTCAGCGCCCCGCCCCCCTTTCCCTCCCTCCCTGGCAGTTCGGCCGAGCGCT
>CM057845.1:185039322-185063307 GCA_030068395.1 Apalone spinifera
TCTGCTATATACATCGGCCAAACTGGACAGTCCCTACGTAAAAGAATAAATGGAGGCAAATCAGATATTAGGAATGGCAATATACAAAAACCTGTAGGAAAATACTCCAGTCTCCCTGGACACACAATTGCAGATTGAAAGGTAGCCATCCTGCAGCAAAAAAACTTCAGGACCAGACTTCAAAGAGAAACTGCTGAGCTACAGTTCATCTGCAAGTTTGACACCATCAGCTCAGGATTAAACAAAGACTGTGAATGGCTAGCTAACTACAAAAGCAGTTTCTCCTCTCTTGGAATTCACACCTCCAGATCAGCTGCTAGAAGTGGGCCTCATCCTCCCTGATTGAATTAACCTCGTTATCTCTAGCCTGATTCTGGCCTGCATATTTATACCTGCCTCTGGATATTTCCACTATATGCATCTGACGAAGTGGGTTTTTACCCACAAAAGCTTATGCTACAATATATCTGTTAGTCTATAAGGGTATATTTACACTGCCACCCTAGTTCGAACTAGGGTGGCTAATGTAGGCATTCAAACTTGCAAATGAAGCCTGGGATTTAAATATCCCGGACTTTATTTGCATGTTCCCGGGCGCCGCCATTTTTTAATGCCCCGTAGTTCTAACTACCTGCCCGCGGCCACACGCAGCACGGACTAGGTAGTTTGAATTAAAGTTCCTAATTCTAACTACCATTACTCCTCCTGCAATGAGAGAGACTTTTGGAGAGACTTTTGTTTATGGAGAAACTTTTTCAAAGGGGAGTAAGGGATTCAACTTCTAATGCTTTTCTGTGGGAGTCAGGCACAAAACTCACCCTTTAACTTTAAATTTCCCACTTAAGAATTAGTATGTGTCTTAAGAAGAAGTATGTGCTGGATTGCAAATCCTGGGTCCATTCACATGGGCTGCCAGGCTGAGCTCGCCCCCACAGAACGCTTGCTGGGAGGGGGATGCGGAGAGGTGGTAGGGTGAGCCTATGCTGAGCTGAGGGGTTTGAGGGGCTCTGATATATCCCCTCTTATTAGGGTTCCCCACCTGAGCCCCCTGCCTGTGGTATGTTTCCTCTCCTCATGAAAGCTTTCCTCTGAGAGTATTTCCCAGAATCCATTGCAACTGCGGTCTTGGTTTGTACTCTATAAAGTGCATTGATATGTATAGTATGGGGATGTGAGAGCGAGGTTAAGAAAAAAGTTGTGTCTTCTCCAGTATTCCAGCATGGGAGACAGGATTTCTATTTGGCTGAAAAGCAAGATTCCATTTTGAGATGAAATCTGCTATAAAGCTGGAGTAAAAGTGACCTGGATCACTACCCAAAGTAACTTAGTGCCAAGATTATTGATTAAATACATGGTTTGCAAAGAGCTATGAAGAACAAACTTTCTATGGTATGTTTTAATGGAGTTCTTTACAATATGTCTGTGATTTTAAGAAGTTGTCTGCACTTGGAATCATTCTAGATTTAAGCCTGCAGAGTAGTTATAGCAATACAAACATCTAGTGTAGCCAAGAAAGCTGTAATTTACAACAGTAGATCTAACCCAGATTTTAAACAGGAGTAACATCACCATTGCAAAGTGTGGCTATTCTCATCTACACCAGGGTTTGCATCAGCACAGCTATATCAGTGCCTCATATGCAGGCTCATTCCAGATATAGACCAGATTTGAAAATTGGCTTTGACAACCACATATTAGGAAACATCCTCGTTGGAATTTTCAAAGAACATGCATGTGTGCTGTGAAGGTACACAAAGGACCAATTGCCTGTGTATTGGTCCTAGGCAGAGAAAGCTACAATCTCACCTCCAGGATGGCTCTAAAGAAAGGCCGTTGGGTACTATTGTAGAGAAAAGAGTGATAAATTACTTGAAAATATCAGTTGCTGTGCATGCATTTGCAATGCATGTGTTTGCTATTTTTTGTCAGAGAAATCAATTTAAACATATTAAGTGAATGGAACATTTCAGTTAAATTTGTCTCAGTTGGAGATAAACTCTACATATGCCACATCGTTTCCTAAAGATAGGTTGAGTTACAAGCATGCATGTAATCTCAGAGGGTGTTTAATTAATCTTGTTGATAAAAACATGAAAATGATGAATACCTCGCTGCTCACAACACATCACTAAACAAGGTATTTTAAGAGCTTTTTTGTATTAAAGCTCTAAGTAATTTGCCTGTTTTGAACTCTGAGGAAATGAAGCAAAGTCTGTGTCAGAAAAGTGACTGTACCTTCATTAATCACACTGCTCAATACCTACTTTTGAATGGTAACCTTTGGCTACTTGCCAGCACAAAAAACTGACTTTACTATACTAAGTGGGGGGGGAACTACCAGAACATGCAGTATTTGGTCAGCTCAGCTGTGAAGAAAGTATCTGATTCACAGTTGTGTGAAAGAGTCTTAGATATGTAGATTATAAGGCCAGAAGAGACTACTGTGATTCCCCTACCTGAGTAAAGTTTCAATAAGAGAATAGATACAGCAATGGGATTCCAGCTCTTGTTCTGAAAATGTGGCTTTATTCCATATCTTGGTAGCAGGAATTCCCATTATAAGGCTGTGTCATGGGGTGGGACTCACTGCCATGGCACCTTCTGCTGGTAGCACTGGGAATTAGTTCTTGTCACCAGGGCACCTCCCTCTAGCTGGTGTCTTCCCCGTCACTCTGCTCTGTTTCAGGTCAAACTCTGAACCCACATCACTTCCAGACTGTGACATCCTCTTCTGGACACTGCTCTCTTGCAGTTCCCACTATAGTTGTCTCTTGTTCCCCTTCCAGGGGTTTATCAGCAGTCCTGCATTGCTGCACTCTGGGATCCTGTCCTCTCCTCCCAGGGAACCCCCAGTTCCCCTATATCAGTGGTCACCAAGCAGTTGATCAGGATCTACTAGTAGAACTTGGAGCCTGTGACAGGTGATCCTGACTAGTTTGGCTTATAACGAGAGCACTTCAACTGCCCTTCCCCCTACTGCTGTGCTGCTCCTGGCCTCTGCCTTGGAGCTGCCCCCCAGGAGGATTCTGTTTGCTGCTCAGGGTGGGGGAAGCAGAAGAGGGGGATACTGATGTCAGGATGTCCCCTCCTCCTCTCCTCTGTACCCCCATCTCCACAGAATGAGCAGGGTGGGGCTTTGGAGAAGGGGTAGGGAAATAGGTGGGACAAGGGTGTTGAGGTTTGAGGTAGATCCTGGATTGACTTAAATTGAAAAAGTGAACTTGCACTTAAAAAGGTTGGGGACCACTGCCCTATACCCACCTTGCTGCAGAGACCCACTGCCAGCCATTAGCTAACCCACTACCACAGGGGCAATCTGCAATCTGAAATGGCCACTCATCATTGGCAGGGGGTTGCTTCCTGTACTGGCTGTTTCCCTGCAGTCTTACTACACTCTGGCCTTGCCTCAGGTCCTGCAGCCTGGGAGCTTGCCTGGCCAGAGGTTCCCCAGCTTTGCCTGCCTTTCCCCAGACCTGCTTTAAGTCAGAAAGCATCTGGCTTCCTTGGCAGGTAGGTCCCTCCTGCTCCCCAGGAGCAGAACAAGAGTCTGTCCTCCTTCCCTCCGGAAGCCCTTATATATGCAGCCCCAGCTGGGCCCTAATTGGTGGTATCTGCCTCAGCAGTAGGGCTTTGCTTTCTCAGCCCTCTCCCAGAGCTGTTTTACCCTTAAAGGGCCAGTGAGGGACAGAAGCTCTGTCACAGGCCATACGAAAAAAAAGTACTCCTGACTGGCAATAACATTATTGTCCAGTTCCCTTACCCCAAGACTCTGAGACCTTGCCCCCTTCAGAAATTTGTCCTCACTCCAGCAAAAGATAGAGACCATGACTGAAACTGGTATAAGCTCCACCAAGTCAAATCTTAACTGTACTTGGAGATTGAGCTGGTGAAGCTACATAAATGGCTGGCCTTTGATTGTTGGAATTGGGGTAACTTCCCAAAACATACAAGGCCTGAGATAAAAGATACACTGAGTTGATAATGATAGATTCATGACCCATTTAATCAACATTTGATTCACAATTGAACTACTTCAATCTCATTGAAGTCAATGGACTGGTGGGGAGCTGTAATAATACAGTGATGACTCAAACCCTCAGGCCAGATCTTCAGTGGGTGTAAATCATTATAGCTTCATTGACATTAAAGGAGCAATATGGATTTACATCAGCTGATCATTTGAGCCAAAATTTTAATTTATGAAAAAGGTGAAGAAAATAGGCATGAATAGATTCTCATTGAGAACACTTAGGACACATGTGTACTGCGGCGCTATTTTGGAATACTTCCGGTATCCTGAAACAGCTATTTAATGTCTTTGAAAAAAGCCCATCATTTCTAAATATGGGCTTGCTATTCTGAGATCCCTGTAAACCATGTTCCACAAGGATTAAGGGACATTTCGGAATAGTGGTTTATTTCTAAATTAACTCTAAATAAGCTATGCAATTTGCATAGCTCAAATTGCGTAGCTTATTACAAGCCAAGGGTGCAATGTAGACGCACCCTTACGTAGCTATAACTACCCTCATGTCAGTGGTGTTACTTGAGATTTACATGAGGATAAGAGACAGTAGAAGCAACCCAGTGACTTCCCTAATTAAAAAAGTCCAGTTAAATATTTTAGTAGCTATATCAAGAATATTGGTTATGGATGAGGAAGCTTAATCAATTTCCACTTTTGACTATATACTTGCATAAACTGAGCAGTCATGAGACATGAGTTTGGCTAGTATCCCAAATAGCAGCAGATTGTAGTTATTAAAAGAAAGAGGATTATATTCTATCCTTTTAAATAAAAATAAGAACTTCTCCCTATAGAATGAAAATGTCTGTTAACGCAAAAATATATATTTGGAACCACATTTGATTTGGACATTATTGCAGTAAGGTAGCAACCTTGGTAATGTACATTATCGTTCTTACAAGTGACCGGTTTTGTAGACATTTATACTCCCGCTGGATATCCTTCACGGGAGAATAAATTGAAACAGATGTCAGTGAGCAACCTCAATTTTGTTTACTAGCAGGTTCACTGCAATGTGTTTGAGAAAGACCCGTTGCCAAGACCAGAAGCACGCTGCTTCCTGCATGTTTGCCAGAGGCACTGAGAAAAAGTCTCTTCACAATGCCCTCATTCTGAGGTTTAATTGCTTCATCTTCCGCCGGGTTCCAAATGCAATGCCTCCCAGAAAGACAAGGGAGAAAGTTAGTACAAAGATCCGATAAACAAAGCACAAGACCCCAAATTTGAGCACATTACAGACAGAGCAAAAATCAGGTTGCAATTTTTTTAACTTTAGAGTAATTCTTCTAAGGAAAACAATGATATAACTAACTCCCTTGCGCTTCATGCAAATCAGAGCATTAATCTCTAACAAAATGGTTTATACTATAGAAACCCACAAACAGATCTGATTCAGCGATGGTAAATCAAATAAGGTGGGCAGTTCTGTTTGACTGATGAGTACACATACCTCTGACAGCAGGGCAGTGACATACATAGAATAGCAATAAATATTTTCACTGACAGATCAGCAGCCCTTGCTCAATGGCACTAAAGGAAGATGGAAGACCAAGAAAAAACTAGTTAGTTTCTCTGCAGTTCTTCCAATGCAATTCCTTTCTATCATTAGGAAACTAAAGGATTAATCTTTCTAACATCATCTGTGGATCAGAAGTGAAGTTTCTGTCCACAAAGCTTTGTACTATTCCATTTAATTCATCACAACTCCCTTGGAATCCCTCCTTTTACCCAGCACACCCTGCATACTTCCCCTGACATTCTCCCCCTGCTACAACAGCCCTAACCCCCCTAGACGCCATTAAATTAATTAATCATCAAGATCCTGAGTGCCCAACCAACTCCCTGTAGCCTGTGCCACTTTTTGCAGCTCCCATTGGCTAGAAACAACAAACCACAGACAATGGGGCAGTGAGCAGTTGTACCTGTGGCTTACTGTGACAAGGTATATCAACCCTGCACTGAAATTGACAGAGTTGCTTTGCTCCAGTTGGCTGAGAGGACCCAACCCCTACAGCCCTGCTGGGCATACTCCAACTGGAGACTGGCTATAAAAGCTTCTGGAGCAGCTCATTCAGGGCTGACTGCTGAAGGGGAGGGAGGTGCTGAAGGAAATCCAGGGGAGGAAGTGCAGCCAGACCAAGCAGCGGGCACTTTCCCTGAGGAACCACGTGTGCCCCTGTGACGCAGGTTGCCCACCACTGCCTACACCCTCCTTTTAACAGTATCACTTTTCTAAGACACAGTGTAAACACTGAAATAATATGAAATTATTAAATACTTTGCAAATCACTTAAATAATAGACTACAATTTATTTTCATCCACATGTATTGGGCTGCTTTTTCCAGGATCAGGATGACTCATTTCATAGCATCAATTATGCTTCTTGGACTACACACTGATCCTTTATTTCCTTCACCTATTGCACTGAAATCAATTTTCAACCTTTTCTCTGGAGGCATTCAGGAATTTTCCATCAGAATGATTTTGCATAGAAAAATAAGGTTTTTAGTTTTATTTTTGCAAAAAAACTTAGATGTCAGCTCAACCCAGATTAGAATATTTCATTTTTTTTGAACTGACCCGAAATGCTTTATTTCAAATCAGTTTAACTAGACATTAAACTGCATTTCCTTTGTAATGCACTGCTTTATGAGAGCTGTAGTTCAGGTTCCCATTCTCTCCTGTGGGATCACTGGAGGACTACATATTCTATAATACAATGTTGGATTTTGTGTTTGTGTAGTGCATCATGAGGGTCAGATGACTATGGGTGCATTATGAGAGATGTAGTCCAGCCAAGAAAACTAGCCCATAAGGGAGAATAGGGTTATCAGATTCCTAAACTATAACTCCTAAAAGGCAACCCACCACTAATGAAAAATGCCATCCATGAAATGGACAACCAACTTAATCTAGACATTGTCATCACTAATGAGGGCAGAAAGAAAATTATCATGATGGTTGTCATGGAGTCCATCAATAACAGGCCCTGGCATTCTGTGATGATCAATCTCAAAAGCTGAAAAAGTATGCCTTCTTACTGACAACTTGAGAGCTAGGGGCTATGAGGTTCAAACCCATGCATTGAACATTGGCGCACTAGGTGCATGGGACTCCAATAATAAATAAGTGCTGAGTGAATGTTAGAATCAGCCAATGCTACACTCAACTGGTGCAGCAACTCAGATGCCATCAGTTGGTCAAGGAACATCTAAATAGAAATAATCACCAGCAATATCAGCAATGATGTAGAGAAGCATCAACAAGAATGGTAGTCAGGAAGGTAATTCAGATATTTCCCTGATGGGTTAATTTTCCACTGGACATTTTGACTTCCTAAGGGACAATCTCCACTCATCAATATATTTGCTTCCCAGAAACAACTCTGCACGAGTGATGTACCTGAGTATTCAGTTCAAATATTTAAACTGTATTGTTAAATTCTTATTATTTTATTTTATTTTATTATTGCTAAACTGAAATCTGGATTATTACTATGTACTATCTGTATCATATGACTTTTAAGCAAAACTTTTATCAGTGGATAATCCAAGCATGACAACCAGTTGTACAGAATCTCCTTTTCTTTAACCTGTCTACTATGTACATTTTTAATATTAGCTTTAACTAAAAAAAATGAATTTGCTGTATGACAGAAATTCATTTGCTGTATTTGCTGCATGACTCCATTCAACAAACCAATATGAAACACTTCGGTTTTGGAAATGTCAAAATGATTTGTTTTGATTTTAAAATCAAAGTGGTTTCTTTTCTTTTTTTTTTTTCTTCAGAATTTCTGTTCCACGCAATTTTTTTGAAATTTCAACTTTTTGTCCTAATTAGGGACAAAATGCTGATATGTCAGAATTCCACCTGGATAATCATTCTGATTTTTAATCAGACCTCTTTTCCTCCTCTATGAAGGGATATCGTGGTTTTCAAATCTGGATATTTTCTCAGAGTATGTCTATACTACAGAGTTTTTTCAGAAAAAATGCATTTCTTCTGAAAAAACTTCAATTATGTCCACACTGCAATCATGTTATTTCGGGGAAAAAATCAAAAGAACTGAGGGGTTTTTCCAACATTGGTAAAACCTCTTTCTACGAGGAAGAAGCCTTTTTCCAAAAGAACTCTGGTGGCCATTCCTCCCAGAGTAATCTCAGCTTACATGCAAGATAGCATCCATTGAGCGTGGACACTATCTTTTGAAAAAGCGGATCACTTTTTCAATGCACTTTGGCAGTGTGGATGCTCTCTTTCAGAAGAAGTTTTTTTGGAAGATCTTTTCCAGAAAAGCTTCTTCTGAAAGAAGCCTGCAGTCTAGACATAGCCACAGCTACTTCTGACTCTCCACTTTTATGATAGTGCCTCTGATATGGGGATGGTGACTCTTCTGGATTACAGCTGTTATAGCCTGAGATCCATTGTCAGTATCAGCACTTCAGGTGTGCTAAGCCTCATGTTGTGATTTATGACAGGTGATCACCATTTTGCTGCTTATGTTTTATAGATTTGAAGCCAGCAGAAATCTGAAATAGAAAGCAAAGAACAATTTAATTTTCTTTTTCCAACCCCCATTCAAAATTTAAAAAAAAAACTGTAGAATAATTTTATACTTCATTATTGTCTGTTTGATGTTTCACAACCCTGTGTGAGTCCATTTGTTTGCATTTTTCAGAAGCTATTACATATATTACAGTGAACAATCATATCTTCTCTCTGATCATTTACCCACCAAAAAGCAAAATATCATCACAGTTTGAGTTCTGACTTTGCTTTCTCTTTAGGATACCTTTATATAGCTGTTCATTTCACTTTACATAAAACAAGGTCATCAGAGTTTCAGTTAGAAATGTTGGTAATTTTGAAATAATAAAGTGCAGATGTCTCACTATATTAGTTTCATATTCACCAATATCATCGGGAGGTGGAGGTTAATCTGTTTGTTGCTTGACTAACTAGTATCCACTGTCTTCTAAGCAACAAGCAGCTTCGTTGATTTTTTAATCCATCTAGAAAGCATATTCATAGGCTTGAATTTACACTTTATATCCATTGTAGATGCATCTACAGGTACATACATATTTCACCTTTTTACAAATAAAATCCAAGGACTAGATTCACTGTGAGATTGAAGTGTTTAACTGCCACCTTATGTGCCTAAGTCAACATTTACATCCTCAAAATCCCTGCTTATCTACTATCTAATATTATAGGCACCTAAACTTCTTAGGTATAGGTGCCTACGTTTCTGCATGGAGCGTGTCCAGAGTCATCTCAGACTCAACCACTGGACACCCAACTCATGCCTAAGCCCTGAAAGGACCCTCTGACTAGTTGTTCTTCTGCCTATCTTGTCTGTGGGACCCAATTTACTAAGGCTACGTTTATACTGCAAGCCTCTTGTGGAAGAGCAAATGCAAATGGAGCGCTCATTTGAATATGCAGCACTCTCATTTGCATTTCCTCTTCCTTTCCCTTTTGTGCAAGATGTTTTTGTGCAAAAAAGCATGTGTAGATGTACCTTTTTGCTCAAAAACCCCTTTTGCGCAAGAGACTTTCTTCCTCATAAAAATTTGTTGTTTTTTACATTTGGGCAGGAGAGGCTTAAAAGCTATGACACCAGGAAGCTGCCTGGGGTTTTCAATCAGATCCAGCTGGAATGTGTTTGGGACTTACTTTAAGAGAAGAGGGAGTGGCTAGCAAAAAGGAGTTGGTTTGTAGGACAAAATGGGCAATGGGAAGCTTGGGGGAATATTCCCTTACACTTTAAATATAAGTGGAGGGAGATGCTGGGCCCTGAAGCCCTGTGTCTGTATCTGAGCCCTGCTAGAGAAGGAGATTACTTGTTTTCAAGCCCATTCAAATAAACAGAAATCTTTCTCCTTGCTCATCTCAGGACAATCAGGTTCTCTTGCGCCCTGAAATCAGAGGCAGGGGAATTAATGAATATGGATAGAAAGTAACAAGATGAGACAAGACAGAACTTCTCTTCCTTCTTTTTTGGAGAGAGTTTGAGTCTACTGAATGCTAAAGCCATGAACCTGAATTAACTTTGACCATTGAAAATGAGAGATTGGGAGAGGGGGTTCTGGCCAAAGACACTTCCTTTGAAACTCCCTTGTATACATCTAGAATGTTTGGGTGAGCCTTCTGTGCCTACCACTTCTTAGGCATGTGTGTTACTGCCCTATCAGTCCTGTTCTTGCCAGATTCAGTGAGCAGAGCCTGCCTCTTGCTTACAACCTGACTGCTTTATACCATCAAAGCTTTGATTACTGCATTAGCCAGGGCCTCACACCAGGCCTCTCATACAGGCCTTATGTCTTAGGCCAAGGGTGGGCAATAAGTTAGAGGTGGTTCATCAGGATTAGCCGTTGGTGGCCCAGCAGTGCTTTATTTGCCTGCACATCCTCACACATTGGCTGTGAATCACCATTCCTAGCTAATGGGATCTGCGAGAAGTGGCATAGACTGAGACACCACTTTCCGCAGCTCCCATTGACTTAGAGTAATGATCCGCAGCCATTCCCAGTGCAGGTAAATAAAGCACTGGCAGCTCACAAGGGGCTAACCCTGGAAAGCCACATCCATCCTGAGGGCCGCTTCCTGTATTAGGCTGTAAGATGCTGAATTCTGATGCTTAAATTGTAATGAAAGCAGTGCTGGGACTCAGGCAAGTTTTTAAATTTTGTAACTGATATAGGAAGCCCAGAGATTCAGGGCTATGGACTGCCAAGCTTACAGGTGCTGGGACGAGGAAGAACCTAGCACAAATTAAACACTGACCTTGCCTAAAGTATGAAAAGCAAAGCACAACCTTTTTAAAATTCATTTGTTGATCTAAGCTTACTCTTGGAATCAGGAACAATGAGTCTATAATATATTCATTTTTCTAATTTATTTGTAATAATAAATCCAGTTTGTTTCCACTGTTAACCCTGTCTCTTGTATCACACTTTCATTACATTTCCCCATCTTTCAAATTCATTCCCGAGACACATCCATCTTATGGGTCTCCTTGTAGCGATGTGGTTAGCAGGGTTCTCAGTGGGAAGACCATCTGTAAAAAAGTACACAGAGTGTTACAAACAAACCAATGGTGATGGTGAGTTTTACACATTTTTATTGCGCAGCTATCACCCTACTTTTTGAATAGTAAAGTGTAAAAGCTTTCAGATGGCACTGACTTATTTAGGTTATTCAAGAACAGAGGAAACTGTGAGGAACTACAGAAAAACTTAACTAAGCTAGGCAGGTCAGCAACACTTCGGCGATGCCTAGTGGCAGATGAAATTTAGTGTAAATAAATTAATGATCACTAACAATATGAACAGAATAAACAACTAAGTTGTGGTCTGCTCAAAGAAGACATCTGCACCAGGCATACGAGTGGTCAAAAAAGTTGCATTCAGGAAGTTATAAAGAATAATGTGGCGATAGGTTAATGCCATTTGGCTCTGGTCCTCAGCTATAGCCAAGGAACACACAGAAAATATGTACACATTTACAAAAACAGCTTCAAGATTGACTGTAAACTGGTGTTAAATTTACAGTTGCGCTTAATATAGATGATCAGGAAAATATTTTATGTTAGTAGTGCATTGGCAGCATGCTTGACTCTTTGTATTGAGAAAAAAGACTACAATGGTTCCTCTTACTAAATCTTTTTAACTGGCGTTGGCTGACAGAGCTTAGCTGTCTGCTTGAATGGGCATGCTTGGTTACCCATCCCCAGCATACTTCATTACTGTCTGTGTCTGGATAAACTCTCTCCAGGTATTGTCTGCTGGACATAAAGAATCAAATTTTCTTCGGAGCAAGCAACAATGCATCACCGTGTACCCAACCTCTAGTTACTATAGTAAGATCGTTAAAAGAACAATAAATGACTATTTTCCCTGTTGTAGTTTGAATGTTTTAGAAACATGGTATTGTAATTTGTATCCATTCTATCACTTTTTGTCAGTCTTCTCCTGCATGTTAACATTTGTACAACTCGATGAAGAGAATCAATTTTCGTATGTATTTGGTCTGCAAAATCAGTGACGATTATCCAGTGCCTCTAGACACCTTTATTTTCCAGTCAGCTGCCTACTTGCCTTTAGCTATCTCACAGCTATTGCTTGATTAAAGCAATAAAGAACAGCTCAGTTTCTGATTCTTAGCAGTGTCAGGGCTTTGGGATCTGAATAAATTATGAGATGGAAACACCAAATGTTTCAGTTGGGTGATGGGTTTCTCAAATGGTTGGGACTACGCATAAAGACCCACCATTTAAATTATGCTCTTGTTCCTGCATGTCTATTTTTGCATTTGATATGTAGTTTTAGAATACAAATACTGGTAGCAATTCTGTTGCTGTTTGAAACAGATTTGTTTTTACTACTATAAAAATAATATTGACTGGAAGTTCACTGGAGCTTAGTTTGTTTCCTTTTCAGGAAGGGGAAAGGCTAAGGTTTTAGTGTTATTCTATAGTTTACAATGTTATTCAAAACCAAAGACATCTGTGGCACTTTTTTCCTATCTAAATTGGGTTACTGCTTTTTTTTGTTCACTTTCCCTTAACAGTATAATTTAGACTTTGTTTCTAGGATTTAGTTATCTGGAACGGAAGTTTAAAAGCACCATTTTTCTACCCTATGAGACACTTAGTAAATACTTTCTGTGCTGGATGGATTTCAAGTTTTGGGGCAATTGCTGCTCTCTCTTACACTGGTGTAAATCTAGAACAACTTCACTGATACTAATGGTATTACTCCAGAAGAGTCTAGGGAGCTGAATCTAACCATTCAGGCTTTTGTAGTTAGCCCTTGTCTCCTGGTAACATTTGAGAACTTCTGGGACCACAGTGAAGCTGTACTTCATGGACAGTAATTAAAACATATTCATTTTGCAGAACATAATCTAACTATGTGTCTGTCAGAGCCTGAATTCATGAAAAGGGTAGTCAGTGCTTTCAGTTTTACATCACTTTTCAGTGTTCCTATGTATGGCCCGTATCCTGCTTCCACAGAGGTATAAGTGATGAAACACCCTCTTACTTCAAAGAGCTGAACTGGGTCTCATGGTAGCCACTCAGCTCAGTATGAGGACTAATAAACACTCTTAAATATAGCTCTTAGAGCTGTGAGCTCTTCATGACAGAGATCATGGATAACATTTTCAAAAGTGCTTACTTGCCATAGGGCCCTAAGTCTCATTGAAAGACACTACAACTGGGATTCCTAAGTTGCAGAGGCACTTAAGAATTTTACCTCACAGAATCATGAAACACTAGAACTGGAAGGGACCTCAAGAGGTCATTGAGTCCTGTCCCCATGGCAGGACCCAGAGCTATCTAGACCATCCCTGCTCTTAAATATCTCCAGAAATAAATGGAGATTCCATAACCTTCCTAGGCAACTTATTCCAGTGTTTAACCATCCTGACAGTTAGAA
Source organism: Apalone spinifera (assembly GCA_030068395.1). Lineage (NCBI taxonomy): Eukaryota > Metazoa > Chordata > Testudines > Trionychidae > Apalone > Apalone spinifera. The sequence continues at coordinate 185,052,797 of CM057845.1, forward strand.
GTTTTTCCTAACATCCAACCTAAACGTCCCTTTCTGCAGTTTAAGCCCATTGCTTCTTGTCCTATCCTCAGAGGCCAAGGAGAACAATTTTTCTCCCTCTTCCTTGTGACACCCTTTTAGATACCTGAAAACCACTATTATGTCCCCTCTCAGTCTTCTCCTTTCCAAACTAAACAAGCCCAATACTTTCAGTCTTCCTTCATAGGTCATGTTCTCTAGACCTTTAATCATTCCTGTTGCTCTTCTCTGAACCTTTTCCAATTTCTCCACATCTTTCTTGAAATTTGGTGCCCAGAAGTGGACCAATACTCCAATTGAGACCTAATCAGTGCAGATTAGAGTGGAAGAATGACTTCTCATGTGTGTTTATATAGCTCCATGCACAAATGAAAGCTGATTTTGATCAGAGGCTCTGGTCAATACTGTAATATTAATCTAAAATAAAAATGAACCCAGATAACCACATAATATTACCGATGGGGCACTCAAGAATATTAGCCGAAAGACCGGAAATTATGAGTATTTTATTTATTTTAAATGTGCTGAAATGTACTTTGGGGAGATTATGAAAACCTGACCAGAAGAAGGGGTGGGCCCCAAGGATAATGTGTGTATGGAATAGGCTGCCAAAGGCTGCTTCAAACTAAATGTCAGTCATTATAAGGAGTTTGGCCAGCATTTTGATGGAAATCACTATGGGTGAACAAACTAAATAGATGGGACCAAACTGTTCAAAGCACTAGGGCATAAAAGTTGCAAAGAATGTATGGGGGATTGTTTCTTTCCTGAACTCCTGGCATGAAATAGTGGAGCTACTGAAGTACACTTCAATGGGGCTAGGATTTTACCCATGGTGTGTACAAGCCATTTCAGAAATGCAGCTGGCTGGCCCTGGAGAGGAATACTCACTATATTATCCTAATGGGTATAATTAAGTTTAAATCAGAAAAGTGCAAACTTAAGATTTAAATCTAAAACAATTTTTTTTCTGGTAACTGCTGATGAACAGGCTAATCAAGGCAATCTTCCATAGCTTTTTGGAATGCCCACAGAACTAACCAGTAAATAAATATTTTCTTCTTTTGCCAGGGTTAATTTGCTTATTTGATTTTCCATGCATCAAAGCTAAAAATTCTGAAATTAGATTTTTAATGTAGTATATTAGGGTTTTTTTATCTTTTGCAATAAATACAGGAATACAAAAAATAGATACATAGATAAACTAATGGTGTTCTCACATACTATTTTCTTATCTTCTTTCAAAGGTAATTAAACTAGTTATTGCAGCATTAGTAATAACTTAATCCCTAGATTATTCAGTAGGACGAAATGCTTAAAACCAGTAACAGAACAAGAAACTATGTATGAGGAGTATGAAGCATAAAAATGAAATAGTCACAAAACATTCACAATTTACCAATGGTACATTGGTAAGAAAATTATTTCTTTAAAAGCTCTTTTGGTATTCAGGAGCCCAAATCTTATTAAGCGTCAATGACACATGGACTTCTATGTCAAAAGCACGGATGAAAATGGGACTTTGGATGTTTTTGCACATGTTAGCATAGGAGCTTTGCACCTTCTAATCAAATACAATTGTGCAAAAGTGGGTGTAAAATGCTACCATTCCAATTTTGTAGTATTTTTCGCTAATAAAAAAATGGGAGAGTTGGGCCTGATAAATATTTATGCAATTGCACCGGGAACTAGAGTGTCTGAGTTCCACTTACTTTAATCATATAGATTGTCTGAAAAACAAACTAGTAAGAAACATAAGCAGCTGATTCATGATGGCTTCTGGGAGAGGTGGGGGGGGAGGGCAGTTCCACAATGATGTAGGAATGCTCCTTAAAAGGTGTTGGGATTTGAGGATGCTCCACACTTCACAAGATCAAGCTCAAAATGTATTCTACCAACTCTTTCAAATCACCTTGTATTCATTTGCAACTAAAGCATCAAGTTTTTTCTCTTTTATTATTTTTGTGTTACTTTGTAAGGCATATGAACCTAGTCATGGACCAGAGTCTCATGGTACTGCATAAAAACACAATAAGTAGAAGGTCTCTGCCCCAAGGAACTTATTGTAACTCCAATTTGCCAGCCTTTACAGTGTCTCACTGCATGTCTGGTGAGCCCCACCAAAAGGACTACAACCAATCGCTTCCAGAGCACTTTTACTACAGTTACCAGGATGCATGGAGTCTGGAGTGAGGTCAGAAGGAACTAGAACATAAGAACATAAGAAATCTTTCTGAGGCCAGAAGGGAGGCTTCTGCCTGAAATGATCTGGAGAAGCAGTTTGCTGGTCCAAAGGCAAGCCATGGCTGCATGTCCTCTGCAAAGGGACAGCCTGACCCTATCCAGAGAGTTTGGGTTCTTTTTTTTTTTTTTTTTTGAATCTGACAAACACAGAACAGCTCCGGAATCCCAATCCCTACACAGGGATTTCTGTGAGACCTAGCTGCATGGAATGGGCAGGTCAAGCATGGCAGTGGGAAATCCAGCCCATTACCTGTTTACAGAGAGATAGCAGAGACCTGCCCCCAGATTCTAGAGCAGAGAACCAGGTAAGAATCATCAGAGGACACTGCCCCAGTGTGTGTGTGTGTGTGTGTGTGTGTGTGTGTGTGTGTGTGTGTGTGTGTGTGTGTGTGTGTGTGTGTGTGTGTGTGTGTGTGTGTGTGTGTGTGTGTGTGTGTGTGTGTGTGTGCGCGCGCACAGATCCTTCATGTTGACCATGACCTTCATCTTCACCTACCTGCACATTCACTGGAGCTTTACTGGGGAAAAATTTAATTTCATTTTCAAACAACTCCTAAGCTAATCACAAGAGCTGATCAGAATTCTGTAAGACTTAGCACAGAATTGCAGAGGTGCCCACCATGAATGATAATGAAAGTATTTTACCAGATTTTCAAAAACTTTCGTTTGAGATTTAGTTTGAGTTTTGGGCAAAGGTTCAGTGAGTCCTTATTTTACTAGTGCCACCACTCAATGCAGCATTTTTTGTGCACATCGTGAAGCTGCTTCCTGAAGAACCTGAAACAATGTCACTAAAATTATATGAGATAATAAGGGACATCAATAAAAATGCACGAACATTTAATAGAATTCAATGTAGATCATTCTCTTGCTGTATTTTAAGGTCTGCAGAGTACCAAATGTGAACAAAACTGTAGTTATTCTACTATAATTTACTCATAAATACATGTTCTGATAATCAATAAATATAAACAAAGTATTCTTCTAAAGCTGAACAAAGAAGTAGAATAATTCAATTCACCCTATCATGTATATTTGACATAATGATTTAGTGTGCAAAAAGAAAATCCTCAAGCACAAACGGATTTGATTTTTTTACCTCCATTCATTTTTGGTTTTCATTTAAGAGATGCTTTAGTGATGTTGCTTTTCTATCCACATCTTCTTTAAGAACCATCATTTCTCTCAAGTCTTTTGTTATCACACCAATATTATCAACTCTGAAATATTCAAAATCAAATTTGTTTGTGGTCTACAGCAATCACCCTACCACTCCAAAAAGTCTTTCACGTCTGGAGTTAGTGTATGAGGGAGGGAGAGGAGCTGAACTATGTAAATTGCCCAATTAAGAGGAGCAGTAGATGGCAAATGAATATAAATTCCCTTAGTTCAATATGGGAGTGTCTACACAGCAGGGCTTACCTCGAAATAAGCTATGGAAATCGAGCTATATCAATTGTGTAGCTTATTTCGAAATTGGGAACATCTACACAGCACTTATTTCAAAATAGAGCACTCTTTCTCCGACTTCCCTTATTTCTCGTACAATGAGGGTTACAGGAGTCAGAGTAAGAAGTCCTCCAGCTTGACAGTAATTCGACATTATTTTGAAATAACATTAGTTATTTCAAAATAATGTTGCTGTGTAGTCGTACCCTATGTTATTGAGACCAAATGTTGCTTGCCAACATTGATATCCATATACTTTCAGCATATTATTCCAAGCTGGTTAAGTCTTCTTAAACAAATGATTTTAGAGTTCATTTTAGTCTTCTTTCACAACAAAGATATGCTAGTGGCTTCTATCCTAGAAATAATACTGCACCTTACACCTTCAGCAACACCTTACATAGTTAGTCTTCTGATATGCTAATACCATACTCTGTATTATCTCATTGTTTCCTTATTCCACCCATGTGTCTGTTGTCTCTTGCTTTATACTAAGGTTGTAAGCTCTTTGGGGAATTTTTGTTCTGTGTTTGTGCAGCACCTAGCACAGTGGGGTCCTGCTCCAGGACTAGGGCTCTTAGGTGCTTCAATAATACACATAATAAATAATGAAAAGTCATCTTCATCCTCATGGCATCAGTTACAACAACCGATTGTCAATATATCCATGTCTAAATTAGGTCCAAAAAAAAGAGTGGGCGGGGTGAAGTGAATTTCTGAACAAGCCTTGAATGAGTGTTTCAATGCTAAAGAGATTATATTGCATTTGGATAATTAATTAATGTGTAAGGGACCCTAGAGTCTTGAATAGGCATATTTGTATCACCCTAAGTTTAAATAAATTAAATAAAGAGATTTTTCATTTTGTTCTGTCTCCAATTGCTTCTTCTGCACAGACTGCTTATGGCTCCAAAATTCACAGCACTCCAGGATTTGCCAAACAAAGTTCAGTCCAATATGAAAGCTGGACATAATTTATAATAAATGTCCTCCAGCTGTATGGAGTGAGACAAATTATTGTTCAATAAATTAAGGTGTTCAGTTGAATGTGTTACCATCTCTATCTTGGCCCTTCATCCTACAGGATCAGAAACCAGTTCAGTTCTTGTACTGAGCTTTTGCTTTACCATATATTGACTGACCAGTCCCAATCTATCCATTTGAAGGCAGTAACTAGTACCTATCATTTGGAGAAACCAAAATTCTGTTTCTACTTATGTGACAGAGACACAGAGTCTGTCAGGCATACATGCCAACCCATGTTTCAAGTAAGCCAAGATGAGACATGATTGTGGGGTATCACTAATGGCAATAGCTACTTTCTGTCCCAACACCAAGAGTTACATATTCAAAGCCAAGTAATGCCTATTATTCATATGCAAACAGTAGGAACAAATAGGTCTAATCCTCCAAATGGCTGAGATGGAAGAAAATTTAGTCAAAATACAGTACTGCTTCAGGGATGCTTTCTTTCTTTGGCATATGGTTAAGAATCTCATTGAAAAGCCATTATCTTATGGTGGTGGAGTGTTTCAGAGACTTAAAATCATAGAATACTAGTACTGGAAGGGACCATCAAGAGGTCATCAAGTCTAGACTCCTGCCCTCACAGAGCACGAGCACTTTATCTCCTTTATTAAGGTGATAAAGTGGTAGGACTGCTCAGCTTTTGCATTTGTGTTAAAATACTAGATATTATTGAGATGTATCAGAACTTTATCAGTGTTGAGATCAGCAGCACTGAGAAGGAACCAAGATTAAAAGTCTGTGAACAATGAGGAGCTCTTTTTGATACATTTCACGTAATGAGGGGGAAATAAATTGCATGCAGTCAGGGTCCATGCCTTTTATCAGAACAGACTTTCTTTACCTCTGGTTAATTTCAACATCCAAATGCAAATCCCGCTTCTTAGCCATTTTTTTCATTCATTTATTATCCAGGCAAATAATATTATTTTCTTTATTAAAATAATTTGAAAACTGTCAATGCCTAAGGATTTAATTTTTAATTTGTAAAATTTATAGGGAGAATTTTGTGCCTTGGAATGTTTTAATGTATTTATTGTTTGATGAAATGTGACACTACTGATGTTCCCATGCACAGGGTACAACATTTTGTACAAACAGATGATATTTCAATCCAAAATATCAAATAAAACCAAGATTCCCTCAGTACAACTGCTCACTCTGATAAGCCTTCATCATGTAAAAGTCTATGAAAAAAGTGAGGCTGTCATGTGCCCTTTGACAAATCTTGTTCTGTCAAACCACTGGACAGAAGGAATAATAAACGACTCTCCCATTAGGAAGATCTGACTCCAAAACTCCTATGTTTTTAATCAGCTCAGCTACATTTAACTCTGACCCAAGACAGTCTACCAGGTAGCTAAGATCAAGATTATGAATATAGGATTTTACATCTTGAATTTTACATCCTGAATTTTATCTAGACAGGAATAGGGACCCAAAGCAGCTGTGAAAGTACTGAAGTAATATGTTTATGTCTAAGTACATAAGCACTTACACTTTTCACTCTAGGCCAAGAGAGAGCACCTGGCTTGCATCCAGCATGCAAGAGAAGACAGTATTCTTGGGCAGTGGTGCCACCTGAGATGCCAGAAATATTACAGAATCCAAGATCAGCCACAGACTGCTAAACATTTGAATTAAAAGTGGAAAACTCCCACACTCTATAGGGAAGAAACATGGCTTCTGACTCTTACCGTCCCCACACTAGTGTCAATTCCATTTGTCTATAGCATTATAATCTCAGGCAAATAGTGTGAAATCATACACAATCTATTATTTGAGTCTGATGACAGTTCAGACAGGGCACTGTGTCTCATCCATGCTATGTTTCTCCACAGTCCAATATATCTCACTATTTTTCTGCGGTCTCAAATCCCATACATATTGATTGGAAGAGTGATAAAATACAACCTTGTGGTTCTCTAAAGAGAGATTCATCAGCACCTATGAGATGTAACCACCCTCTAGGAATTTTTGGTCTGAAAATGGTAGACCTGTATGAGAGCTTATACCAGCCAAACTGCACTGTGTCCGCTATGAAGCCGGATTTTACTCAAGAAAAACAGAGCTAGCTCAAATGTCGATTTTCCAGTGAAAACTTTCGTTCAGATATTTAATTAGAACTTTTTTCATTGTGTGTGAGTGGGGATTTTCACTGATTTCCCTCCCCCTCGCCCCCCGCATCCGAATTTTCTACCCATTCAAAATAGATGGGAAAATCTTATGTGATAACTGGAGCAGGATAATTTCTTTAGATACTGGGGACAGAATATTAACTTAATGAAAATCTTTCTAGGAAGAGAATCACTGTTAAAGAGGATTTCAGTCTTTCTGCTATTCATGGAAAAGGAAAGGAAAGGAAAGGAAAGGAAAGGAAAGGAGCAACAACCTGGACCAGGTCTACAGCTGCAGTCAATGAGCATATGATGGATATTGCAGGTGTTCAGACTCAAAGATTCCCAGTGCCTTCCTGCAGTCCTAAGGCTACTTTGTTTGATGACTGTCCCCTGGCACTAATTTCAGTAGCCCGTGCCATCTGCTAACAGCATGTGGAGGTGAGGCATCTTTAGATATCATAAAAGCTCTTCAAGGCGAATTGTATGTTGACTTACATAAAGTTGCCTTTTGTGTTTAGAAAAATATCTACAGCGACGTAAGAAAAGCATGTGTAATGTGAAAAACAGGTCAGGTAATGTTCTACTAGATTAATCTACTTCTTGAAGTGTTATTGATTTATTCCACAACCCTTTGTTTCTTATAGTAGAATAATACATTTCTAAAGCAAGTCTAAGTGATAAAAGACAAGCACTGTGGAAGAAAATTTGCACTAAGAGGTGATGTCATGTTATTGCTTATGACAGATTCTTTCAGAATTGTCTTTATTGTACAATTGGTACCCAGTGACCTAAATCCTCTACTCAGTCATTATGGTGGACACGTTTTATATCTACTTTACACAGTTAAATTTGTGCATAAGACAGTGAAGACCCTGTGTTTTTATATACGTGGTTCTACTGGAGCTATCCATTGCTTTCACATTTTGGTGGGTTTTTTTCACTTTTTCAATACATGTCAAGGGTCCACCCTAGCAATCCAGAAGGCATACTTCCCAATGGCCGAGTGAAGATAAGACTTTCTGTTAATAATTAGTAGTGGCCTCGCGTAGGATCCCTTGTCTCTGTGCTTGATATATCCTTGACACATAACTAGTTAGGCTGAGCAAGATTGCCCATTTTAAATGTTTCCTGGGCAGCCATTTTAAATGTTTCCTTTTCACCCACACTTCTCTCTATTCTCATTCTTCTAAATTAACTGAGTCTGCTCCTATGGTTTCTTTCAGGCTCTTTCCTTGCCATTTTATTTAGAAGGCATGATACACTAAAAAGGCACTTTTATGAACTCATTCTGGCCTTTCCAGGTAATCAATACTAGGAAACTGTCAGAAAATATTTTTTCAGTCTAATTATATAGAAGAACGGCAGCTTCCCATTCATCACCTTAAACAGATGTCTGGGGAAAGAAAGAAGGCTATATAAAGTACCTGAAATTTTGCTTCCATTACATACTTTTTGACAAATAGCCATTAGCAGAGCTTGGCTGTGGATAGTTTCTCTGTTTAAAGCAAAATGTTGCTGTTATTAGCAGAAAGTGATCCATTCTGTCAGCTGTTTCTCAGCATAATCTCACAGATGACAAATGATTGCTCAGACTATTAGCACAGGGCTTTATTGTCTCATTGCAAGGGAGGTACTTTGCCCAAATTTGAAAGTAAAATAAATGCATTACAATTTCTAATTTATTCCAAAAAGAGCTATTAGAAACTTAGGAGGGGGAAGCAGCTAGTGAGAAAGCTGGATATTAAAAGTATTCAGGAAGTGCATGGGTCTAGAGGGAATTGTTGTGAACTTAGCTAAGAAAAGATAAGAGTCAGCAAGTGTGAGATTCAAAATGAGTGCAGGAAAGTTATCTTCATTCTATTCTGGCAAATTTTAAAAGTAATTTTAAAATAACCCAATCTTTGTTATTATCGATTTTTTTACTTCTTTTTTTAAATAAAAATAGTGAATAGGGGATCGTGGCATACAGCTGGAATCCCAGGATATCTCCAAAAAATGGAACAGAGAAATAGGAGCTGGGAGACAAACTAAAAGGCAGAATTAGTACTGCTATGAAAAGAATGCATTCCTTCTATGCAAAATGAGATGTGATCAATTGGGAAACAAAGCATTAAAACAAATGTCTAAAGTGAAGATATAAAATGAAAGGACACTAAGATAAGCCAGTAGTGCCAGATTTTTAAGATCCCTGGTCCTCTCTGCTTAGTTTTAATGCTCTCAAGAAGTTGTGCTTGACACTTCTCCATTTTAGTTCCCTTTTCACAGGCTATGAAGGAACTATATTTTCCCCTCTAAATGTATTCATTAATTTTTGGTAGAATGAATTTAAAAGTAGTTTTTCTATCCAAAGAGAAGTATATACTAGGCAAACAGGGAAGAAAACCTCAACAAATATCTTTCTATTTATTACTATTGATGCAAATTTGATGGCTCCCCAGTGACTAGAGACTAATCAATAACTTTAGAGAGTGTGGAAGTGCTGGATTGCATTGGAAATTACTATACAACACATAGAATGTATTGAAAAATACATTGAATTATATTTAGGGCGTTAGAAGCCACCCACCCATTCTAAACTGCAATTTTCAAGACAGAACACCTGATGGCATGGCACTCACAAATGTTTTCCTTACAAAAGGTCAGACGTGTATTTCACTCACACCAAAAACACCCAAATGAGTCCCCTTATTCAGAGCCGGTCTTAGGGGCAGGCGAGCCTGGCAGTCGCCCGGGGCCCGCCATTTTCAAGAGGCCGCTGAAATGTAACACAATGAATTGTATATATAATGGGAAAAATTGCATGAGCTTTGGCCAGATATTTTTCATGTTTTCTCAGCAGCAATTAATAGATGAAACAGGGTGCCAGGGAAGCTAGAAGTGGAGTCATGGGCTGCTTTGCTCAGTCAGCAGAAAGGGCGATTCAGGATCCAGCTCTGACAGATGCTGCCCCACAAAGCGAGTCTCACTCTCAGAAGCAGGGCCCAGCATCTGTCTGTCTCTCTGTTTGTCAGCAGTGTCTCTGCTACAGAAAAGCCCCTGGCACTACACAGTACTTCCCCCCAGCATGTGCTCCAAATTGTCCGTTTCACTGCAGCCCTGGGCTGTGTTCTCAATGCACCACAAGCTACCCCGCCCACTCTGCCCAGCGCTCTGTCCTGCACTGAGACTGCTTCTCACTCTCCGGTGCTGGGAACCCTCCTCTGGCTTCCCGCATCTGTGGCTCCCTCCCCACCAGACACTGCCGAGAGAGTCTTACATCTCCAGACAGCTCCCCCTAGTGTCTGTATTTCCCAGCCGGATCCAGAACATGAGGCAGTAGGTACAGCTGGAAGGTAGGAACCCTACTTATTGCATAAAAATCACGGTGGCAATTTTTTGTCACTTTTCTTTGAAGAGCAAATCAATCAACCACACTAGATATGTTCTCATTCTTCAGAAATGGTATCAGTAGTGTGACTTGTCTGCTACTGACAGTAGCTATCAGTAGTGTGACAGTCAGAAAGGTGTAGGTGAATGTCTCTAATTCTTTTAAATGAAAATGAGATGCAATGCTATAGCAAGGAATTTTGTCACCCAGGGCGAGACCAAACCTTAACTGCTTTTAATAATTAATATATCTATAAAAATAATTTGAAAGTGCTTCTTTAAAATATT
>CM057845.1:185063407-185084485 GCA_030068395.1 Apalone spinifera
TAGCCTCATTGTATGAGGAGTAAGGGAAGTCGGAAGAAGAGTGCTCTGTTTCAGAATAAGTGCTGTGTTGAAGCTCCCAATTTTGAAATAAGCTATTTCAAAATAAGCTATGGAATTGATGTAGCTCAATTTTCATAGCTTATTTCGAGTTAAGCCCTGCTGTGTAGACACATCCCTACAGACTAAAAGCTCATGCTAGGTAGATGAGAGACAAGTCTTTCACTTAACACCAGCTGATGACAAAGTGGCACAATCTATGTGTCAAGTGGATATCTTAGCTGGAAGACACGTTTACTTTGCATAATTCACTTGGATACAATCTTCTTTAGCAAAGCTGTATCTTAGACAAGATTTAGAAATAGAGTTTTATGTTGATTCCTTCATTCTGATTCCTTCTTTTGCTAAAATTTTATATTCTTGACATTATTTTTAGTGAAAATGGGTCCTAATTTTCAGCTGGGGAAGTCAAAAGATATTAATAATAAACATGTAGTTGGCATTTTGTGTATTCCTAGGATTGTGCAGACATCAACTGTTACCATACCCATTGTACAGATCTTAAAAGTGAGACAGAAGTTGAAGCAACATGCTTAAAATAACAAATCAAGTCATCATCGGGGTAGAAATAGAATCCAGGTCCTCCTGAACCCCTAACCTTATGCTTGTTTCTCCAGACTACACTGCCTCAGGCAAGCATTCAAGATAAGGAAATGTGAAATATGACTATTACAGGTGTAACCCTTCTGCCAGGCCGAGTTAATAGCAGCAAGGGCCGGGTTCAGTATCTAGAGGTCTCCTCCCAACAAGGTAATACAACACCGGCTCGAGCCCCCACCCAGTGACCTGGGAAATCTTACATACACCTCTGGGTGCCTCAAGGAGGCAATTCTTCCCCTCTCACAAGCACAGAGCCTCAGTATAACAGCAAACCTTTAATCACATGAGGTAACCAACATCAGCATTAAATTGGGAAAACACCACAACTCAGATTCATAGACCAAACATGAGCATAGACCCACCCCCAAGCCACGAATCACCCAAAGTCCCAAAAGTCCAACACCCCTAAAGTCTCTGCCTCGGGTCAGGGCCGCCCCAGGGTTCAAAAGTTCACCCGGCAGGATTTTACCAACCTGGAGGGGGCGGGGATTGATACACCTTACATGGTCCGCCGATGGCTCCGCCTCTTCGTAAGGTTCTGCTGCTGCCATCAACGCGAGTCACTCTGCCACACTCCACCTGTTGTCCAGTGAGCCACCTCAGCTGTCCCACGAACTGTCCAGCTCCGCCAGCCATCTCGGTCCACACCCCTGGCCGCCAGATGGTTGCTCCTGCAGCTGCTCCACTGGCTGTCTGCTGCCGCTCCTACCGGCCACAGATCGTCCCCGCCAGCCGCTCTGCTGTCCGCCTGCACCCACCGGTCATCCCCACAAATGGCTCTGCTGTCCGCCTGCACTTGCTGGTTGTCCCTGCAAACTGCTCTGCTAGTAGCTCAGCGGCATAGCGCCAGGCTCCCCACTGCAATAGTGATTTCAGCTCTTCCACAGTTTAGCACCAGGCTCCCCACAGCAATTTCAGCTCTGCAGCAAGTTCAGCTCATAATAGAGAAGCCTCAGTGTTAGTGCACCACTGGCCCATAGTGAAGGCAACTCAGCAGCTCACAACTACACTCCTAATAGAATCCAAATTAGTTCTGATATTCCATAGTGGAGAGAATGCAATTGGTGTTGTTTAGGCCCTCAGACAGGGATCCACCACCAAGTACAAAAACCTATCCCCAGCCTCTCTTAACTTGACAGGGTTTGGAACCCATGCCCCTTGTCTAGAGAGTGCTACTTAGTTTATGGTGAATCCCTCTGTCATAAACTATTCCACCATTCCATTGTCCTTGATTCACATAATCAGGGTAACAACACTTTTATCCCCCCTGCCTCAATAACAGAGAGACTGGGGATCCCACAGTTGCCAAAGTGACCATTTGGGCTGCTGTGAGCACATACTAGGCAGGGAGGGTGTGTCTATGCAAATTGGGAGTATCTATGCAAATGAGATCAGCCCTGAAGTCTCTTTGCACCACTCACCACCGTTCACCACTAGATGTCAGGGTAGAGCTTATCCTGACCCTGCTTACACAGGTGCAAAATTCCAATCTATATTTGAAATCCCCCAGATAGAATGGGGAGCAAATCTGTCAGTTTGCTTTTGCCACTTAATTGTAAGCTTTTATACCTAAGAATTGTAAAAGTGTCACATTTTATAATTCAGCAATCAAAGAGCACATTGAAAGATGTTTCTGATATGCTCATTGCTTGTCTCAACCAAACTATAGATCACCTGCTATCCTGTTTTTCTCCTGTTTCTTCCTGGACACCTGATGGCTTCAGATCTGGAGATGAAAGATATAAATGATTTACTAATAAGGATTTATGGTCAGAAAAGTGGCTATTTAAAAATAGCATTTCCTTTCTTAACAGATCTGTTCATTCAAAATTAGATGTTTTCTTAGACAGGCTTTTACTCATGCTCCTGTTGGCTCTGTATTATTGATAAAGCTACGGCATAGATAACTAGATTATTTTATTTATCAATAGAATTGCAAATCAAATTCCAGTTTCAGAATATTTATTGTTGATGAGGTTGTGTGAACCAGAGAAGCAACAAAGCTTGATTTTTTACATCTTCCAGTGCACTTTCCACTACCCGTTAGAAAGCTTATTTTTATTTGTGCCATGTTCCAAAACCCTTTCCTCAGTTTGATGTTCACCCTTCTCTGTTTTCACACAAATAACATTTCCTATCAGACATGTTTCTGAGGAGGTAGGTATTGTTAAGAGTGTACTGATCTAATTTCAGCTATCTAGCACAAATGTGTTTCAAATCACAAGTTACCCCATTTTCATAACTTGAATTGGATGTTTTCAGACCCTGCTCCCTAAGGAAGGCTACTGTCTTAAAATTTGCAAATCTATATTAGCAAACAGTAGCTCTGGAGAAAAATGGATCTGAAATGAACAAAAAGTTTAACAGTTCTCACTGGTTTCTCTATTAGGGAAGCTGCTAAGTAATAATCTATATGTCAGTCAGCAGCAATGGGCAGTGAAAACCAAGGAGGATCCTAGAGCATGGGGACCCTGCTGGTTATAGAAACTCTGGACCAATAAGTAACCTCAGATGTTACTGAACTGCTTAAAGTATTATGCCTGTAGAAGTAAACGGGCTTAGAGCACAGCCAATTTTGCACTTCAGTACTTCAAGTTTTATATGCATAAAGTGTAATGCTTAAAGACGCTAGAACAGCTGCAATCACTTGGCTTTCACAACCGTGTAAACTTAAGAAGCTCAACTGGAGTAGGTATGATCACTCCCTGTAAAACTTAAGCCTGGTAGTTTGGGGACTTTGAAGTGCTTAACAGCTTCACAGAGCTGTAGGTGGTAGGAATCACCACTAACCCTACTGAACACCTTAAATGTTCTGGTTGTAGAAGCAAAGCTGGTTGCAGTGATCACACAGATAAGTACTTTGTGGTTTTAAGTGCTTTATCATAAGCTAGGCTGAGCTCTGTACTAATTCACCCCTACAAGCTTCTACAGCCTATATGCAATATAAAAGAAATTTTTCCACACAAACTTCTAGGTCCTAGGAGTTTGCCACCATATACAACTTTCATAAGATGTTTATTATGAAAAAAATCAAACAAAACTCTCTCTCTCTGGTTGAAGTTTGACACACAGAAGATGTGTAAGCCATCTGGCAGTACCCTGCCACTGTCAGTGGTAAAACATCGTGATTGTGTGTGTGTGTGTGTGTGTTCATTTTCAGAGGCACTTTTAAAAAGTAAATTCCTACACAAAAAGCTCAGTGCATGATTGTGACCTGGCACTATGTGTCCAAAAGGAGCATAAGGAGAAATAAGACTCTACAAAGACTCCCTTTGTCTCTGCTTCAAGTGAGAGCAGGGGCTGTGTGCTTAGTGGTCCCCAGTAGAAGGGTGTAAGACAGGGACTGGAGCCATAGCAACTCAGAGCTCTGGCCAGTAGCAGATCTGATTCCCAACAAGAAACAGTGAAGCAATTATGACTTTGGGTATGTCTGGACTGCAACATAAGGCTATGTTTCATTCCAGACTCAAGCCTAACTCCTTTGCATCTACATTGAACCCAAGCTCAGACCTAGGATCCCAGGAGCCTGCAGAGCTGGAGGGTCCAAGCTTGAGTCAAGCCAGCACCCAGGGCCTGAGCCCTATTGCTTTACAATGTTGCTGTAGCCCTGCTTGTTTCAGAAGTATCTCATAATTCCATGGGACAACCACGTTTGTTCTCTCTGTCCAAACAATCTGTAATCCACTCTTGAAAATGGAAGGAACCTCTGCCTCCCTTGGCAAACTGCTGCAGCTCAGATCAGTGTTAACCCATTCTTAGTTCTCAATGGAGAGGAACTGATCAAACCTATTGCTAAGCAAGCTGCTTTATTCTCATAGTGTCACCTGGTCCTAAAGCAGATGCATTTTGGAGGAGAGGGAGGCTAGAGACTCTGGGATATGCTTACTTTGACTCAGATCAACGCACTACAGTAAGGATTCCTGAACACTGTGTTTGAGAACTGAAAATTCTTAACATAGGTTTAAAATATAATGTAGACACTCATGCCCAGAGTTCCCTAACACAGGTCATCTAACTTGAGTCCCACGTTGTAGGACAGATATACCATCTGGGTACAGTTTCTCCCCTTGGTTCCTCCTAGAGCTATTCACCATTGCCTATACAGTGCTAGAAGTAAAAATGTAATCAAACTCATAGTTAACTTAAAGTTATGCCTTTATAATAAATGTAAACTTCATAGAAAACTGATAATAAGAACTGTGGAAGTAAAAGAAAATTTTAAGGTTAGAAAACTATAGAAATAAATAGTCAAGATAATTTAAAAATAAATATTCCATTACAACTCAGTTAACAACAATATTGACCTGTGAAAATTTGCCATATGGATTTCAAAACTCTGACTTACAAGACAAATATTAAAATCCTGCCAACATATATAATGTATCACTAAGATATTTTATATAGTCAAAGATATTGTTCATATATTGGTGATGGTGCATGTGCTGAAAGAGTTTGCAAGTATGTCTTTCGGTGGACTGCAAGGTGAATTCTCACATTAGTATTGTCATTAACCAAACCAAACATATAAAATATACATTATATTAACTGATTAATTTTGTATTTTCAAGGTTTTATTGTAATGTTAATTGAGTGTGTTTTGAGCAGTGGTTACGTAAAAAACATATATAGTAAAATTCAACTGTAAGGTTTGCTTTTCTGCATGGCCTATCTCCATTACAGAAATTTCTTTCAGCATAACTGATAGGATAATTACACACGTGCAAATGTAGATATGTTGCATCAGTACAAAACTCATTTTACAGCACTGCAGCTGTGTTTGTAGAAATTCTAGCACCATTCTACAAACATAAAACTGCATTTGTATGTGCTGGATTTGTGTATATATATATATGTGTGTGTGTGCGCGTGTGTAGGAATTGATGTCATTTACACTTAAAATGGCAGCTCTTAAACATGTTTCATATGCATTTGCAAATGGCTAATGTAACCAAAATTAGTCAATATTTTGTAAACTTGGTTTTCTTTTAGTGCAAGTCCAATGAGCTGGCTAAGAGTGATTCTTATTTTAACCAATCTAATTTGTCCTTCTCTGCTCTTCAGTCCCTTCAAAAGTAAATTCTTACCAAGCATGTTATTTTTTCTACGGCTCATATTTTCTACAGCTCATATTTATTAGAAAAATCTGGATGAACAATCATGAAATTTTTAAGCAGGCATATGTACTCTGAACTTACATTGAAAATTTTCAAAAAAACTTGTGTTACCAAGGCATGCAAGCCAAATGTAAAGGGATTTTAATGGCCTTCCTTATCTAGCACCATATGGCTGTGTCTACTGGCAAGTTTTTCCGCAAGAGCAGCTGCTTGTGTGCAAAAACTTGCCAGCTGTCTACACTGGCCGCTTGAATTTCCGCAAAAGCACTGACTTCCTACTGTATGAAATCAGTGTTTTTTGCAGAAATACTATGCTGCTCCCGTTTGGGCAAAAGTCCCTATTAGCAAAACTTTTGCGCAAAAGGGCCAGTGTAGACAGCTGAGATTTGTTTTGTGCAAAAAAGCCCCGATGGCTAAAATAGTGGTCGGGGCTTTCTTGTGCAAAAGCGCATCTAGACTGGCACGGACGCTTTTTCGCAAAAAGTGCTTTTGCGCAAAAGCATTCGTGCCAATCTAGATGCTCTTTTCCGCAAATATTTTTAATGGAAAAACTTTTCTGTTAAAAACATTTGCGAAAAATCATGCCAGTCTAGACGTAGCCTATATGTGTACAGTACATTGGACCAATCTTCAATTTTTTATGAATCTCAAAACTCCTATTTTATGAAATTCAAAACTCCTATATCAAGTAGATATACATGAGTAAGATATACTTACTCAAGTATATCTACAGAATAAGCAAACAGTGAAAACATGTTATTTTTAAAGGCAGTTGAGTTATTTTATTTCTATATAAAACTATTCTTAAATATTCTATTTAGTATCCTGAAAATAGTCATGTAATCTTTATTTTTAACAATTCTCTTTTATTTTTAAAGACATAATAAAAATGGACTACATCAAAAGGGGTCTAGCAGCCCTTTGTATAAAAAGAAAAGATGAAGGCTGTATGGAAAGGTATTGTTACATATTATTTACATTCTAACAATAATTATGTTAGAATAATCTCTGATCAAGGATTCTAGTTCTGTATTTCCTGGTGTTTTACAAAAATATAACAAAAAGATAGTCCCGGAGAGTTTACAATCTCAGCTGAAGATAAAATGCTACAAGTGGATGAAATAGGTTCCCAAAGATTTGGGAAGGGCAAGATGACAAGGTATTTGCAGTGGTTCAATTAACTGAGCATGTTAATTTCTGCCTCCATTAAATTGAACTAGTTAAGGATATTGTGTTTTAGCAACTAGTAAACCCTTTTGCTAGTTCAGAATAGGGATCTCTGACCCTTTCCAGCTAAACTTGGTTCATATGCCTTCTAGTAGCAATTATTTTTAAAGCTGAAAGTGTTTAATAAAAAATGTGATATTAACAAAATCCTAATAATAACACAAAAATTAAATGTGAAGCAGAAGGACAAATTAGTAAATCTCATTGAAATGCCCCATGAGTTCAGAAATTACATTGTTGCCAAGTCTTTTTCTTGCTTCAGTGTTAGAAGCTGCAGCATTTTAGCATTTGTTGCAGCAGAAGCAGTAGCACCATCTTCTGGATGCAGCGAAGTGAAAAAGAGAGACAAATTATCATAAAGGATAATGAGAACCAAAAAATAGTTTGGTTTCTTTCCCCATTTTGCTGTGTATGTGCTTTAGAACGCATCCCCTTCCAAACTGATTTGAAGGGAAGGAAATTGCAAGTGCCATAGAATGTCCTGAAGATTTAGCAACAACACTACAGATGAAATTGTGTATCTCAAATACACAGAGTACAAGCTTTTATCTATTCCTTTTGCACTGAAGTGGGAGATGTGCTCATAAGGAAATTTATGCTTGCACGCTTCTTTGGATACATTTATATAAAATAAATAAAGGTAGATAAATGTCAAGATTTCCCAAACACTACTGGTGTTTTCCATTTCTTGTTACCATCAAAAAGTCAGAGATAAGCACAAGAGGGCATGTTTACAGGGCATTTTTAACACACACAAAAAATCTTCTAGTGCCTTACCTAAACTACCAAATACTGCCCTCCCCCCCCCCCCCCCCCCCCCCCCCCCCCCCCCCCCCCCCCCCCCCCCCCCCCCCCACTACCACCATCACCCAGTCTTCTGTCCTGGGAGACTTGCAGGAGCTAGTTCTTAGGTTTTGTCTATACTAACCTCTACCATTGATCTAAACTACATCACTTCAGCCACTCTATTTGTGTAGCTGAATTGACATACTTACCGTGGAGCCTTGTGTGCAATAAGGTCGGCAGGAGCTGCTCTCCTGTCAATTCTGGCTACTCGTCTTGTCCTGGTGGAGTACTGGTGTTGACGGGGGAGTGCTCAGAGATTGATTTATCATATCTAAGCAAATGTGACAAATCAATGGCCGGTGGATCAATCACTACAGCATCAATCCCCAGCATAGTGGAGACAAGCCCTTAGAAGTGGTAGAGCTTACTAAAGCAGCATAAACAATTTCCATAGAACCTAACAAGGACAAATGTATGTTGTAAGCCAAACCTATTCAAAGTGGCCAGAAATATTTTGCATGCTATGTCCAATATTAGTACATACCACTGAAGTAATAAACACATTGGACTAGATCCTCAAAGGTTAAAAAATTGGCATTGCAACACCTAAATCATAGATGCCCTGATACGTAGTAGAACTCACAACCGTATATTTAAGTGCCCAGACTCTCCATATAATGCAAGGAGAGAGTTAAGAGGGGAACCTCAAAAGCAAGCATGAAACTAACTAAACTAACTAGCAGGAAACTGTAAGAAGAGTGGTGGGGTTACCACAGATCCTCAGTGAAAATAATCCATACTTTATTATAGTAACATCAACTTCAGGAGTCCTGGGTATCATAACAATGGAGCTTTGCTTCCAAGTTCTAATTCAGGTCATGTCACTTGAACCAGTAACCCCATCTTTATTACCTAGAATCACTGACGTATGTCAGACATTCATTCAATCAGTATTTCACAAATTCATGAAGCTATATGGAGTCACACATTTGTTCTCACAATTCCACTCTGGCTTCAATGTACAGTTTGTTCAACCATTGAAAAGAAGATTACAGTCTATGGAACAGGAAAAGGGCACACAGAAAAAAGAAACTGTCCAAATTCTTGTTTTCATATAGACAAATACAAAGTACTTCACTTGGGGAGAAAAAAAATCAAATGCACGGCCACAAAATAGGAAATAACTGGCTACGAGGTAATGCTACTGAAAAGGATCTGAGGGTTATAGTGGATCAAGAATATGAGTCAACAATGTGATGTTGTTATGGGCTAGTATCATTCTGACATGTTTTAACGGGAGTGTTGTGTATAATACTCTGATTAGCACTAATGAGGCCTTAACTGGAGTATTGTGTTCAATTCTGGATACCACACTCTAGGAAGAAAGTGGAAAAATTGGAGAATCCAGAGGAGCACAACAAAAATTATTCAAAGTTAAGAAAATCTGATTTGTGAGCAAAGGTTAAAAAATTGGCATGTTTAGTATTAAGAAAAGAGGACTGAAAAGTGACCTGATTTGGGTCCCTCTGTCAGTTTCAAAGCTGCTAAGTGCAGTTATAAAAAAGCAGTGATCTTTTGTTTTCCATGTCCACTGAAGATGGACAAGAAGTAATGATCTTAATCTTCAACAAGGGAAATTTATGTATTTGGGAAATATTAACTATAAGGGTATTTAAGCTTTAGAACTGGCTTCCAAAGGAAGATGTGGAATCTCCATCAATGGGAGTTTTTAAAGTTTTTAAAAATTGGTTGGACAAACAACTATCACTATTTCTTGTCCTGTCTCAGTGAAAGGAGCTGGACTTGATAATTTCTCCACATTAGGGCCTCATAATTTGAGGGGCCTCAAAAAAAGAGAAAAAACTGACACCATTTCAAATTTTATCAAAATAATTTGATAAATAAAACAGATATGAGGAAAAGAAGATTATTTTAAATAGAGACATTTTCATTCAAATATGACAAAAATATACAAATATGGCTACACAAATATCTTTACCATATTGTTACCCTCCAAATTGTTCATTATTGGCAGGCAGGAAGCCAGGACTGAGAAAAAAAGCACTAATTGCACTTGTAACATTAGTATTTCTATGAGTAAGTTTGCTAATAGTCTCCTAAGGCAACATTTTGTTGATCAGCTGCTACTGGTAAAATTCTGACCATGCCCTCATAACTTATTTTTAAAAAATAAATAGCCTCACTGTCAAATAAAATTGGGGAAAATGTGAAGTTGGAGACTGCAGTGGTGTGAAGCAATCCTGCCAAGCTCATGGTCGTATGGGACTTATCCTACAACTGACATCATGTATAGCATCCCCATAGGCTGGTAATAGCTGAAAGGCTGCCATCTTTTATTTACCGTCCAGCACATTCAGCCATATAGCGCCTTCGCTTCTGTTTCTCTTATTTTCACAAGAGTCAGTGCGTGTTTTCTTCTTTTGTTCTGTCCAGACATAAAATTGCATATTTTAGTGCACATGCTATTTTCTGCTTCATGCGCTGTCCATGCTTCACATGACTGAGTTTGCAGGTGATTGTCTTATGGATTTGGGTTGAGTGGATGTCGAGGAGGAAAAATTTGTGTTGGTTTCCCTGTCAGTTTCAGAAGCCTTCACTGTATTTTTCTAGTATGGCAAAAGAAACCGTCCCAACAATTCATAGTAAAAAATACATTGTATATAGAGCATGGATAAACTTTATATTTCCCTAACAAAATTAAATCAAATGTTTGTTTCATTTCTTCATATGAAAAGGATAATTTTCCTTATTCGTGTTATAAAAAATATATATATCCTCCCATGTTTTCCTGTAAGAACGTAAACAATAGATATAGATATAGATATTTCCTCTATTGCCTCTTGTATCCTCTATTACTACCTTACAGCCAGAATCTCAATGCATATTCAGACAAAGAATTCCACAGTTTAGATGCCTAATCAGAGAAAAAAAATCAAGAGAAACTCTTCTAGTAAATTTTATTACTTAATGTATGTTTACAACTTTACCTTTGTGTTATGCAGATATGAAGCTTTCATGTTTATATAATCAGTCTTATTCTGTGAAAATAATAAATTCATTTTTTAATTATGGTACGATGTCTCTTATAGTTGACATATCTTAGGGCCTCAGAATCCTAATCAGCTCTGCTCGGACACTTCCTACATTATCTAACTTCAACAATGTACCACAGAAAATACCATTGACTGACTTCTTGTGACATCTGCAAATATTCCTTTGAGGAAGCAGAGCAAGAACTAACATATGCCTCAACTAAGTACAATATAGTGTAGATAGTCAAGAAACTTCATTGAGAGACATTTAACTGCCATCTGAATTACATAAGAACAGACATGCCAGATCAGACCAAAGGTCCATCTATTGTAGTATTCTTTCTTCTGACAGTGACCAATGCAGGTGTTTCAGAAGGAATGAACTGAACAGTCAAACATTAAGCAATCCGTTATCACCCATTCCCAGCTTCAGACATCAAACCTGCCCAGCCTGGCTAATAGCCACTGATGGAACTATCATCCATGAATTTATCTAGCTCTTTTTGGAACCCTGTTATAGATTTGGCCTTCACAACATCGTCTGGCAAGACTTCCACAGACTGACTGTGCGTTATGTGAGGAAGTACTTCCTTTTGTTTGTTTTAAACCTGCTGCCTATTAATTTCATTTGGTGACCTCTAGTTTTTATGTTATGGGAAGAAGTAAATATTTCTTCTTTATTCACTTTCTTCACACCAGACATGATTTTATAGGCCTCTAACATATCCTTTATTAGTCAAACCTTTTCCAAGCTGAAAAGTCTCGCTCTTATTAATCTCTCCTCATAGGCATCCATTCCATAGTTTTTATGCCTTTTTTTGGACCTTTCCAATGCCAATATATCTTTTTTGAAATTATGCAACCACATCTGCACACAGTATTCAAGATGTGAGTACCTCATGGATAGCAATATCTATCCCTTTCTTAATTATTCCCAACATTCAACTTGATTTTTTTACTACTTCTGCACATTGTGTGGATGATTTTAGAGAATTATCCACAATGACTCCAAGGTCTCTCTCTTAAGTGGTAATAGCTACTTTTGTTGCCATAATTTTATAGTTATAGTTGGTATTATGTTCTCCAATATGCATTATTTTGCATTTATCAACACTGAATTTCATCTGCCATTTTGTTGCCCAGTCACCTAGTTCTGAGAGATCCTTTTGAACCTCTTCACAGTCTGCTTTGCCTATCTTGAGCAGTTTTGTATCATATCAATAAATATTACTGGCTAATTAAAAATGATCCTCCAAAACTTGTATGCATGGTTAATTTTATTAATTGTGAGTAGTCCCATTATAGTGTACAAAGCTAAATATTTATTTAATATCTTCAAGGTCAATAGTGAAGAGGGAATAAAGTCATACTAACCTGGGAGGTGCTGCAAACATCCTTGGAACCAGAGAGATAATACAAAGGCATCTAGAGAGGCAAGAATTATTGGCAGGATTTAATGAAATAAGAGATTCATCTTGGAAAAAGATAATATATTCAAAGCATAGCCAGCAGGAGAGTAATACTTAGAGAACCGCAATTGCACATAATTAAGCATAAGAATGGATTATCGATTAAAATGTACCACCAATTGTTAACTATGCTTGCAGTTTGTTATTAAATGTTAGGGGGACCACATAACTGAACTTAGCCATTTAATTCATTAATGATAAAGTAATACAATATGAAAAGGAGACATTCACATCACTCCTTTTGGGAAGCATGTTTACCTTTCACACAATATCCCAGATATATCTTCAAAATTACTTATAACAGGCTTCTTAACAAATTAGAAAGCACTTTATACATCACTCAAGAATCAACCTCCTAGTTTAAACCAGTTCCTTAACTTGTTGTTCTGTATCTTTCCTTATGTCTTAATTTGGTCATCATATTTCAGGTACCAAAACATGTGAATCACCTCCTAATCTTGTTCTATGGCATTTTACTAGGGTTTGTGTTGGCTACTGCCATTAGCTATGGTTAGCTTTGCTGAGTATTGTGGAGTATATATCACTTGACATATATGAGCAAAGTGAACCAAATTGTGGGAAAGACAAATACAACTGAGTTAACATAACTATCCACATGCTAGATCTAGTACAATATTACTATGGGATGCTTAATGTATATGTATTGAATAACACTCTCTATGGTGACAAAATAATAATAGAATTTAGCCTTTGTACATGATGCTTCAGCTGCAGATCATGAAGTAGCTTTTTATATAAATATTGCTATCTCCATTTTACACATGAGAAAACTGAGGCACAATGCAGTGCTATAACTAGCCCAGGTTCAAACAGCCAGATATTAGCAGAGCAGATCACTTGGCCCCCCTCCCACCCGCCAGTCCACTGAGAGTCACTGCTTACGTTTAAATGTGTCATAAAAGTGCAGCCTGGTTAAATGGGTAAGGGAGAGACTTAAGATAAAAAGCATACTCAAAAAGCTTAACTGTCCATGGACGCTGAAAGAAGTGACAAAAGCCTCATTTGCTTCGGGTTATTTGAAATTAAACTAGAAAAGGCAGTGAAAAATGTGTTGTAAGGGAAAACCTGCAGTGAATGACAAGGTCACATCCAACGTGACCCAATGTACTAGGTATTTTCTGTGTTTAATGACTATGATTCTCTCATTTAAGAAGCTCTGCAGCAATAATTCCTGCTTCATCTCGAGGAAGCTCCTAGTGCCTGAGTGTCAGTCTCTTTTCATGGCTGATTTCTTCCTCGTGTGCTTAGATTCACTTTCCATGACCTATTGAGGCTTATAAAAATTAAGTCATTTCACTTTATTGAAATGACTTAATTAGTTCTTTCTTGTTGAGGGCTTAATTGCTATGCATGAACTTTATGACCACTTTGTTTTTATAACATTTTATCCCGCAGAATAATCACTCTCTTACAGTTAGTCTTTCATACTATAACTTGTATTATGGGAAGTTAGTGTTAGAAACTCATTTAAAATCAGTGAGGGGAGGAAGGACAGACAGACATCAAAAGTCAATTATGTATTAATAATTCGATATTATTTAAACAAACCACACCAAACAAAACAATTTGGTTTGCTTAACAACAAGGGGAAGTCAAAATATATGGCTCTCAGTATCCCTAAAGCAACCATCAGATTAGGCACAGAAACATTAGAGGAAATAAGTATTTTATTAATCTAGAGAGTAAGATAGTGGTGACACTATGCTAGATGTCAAACAGCAAATAACTACCCAAACTTGGAAAGATTTGGAAAAGTACTATAATTGGCTCCATTACAAAAATTAGAATTGTTAACACCCACATTATATCTGTCCTTTATAGAGCAGGGTCATGGAAATCTATAACAAAAATTGATAAGAAGATAAACTCATACCAAAGTTAAGCTTGTGGAACATCTTCGGAATCAGTTGGAAGGAGTTTCTTGCAACACCAGAAATTCTAAGTTGAGCAAACTAACCCAGAGCATCAAACATGGTAAATATAGGATGGACATACTTAGGGTATGCTTTAAGTATGGCACTGTGATGAAGCAGAGAAACAATCCATCAGCATGGAAATGGCTAACGAGAATTTTTAAGCTCAGCTAGCCCAGCTCTGTTATATCTGCAGCCAAAGCCATGGCTTTGAATGGGAGACAAAAAGATGGAGATTGGCTCAGTTTGGGGCTGACTGGTGAAGTGGCAGGACCAAGCTGCCTCCCTGTTGGAAGGAAGGATCATTAGCTTTCCAGCTGAGGCAGCTCTCAGGAGCCAAGCACCGTCTTCTTGGCCAAAGTAGGCTGAGGAAGAGGTCTAGTAGCAGTCAGCCTAAAAAAACTTGCACATCTGAAGATTAGAGGCCTTGTGGGATTCTGACTCCACCAAACTTTTGACTGCTGACCTGGAGGAACCTGGGACTGCAACAGGACACCCCCCAAGGTCCAGAAAGGGACACTACTAGAGTCAATCCACCATAGTTACTTGAACTTTAGGGACCATGCCTCAAACTGGTGGGACGCAGCCCAGCAAAATGGATGAAGATACAATCCCTGCTGTGAGGTCCCCTACTTATATAGTGCCCTGGACTCGTAAGTCCCTGTGGAGTAAGAGACCAGGTTCCCCTACCCACACCTGCTTTAAAGACTGAGACCCTTTGACCAAGAAGGAGGACAGAACTCAAGTGCTTTAACCATTAAAACCAGCCAGCCCTCCAACTCCCTGTTATAGCGACCAACACAACTTCATGTTAAGTGACAATGAGGACCTTCCCTGGGAAGAGAAAAAGAGAACTACCTAGAAAAGAAGAAGTTATATCCATCAATGTGACACCTAGAAGAAGAAAGAAAGAAAGAAAGAAAGAAAGAAAGAAAGAAAGAAAGAAAGAAAGAAAGAAAGAAAGAAAGAAAGGTTATATAAAACTCCATGAAAATGCTCTGAGTCTACTTAACATCCTTACAGATGCTTATTCCCCCTTCCAGAGGATCAGTTTTGCCTGAACTACACCTTAATTGGAACTTCTCTAGCCCTGAAAAACAGCTTTACTACCCTGTGGTCCCATCACCCTTTGCTTTCAAACAATCAGCCCCTTCCACCTTTTCATGTCATCCTGTTTTCCCCTTCTCCATCTCAAGCAGTCCCATGCACACCTTGTCACCCATTCCTTTCAGTTGTGGGGCAGGGGAGTTATTTCTGTCTTGTTTGCACTAGCTATTAAACAGTTTGCTACCGTAGCCTTTGCCGGTCAAGTACTAATAAAAGACCATTAACAATAGCCACTCATTAAAACACAAAGGCAACAAGCTAGAGTTAGAGTAAACCAAACAAAAATACAGCAAATCAGGACTTGGCTCTTTTCCAAGTCTCTTCATTGGAAATCTGCAACGATGCCTTCTTGTCACTGTGCGAAGTTGCATGAGGCAATGCAACGCATCAGCAGCACTCCCAGCTCTAACTGTAAAATCCAAGGTTCCAGCTAGTAGAAAACAGTACAAAATACTCCCTGAATGCCAGGATCTCTGCTTTTCATCATATAGGGGCAGGAGAAAGAGGAATCTAGCTCTGCAATATGAAATCTACAGTTATTTTCTCCTACTTTCTTTCCCCTTCAACTTAGTATAAGATAAAAAAGGGCTTTCATTAAAACTGTTTGAGGACCAGAAAAATATGTTTTCCTGATATTTCAAAACTGATTCCATTTTCCAGAAAAGCTTATGACATTTATACTAATTTTATTCCCATTATTTATAAATGTGTTCTAAAACATTTTGTTCACTAAGAACTGGGAGGTTTTCGTAAATGAAAATGTCCAATATTTCTTTTTCACTCAGTTTCACTACAACTTAATATTTAAAAAACAATAAAAATATCAGAGGAATGTTAGTGAGAAAGTGAACATTTGGGAGGCATGGAACATTTTATTTTGTTTTCAAAAATTTGTTTTCCAGAAAGGGGCATTTCTTGTCAAAACATTTTTGGGGACAAAAAGTGTGAACTGTTCAGGTTTAAATATAGGTTATGTCTATTCCACTCACCACTGGCAGTAGCATGTGGGCTAAGTGTGGCAATCAAAAATGGGCTGAATCCATTCTGCTTCTCATAGGCACATGTGTCAGTGAAAGGCTCTCATACGGAAGCAGCAGGAAAGTTTCTGGTGTCTGTCAGAGCCTTTCCGCACTGCCTCCACACTATTCACTATCGCCTTTCACTGAAATAGGTAAAGGCTCACGCAGTAGGGAGGCAGAAAAACACTACACTGTTAAAAGGAGCAGTGTAGACAGAGGGAGGCACTACTTGGGCATGTAGACAAGCATGTAGCACACATACCCACAGAGTTCAACCATGTAGCTACTTATCTAAGCAGTGCCTCACCATCTACCCATACTAGAGGAGCATCCAGTGTATTTACACTACAAGCTTCCATACAGAGTATAAAGTGTAGGCATATCCACAGTGAATATTGCTGCATAAAATCTTTTAATAGCTTATCCCATCCTTATTGACAAATTGCTCTGTCCCAGAACCCATTATTTCATCAGCAAGAGGGCAGGCCATTTTTCTCTTACAAATTATATGATCGGAAATATGGTCAAAATGGGGGGCCCATAATCTCACAATTTTATTTTTCCTATAGCTATAATGGTAGCTTCTGATTAAATGATTCCAGCAGGGATAAATGACTGATTATATTTGGCTACCCATAAAGGAACATTAGTTACTCTTAATTGGAAAATATGAGCTGATACTTAAGGATTGCACATGATGCAAGCCATAGGGTCTTGGGCAATTCAGTAATGCTAGCACATTAGCCCCATAGCAAATGCACCTTTTACTTTAATTATTATTCAACTTTTCAAATCAAACAAGCAGTTTAGATCACTTTAAGAAGAGCATGTAACTTTTCCACAAAAAGTCAAAAGTGATTAGAATCTAACAGATTACTTTTGTCCTGTGGTCTCCTTCATAACTTACATGTACACTAGAAGAGGATTCATTTTTAGGATAAATAACTTAGCGGTCCCTGAAATTCTCTCTTCCTGAGGCTGTCACTCCAGTAGTCCTAAAATTTAGTTTTAGAAAAATCTTAAATTAAGGTTTTTTTATAATAGAATTAAACATGTCTGTAAACAAAAAATAAAAGAGATGAAGGATTACAAACTAAAATGACCTGTGCCTGCCCAGGACTGATCACTTTGCCTGTATGTTGTGTTCTTTCCCATCCTGTCTTTGTCTGCTTCCTCATTCTCTTAGTGCTGGTCCTAAAGCAGATCTGTATGGACAGATCTTTATCCTCATATGAAGGTTCACTAGAGTCAGCAGAGCTCCCCAGGAACAAAATTGTCTCCCTCCACTCATCAGATTGCAGGATTGGGCTTTTGAGATTGTAAACTCTTTCAGGCAGGGAGTGTTTTTAGTTATGTTTATATAGAATTTAGCCTTTTGTCACTTTCATAGTTAATACTAATTACAAAAATTTCATTGAATACCTGACACTGATAATGAGGCTGAAACATGAGAAAGCACATTTTTAAAATTTGGATAATTTAGCATAATATTTTTTCACGAATGGAAAAAATGTTTTCGTTGGCTTATTTCTTTTAAGTAGCTAAAAGTTTATCGGAGAAAGAGATGCTACCGTATATCTGACTTCTTCTAGAAGCCTGTTCACAGCAATATAAATTTCTCAGTCAGCCTGGCAAGCTGTAAGTATTTGTGTTTCTCCTTTCTATCATACTTATTGAATAATGCAGATCTTGCTATGGTATCTAGTCACTGATCCTTAATCCTGGCTTCTACCTCTCTTACACAGTCAAGGATCCATGCTCTATTCCCTATAATAATGCATTTTTGGTGGGGTTAGGTTTGTATGCTTATGCCTTCTAGCAAACATGAATCTTTGTGTAACACAGACACCAGTATTACATAGATATTGAGATGGTGCCTCTCTGCAATGTGGGGTCTCACTGTGCAGGTGATTGCTCCATCTCATTTGACAAATCATTGCTCAGGGCCATCAACCGGAAATATCAGAATTAGTCCCTTCTCTCAGTCAATAACTATTTTCTTGCTTCTACAGCAATTTCATAAAAATATGGGGTATTAATATGGTTTATAGCCTGCAAGAAAAATGAAAAATGTTATTGTCTGCAAAAATTATAGTCTTTCAGAGGCTTGCAATTTTAGGGCCCTGTATCTGAAAATGGCTTCTGAAAGGGGCTTGGGCCGCAGCCTGTCTGAAATAGAAAGGTATAGGACTAGATTCCACAAGGGGGAACTAGGTGCTAAAGTGGCAGCAAAGTCCAACATTTAGGTGTCAGTAGCATTCACAAAACCACTATTCAGCTGTCTCCTAATCCTGTGGATGATAAAGTTCATACGGGCGTAAAGGGGCATCTGCACAGCAATGGAACACTCCTGGCTATCCCATGTCGGCTGATTAGGGCTCAGTGGGCTCAGGCGGTAGGGCTGCATAGTAAGGTTGCCACCTTTCTAATCCCACAAAACCAAGCACCCTAACCCTGACCCTTCTCTGAGACACTACACTTTCTCAAGGTACTCTCTCCCGCCCCCGACTCACTCCATCTTCCCTCCCTCTGTTACTCACTGGCCTTCACCCTCACACACTCTCACTGGGTTGAGGCAGAGTGTTGGGATGTGGGGAGGATAAGGACTCTGGATGGGGGGTGGGTTCTGGGGTTGGGCTGGGGATGAGGTGTTTAAGGTGTAGGAGGGGGCTCCAGACTGAGGCTGAGGGGTTCAGGATGTAGGAGGGGGCTCAGGGCTGAGGCCTGGGGTACAAGAGGGATTATGGGCACTAGAATGAGGCTGGGGATGAAAAGTGTGGGGTCCAGGAGGTGTCTCAGGACTAGGGGTTGAAGTGCATGGTACAGATTCCAGAGGAAGTTTAGATGTGGGAGGGGGCTCAAGGCTGGGGACGGTAGCTGGGGTGCAGGATGGGATACAGGCTCCAAGAAGGAGTTAGGGTGACTGAGAGGCTTCTGACCAGGAGCCAAGGGTTGGCGAATGAGAGAGGGTTTGGTGTGAAGGTTCTGGATGAATAGCACTTGCTTCAGGCAGCTGCAGGAAGTGGCTAGCATGTTCAGCTCATAGGCAGAGGGGCCAAGGTCTCTGCATGCTGCACACATGTGCAGGCACTGCCCCCATAGACAATTGGAGCAGGGAGTGAATGCTTGTTGCAGGAGCAGCATACTGACACAGGGCCATCCCCATGTCCAGCAGCTGGACATTCTGGCCACTTCTGGGAGCTATGCAGAGCTGAAAATAGAGCCTGCCTTAGCCCCGTTGCACTGCCAGCTAGACTTTTAGTGCCCATTCAGCACAGTCCTTTTTCAACAGAGTGTTGCAGGCATTCAGGATTGAGGCGGAGCCCAGGTTTTGGGACATTCGCCCCCTCACAGAGTTACAGAGCTTAGGTTCCAGCCAAAGCCTGAACATCTACACAGGAATTTTACAGCCTCGCAGTCTAAGTTCTGTGAACCAAAGCCAGCCACGGCCATAGGTTTCTTATTCCAGTACTGACATACTCTAAATATTTGCTGTTGAGCAAGGGAATGCTATCTGAGTCCTGACACCACAACACAATGCATGCCAGAGCTCTGTCAGGATTCACAACCTAGGAGTCCTCCATCTACCTCACCTGCAGGACATGATCCAGTAGCAAGCTCTGAGCACACCTACCTTTCACAAAAGATGTCTAGTTATGGTG
Source organism: Apalone spinifera (assembly GCA_030068395.1). Lineage (NCBI taxonomy): Eukaryota > Metazoa > Chordata > Testudines > Trionychidae > Apalone > Apalone spinifera. Next base: position 185,083,436 of record CM057845.1, read on the forward strand.
GTGTCCCCTTTTATTCAGTAATCCACTGTTTAGAGCACCCATCCAAGTTATGGAAGACCCCACCCAACTGCAATCCCTTCTTTGTGTGAGGTGAAGCAAGAATTTAAACACAGGTCTTCCAAATCCCAGAAATATGCCCTAAGCACTGGGAAGTTGGCTATTCTACAGCGTCTTTCTCAAGCCGTGTTGAAACAGCTCCACTTGATATAAAATACTTAGTCACTGGGTCAGAGAAAGAGCAAAAATACCTCTGTAGCCTGCATGACAGACATTGTAACCTCACACAGTATCTATTGGGACCACTGCATTAAGTTTATGAGGTTTATGCATAATTTATGAGGCTTACCACATCTCTGACAGGAACTAAAACAGTAGAGGTTGATTACCTCTTGAGATTGTAAAAATCTCCAGAGAGAAATTCAGGTGCCTGGGGTGGTTTGCAAAGACTGGTATAGGCTGGGTTTTCCAGAGAAGGCTTTTGATATACAAGGATGAGCTTGAATGACACAGCTTTCCTTTTGATTCAGTAAACACACAGGACTTTTAATATAAATTGAGGGTCAACCCTTCCAGGAAGGTTGGAAAGATTTTGACTTCCTAGGGCTCCTTAAGATGGGTGGGTAAGCGTTTGTAAACTTTTACATTGTGTATAGGAATTATTATTGATTTTTAAATTTTTCTATATAAAGTTTATATCCTAAAAAATACATGTATTTTGCTTTGTGAGGACTGGTCAGTAATTGGTGTACATTGTAGCTCCAGGACAAAGGCTAACAAGAGGTGCAAAATCCCAAGCAGACCTGCTGGGGAAATCACAAGTAAAGGACATTTAAGTCTAAACCCTCAGTCATGAAAGAGAAAGAGACACCATGGGTGTGTCTACACAGCAGGGCTTAACTTGAAATAAGCTATGCAAATTGAGCTACATCAATTGCTTGGCTTATTTTGAAATTGGGAGCATCTACACAACACTTATTTCGAAATAGAGCCCTCTTCTGACTTCCCTTACTCCTCGTACAATAAGGCTACGTCTACACAGGCACCCTTTTC
>CM057845.1:185084585-185095531 GCA_030068395.1 Apalone spinifera
GTAGATGTACCCCAAGCTTTACCTGAGAGAGGTAACAGGTGGCAGTCTGAACCCTTAAGTGGCTGCTTTGAGGAATATCAGGACACAATTATAATAAATGCTGAAATTGTGACAACCTGGTAGCCACAGCCCTTTCCTGAAAGGTGGGAAGATCATGTTCTGGTCTCTGCTCCAGTGAATATTCCAGGTACATGTTCTAATTACTGGGTAAAATGCTCATTTTTTCTTGAAAAAAGGACTGACCTGGCTTGAACACCTAACTCCAGAAGAGGATTCATTGATATGAATCTCAAAAAGAGATAGGCATCTAAAATCATTTGAGGGGTAAAGCTCATGGGCAGTGGGTATGCTAGATGGGGGAAGGCACTGCCTTCTTAAACTGCCAGCCTGGACATGGATAAATAAGCTTACTGTTTCTCTGTCCCTTCTCTGTGCCTCTGTTGAAACTACATTAACACTTTACCAATATTAACGAATGGGCTCTCCTTTATCAACACCAAAACAGAACAGAATCTGAACTACCTCAAACTTCATCATGCTGAAAGAATGTCATGTGCAGAATGGACAAATTTATAGGATCCAATCCACAATCCTTGCATGCACATAAATTGGCTCATGAATAACTTTGCTCTGCTTCTTTTGTCGTTTTTGTGTATGAAGATTTTTGAAATGTTTCATCATAACATTCTTTCAGGATGTAACTTATAATTGATCACGTCACTGCTTAGTACAGAGTTAATCTGTAAGTCTAAAGGAGCGTTTCAATGTAAAATGCCAGTGTACAGTAATGACTAATGGAAGTGTTACAAAATATAAGGCCACTGGCTCAAGTAATACATAGCGTATGATTTAGGGTCCCACTGGTGTGAACTACAAAGCAAAAGAAAATTGTGATGAATTCTTAGCACTCTACCATATATGGAATCCATGTAGCAATATTTAAGTAATAAAACTCTACAGGAAATATATTATGAAGAACTCTTGTCTATCTAATGCATTAGAAGGCATGATGCCAAAATCTGAATGCTGCCTAGTGTCTATGCAACAAATTATACTATATTACTAGATAGTATGATCCCTACACTGTCTTATTATGATTGTAAAAAGTGTATGGGGATGCTTTAAAATGGTTAATAACAATAGATGTGACTCCCGCATTGCATGTTCAGACTGAATCAAAACTTTCTCATGGTTAGGGGGTTATTTGAATTTGATATTGTGGTTTGGTTCAGCATTGAGGGAGACTAATTTAGGTGCAGCTTTAAATGAAGTTTCCACAAAAATGCACAAGATAGAAGCCTTGAACCTGATCCAATTTAGTATCTATCTCTAATATTAATTAGGTGAATTATAAAAAAGTAATACTGAATATCTGCATAGTATTTTGGATCTTCAAAGTGCTGCACAGACTTTATCCAGTACTCACAATAATAAGCATTAATGCATTTTTGTTAGACAGGTCCATGGCAGAGGGAAAAGGTTTCAATGTAGTGCTTTGCATGTGCCCTATAACTTTGAAGGAATTTTACACAAAGTTTTTAGTCTTCTTTAGTGGATTTATACAAGCAAATGTTCCCCAAAAATATTCACTTAAGCTAAAATAGCTAATGTATTTTAATACAATTAAACAAAGATCACAAAGGATAGACAAAGAACAGCACATTTTATAAGTTGGACCTGGAATCACTCTTTTAGTCTTGGCAGTCTCATTTGAAACTAGTGATAGAGATGCAGCCGTGTTAGTCTGGTGTAGCTGAAACAAAAGACAGGACTATGTAGCACTTTAAAGACTAACAAGATAGTTTATAGGTGATGAGCTTTCGTGGGCCAGACCCACTTCCTCAGATCAATATGTGGAAGAAAATCGGCACAACCATATATACCAAAGTGATACAATAAAAAAAATGAACGCATGTGAAATTGACAAATCAAATTTTAGAACAGAGTGCGGGAGAGGGGGGAAGGTTAGTGTCTGTGAGGTAATGACATTAGGGGTGATAATTGGGGAAGCTATCTTTGTAATGGGTGAGATAATTAGAGTCTTTGTTTAAACCCATACATAATGGCCTTCCCTAGTCCATCACCCTCGGGACTTTGCCGGTCCAGGGGAGGTCAGTGTTCCCATGCTGCCTGCCAGCCTGTGCCCAACTCCTCTCTGGGCTGTGAGGCTCCCTGCCCTGCTCCTGACCTCCAGGATTGGGCTTCCTGCTCCAGGGTTCCTCAGGTCATCACCAGCCTCTCTGCCACCAGGGGTTCCCAGCTGAAGCTGGGACTCATCAGGCTGGGGCTCCCGGGGGCTGGGCTCTCTAGACATCACTAGCCTAGCCAGAGCTCCACAGACCCCACCAGACTTGTGGCTGTCTCCCACTCCTGGCCTCCAGTGCTCTTTGGTCCAGCAACATCTGTGGTCCTGTTTGACCATGGATGTTGCTGGAGCAAAGAGCTCCAGAGGCTGAGAGTGGGAGACAGCTGAGAGTCCTGCAGGAGCCGGGAAGTCCCAGCTATGCCAGGAGTGGCTGGGGAGCCCAGCCCCAGGAAGTCCCAATCTGGTGAGCCCTGGCAGCAGCTGAGTTGCTCCCGTCCTGGCTGGAAACATGGGCTGGCAGCGGAGCTGGGGTGACTGGGGAGCCCCAGATGAAGCCCCTGGTGGCAGAAGATTTGCATTGCCTCTTCCAACTGTGATCTTGTCAGATCTTCTACATTAAGGGGCTAGTTGGTTCAGCAATTGGGTGGGAGACTTGTAAGGCACATCTAGATGTTGTAGGAAATGTGATTCAATAGTTTGAAGTTCTGAGTTCCTTGGGCCACTAATCTGCTTGGGGGTGTCATCTGTTGGGTGTCATGTAAAACCAGGATACTCATCTATATAACGTTAGTTTCTTCCCTGCATCTTCCTAAACAGTAACAATCAGCTTCTTCAGCCCTATAAATCCTTTAGGCTCCAGTTCAGGAAAGCAGCTATGATTCAAGACAACATTTAGCACATTTAGCATTAAGCACATCTCTAAGTGCTGACCTGAATCAGGGCTATGTCTTTTTAAAGTCATATTGCTTATAAGTGAATGACCTAGTCTAGTTTTCAAACACTTCACTGAACAATTTTCACCTCACCTCTACAAAGTCTTTTGTACTATGTAACCACTCTGTTAAAAATACAGGATTTGATCCACTGATCAGTAAGGACAATGGAAAAACTCCTGTTGATTAAGCATTGGGTTGTTCCCTTCACTGAGCTTAAACCTAGAGGGTGGTCATATGACACAGATGCATTGCATTGAATGTCATCCTTAATGCAGAGGTGAAAGTAAGAGGGTACACCCTGGTGCGCAGCTCCAGCAAGAACTGGCTAAGCTACGTCAGAAGCCAATATAGGAAGCTACTTAAAGAGCTGGCACTCAGACACTTGGGTTGCATTAGGAAGTGCTTGAAAGAAATGTAAGTTCCTTTCACCCCTGCCTTAAGAGATGCATTTTTCCATGTGGTAATGTTTAGACAAAATTAATCACACACCAAAAAGGTTTTTAATGCTAACAAATGGACAACATACATAAATGTGCCATTATAAAGTTGCTTATGCTGCAGACTTTGGCCTAACATTTCATAGCCCCTCAGTTCTGCTGAAAAGGTTGTTCAATATTCTGAGTAAGTCAACTTCATCTTCTTTCAGCCCCAAATAGAGCCATTTTAACCTACAATAAAACAATTTTTAATAGTAATCAGGCAGCTGCTGCAGAGAATGAATTTTATCATTAGATAATCGCACCAGTGGGAGATTATGGGCACCCAGCAGTGTCTCTTGCTTTATGACTCAGAAATTTAATTATCTCATAGAAACCATACCTGTTGTTTCTGTGCGTTGCTTAATTAATAACACAATTAAAAGATTATTTCCACATGTATTTTTCAAAACAAGTATATAAAAATAAGTAGATAAAGAGAAATCACACAACTGTATAATATATATGTAGATATTAACTACATATTATTAGTTTATTTCTAGTGAAGTGCAGCTTAGTGGGAAGGGAACAGTAATGTCACATATGCAATATTTTGAGGGGTAATTAAACTGTGCTACTTGTTGGCTCATTTCTAAAACCACAACAGAAATATTATACAGGAATAACTTTTTTATACCAACAAGTTACAAATATTAACATTTTTGATCAACTGCAAGTATCTTGGCCTCAACATGATTTTATCTCTTGTATCCTACCAAAAGGCCCATAAAAATTTAATTGTCTATAAAATGTTGGGCAGCGGAGAGTTTTTGTTTTTTAATGGAGCATAACAAAAAATGCTTCTGAAACATCAAACATCTATTATTTTAATGACCTGAACATCTTAAACAATGCAAATTATAGCCTTAAACCCATGAAGACTTTACACAGATACTTAACTTTACACACAGGTATAAAACAAAGCTTATACTGCATAAATCTTTGCAGGACTAGGCATATTTTAATGTAAAAAAATAATAAAGACTGCACCTGGGTTAACAGTCTATAAATCAGGATGCAATCTAATGTGATTTTAATTTACAAAATCATAATCATTTAAAGATAAACACATGCACACGTTTTCCTCTAATTACTTTCATTGCCCTTTTACAGACTGACTGCCCCAAAACAGGCACTTAAGCTTTACTCCTCTGTTCACATCTTATTCTCAAAAAAAATCTTTTAAAAATAAAACATCAAATAAATCTTCCTGTACTAACTTCCTTTTTCCTAAATTGTCACGAGAGTTTATATAATTTTCTTTTAACTATTTTACTGTCTGTTAGGTCACTGCATTACTCTTGTAGGCATATATTACAATGATATTGTTACAACATACAAGCTGATTGGTGCCAGCTGGCAAAAAGTTCACTGTTCTGTAACAGCAACTCCTAACAAGACTGACAACTCACTGCACCTAGCACACTGCTTTCATAGTATTTGTCGATAAAGAATCTGAGATCATAAACGAAACCTGGTGTCACACTGGTTATGAATACTGTTTTGAAATGTATGTGTAGATACTGTGTAAATGGTTATACACTGCATATACATGCTAAAGACATGGTCCTAAAGTCTGTGTTAAGACAGAGTTGACAAACAGATTTCTTTCAGTCAAATAATATTTTTATTCATCTGTCTCTGATGAAATGCAAATGAAGCACAATAAGCCAACACAATGGAAGCACATTTGCATATGGAATCAACTCAAAAGGTGCACAGAAAAAAAAGTAAGCAAGGGAGTGCAAAAAACATGAACGTTGAGGGACTGAAGTAGAAGGCAAGACACACCCCTCATTCTGTCAGATCACAAACAGCATTTGCTTAAATGCTAGAGAAGGCTTTGGCAGAGAGAAGACTGCTCTAAGCAGCGATTAGCTTGTTAAATTAAATCTCTGGAAAGTTTTTATTAATATTGCTTATATGTTGCCCTTCTGTTTCCATTATTCTTATCCACTCTGTCTTGAACCCTGATCTTTGATAATCAACTTTTGGTTCTTTTCACTATCTCAGTGTTGTTGTATTATGCCAGGCGCTGAGCCTCAGTTGCATCAGACAATCTAGTGACACTTCCTTTAGCACCAGCAAGTCTCAGTCTCTCTCTCTTTCATTGTAGGCAGGAGGCTATAACAATGTAACTCTCAGCCCTGAGTTCTCCAAGAACCATCACAATGATCTATTCTATTATCTGATTCATACAATGGATAATGTAGGCTCCAATCTGCATGTACTTAGCTTTAAGGACATAAACACTAGTACACACATGCTTAAAGTTACATTTGTGTGTAAGTGCTTTGCACATTGGGGGTGCATCTAGACTGGCAAGATTTTGCACAAAAGTACCTGCTTTTGCGCAAAAACTTGCCAGCTGTCTACACTGGCCGTTTGAATTTGCGCAAGAGCACTGACTTTGTAATGTACAAAATCAGTGCTTCTTGCGCAAATACTTTCACGCTCCCGCTCGGGAAAAAGCCCTCTTGCACAAAAATACTTGCGCAAGAGGGCCAGTGTAGACAGGAAAGAACTGTTTTGTGCAAAAAATCCCCGATAGCGAAAATGGCGATCGGGGCTTTCTTGCGCAAAATCGCGTCTAGACTGGCCACATATGCCACTTTTCCGTTAAAAGTATTTCCGCAAAATCACGCCAGTCTAGACGCAGCCAGGGACTTTAACGGACAGTTCGAGTGGTGCAATGGACTAGTGGTACTGACAATAGCTCAGCACAGTAGTTGCTTTTATTATTTTGAAATTGGAAAGGACTGCAGACGAATACTAGCAGTGCTCTCCAATGGAATTTAACCAAAGCCCTCAGCCAAGTTAGAGAATGATTATACAACACAAATCCTGGAGTGATGCATTGGGAATCCCAAAACAATGTGACATTTATGGTGTTCCTTAAATCAACTTCATCTTTACTATCTCTATCATCCTGACCAATCAGTGTTTCTCAGATTTGCTCATGTTACAATTTTTATATGCTGCTCTCCACTACGTGTAAACTTTCAAGAACTGTGGGATTTCAGATGATGAGTAATGAGGAAGGGTGTCTGGGAAAAGGCTGCAAGTTTCAGCAGCTAAGAAACAGACGATTTAGCCCCCAAGAAAGTGTGAGAGGCGGTATCAAGGAATCAGCTGAGGGTTTTGTACTGGATGGGATAGATATTTCAGTATGTGAAATCAAGGCCTTGAAGTGAGAAGATATTTCACTTGTCTTTCACAAACTGCTCAACAACCAGAACTAATAATTGCAAAGCAAAGTAGTGCACAATTAGAGTGATAAAGTAGTTTTGTAGGGAACAGTTTTGTAGGCAACAATTCAGAAAGATTGTTATGGGCTTTCCATGAAAGAAGCATAAGCAGGACCCTCAGAGACATGGGATGCAGGGACTTTGGTACTTACATGCTATCTGCTTCTCCTTTAATCCTAATGATGGTACATATGGGGGGGATGCTTTGTAGGACTGCTTTATCCTGGCAGAGTAACACCAGAATCTCCTCTGACTATGTGTCTTCTCCCAGAGTGCCAAGCATTCTGACAGCTTTTTTGTCTCACCATGTTTTGTTAAAGTCCTTAGCCATGGTGGTCCCTGATGTTCACAGCTCAGAGTCTCTGGGATTATAGTTTGTGCATGGCGATAGAGGAGGAGGCATAATGCTAAACAATATACCCTGTTTACCAAGCTCTATAATTATAAAAAAAAACCTCTGTTCTCCCAGATAGCCCTATTAATTATTCTATTAACTGAAAACATAGAAGCCCTGGAATGGAGGGAAAGATTGTATCTTTAGTTTTCCAGTCATTCCTTTTTCCCTGTCTGTTGATAATATACCTCAGTTTCCAGAGTGTCCAGGGTCCAGTGCTGTGTGATCAAATCTCACTCTGAAAATTTCTCGTAATTCTCTCCAGAAATGAATAGATGAAGTAGGCATCCTGATTAATATTCCAAATGGTAACGTTGATCCATGAGAATTAAGCAGCTCTGTGGTAATTTCTATTCATAATGATGAACTTTATCTTCATCAGTATAAAATCTACATTATTTTATTTATAATAAACATTTTCTGTAAATGCAGTAAACCAATTGAAAAGAACCATGATGTATCATCAGATTACCATGGGCTAGGGGAATTAAAGGCACCTGGCTTCCTTATGCATTCAAAATGTAATATTCTCATTAATATCAAACCCTGCTGTCTTGCCATACTGCTTAATTAATAATTTAATTATCAGATTATCTTCAGATGCAATCTATGTATAGACCCATGGCTAGATGCCTAATAGAACTCATTACTATTTGGTATAAATGCACATAAATCTCAATCTCTGCACACAGGAAAATCCCTGGGGAGAGGTTGTTCCATGCTGTGGAATTGGCTTAACTGTGAAAACAAGTGTCCCACCAAATGGGTGAACAAGAAATACTGCTGTACTGAAGCCGAAATGAGTAATAATACAAAATACTAATAGTCTGGCATAACATTAAGCATGTGAGAAGTTTCATTGACCCTCGTGGTACTAGTTCCATGCTTAAAGGTTCCACACATGCTTAGGCATCTTGTTGAATGAGGACCTTACTTTCTTAGGATTGTGCATTACGGATAAGTAATATTGCTAGCCAGTGACACTACCCTCACTGAGTAGACTGAATGGTGCATGACCCTGAGTTTGGGTTCATGAATCTCATACTCAGCAGTTTAAAAAACAAACAAACAGAACACTAACAACATGAGAGAGGGGATAAATTCACAGGGAAGCCAAACTAGATGTCAAAATCTGACTCTCTAAGCCAGCAGTTCTCAAACTGTGGGTCAGGATCCCATGCTAATGGGGCCCCAAGCCTGGCATTAGATTGTCTGGGGCCTGGAGCCGAAGCCAAAGCCTAAGCCCCAATGATTGGGACTGAAGCAGTAGTCCAAGGGCTTCAGCTCTGGGCAGCAGGGCTCAGGTTTTGACTCCCAGACTGAGACCCTTGGACTTTGACTTTGTCCCCCACATCTGAGACAGTGCAGTTTGGATGGGCTTAGGCTTCGCCACTCCCCTCCCATCCCCTGTCATACAGTAATTTTTATTGTCAGAAAGGAATCAACGTGCAATGAAGTCTCAGAAACCAAGCTCTAAGCATAAATTCTCTGTACCAGAAATCAGAATAAACCAACAGGCTAATAGGAATAAAGCAATTATTTCCCCAGATTGGAAGGATTCCTCATTCACCGATTTAATTAACATATTGCAGGAAACTTTTGTTCTGGTGGGTTGTGGGGTTTGTTTTGTTTTGTTTTGTCTTTTGGTGCAATAGGCTCACAATATTTGTGTTTTTCAAGATGTGAACCTGCAGTCGTTGCTTCCCTATTGGGTTTTCAGTGAGTTTATTTTGTCAGTGTGGACTGGCCAGTATCTCTTTCCCAAAGAATGCCCTGGGATAATAGGCAGTTTGTGTGCTATTAATATTGTTTTCCATTATACCTGAACTGATTCCTGAAACTGAATTATATCAATTTTCTTGTGAAAATGTTTCTTCTTCATTGTTAATATCTCCTTAACCCGTGACAGAGTTACTACAAGCAGACTATGGAGTCTCTCCCCATTTCATCACTCTGCAACACCACAGTATTTATTACCACAACAGTTCAGCATAGTTTAAACTCTGTTCCAATGTCTCTGAGACTCTTTACACTTGCCTATGAAATTTGCATCGAGCAAAAACAGTGTGAGCTGTAAGTGTAATATATGCTTCATGTTTATTAATGTAGGTTTTTTAATACCTTAGTATCTTCTTTAACTATGTTTATGTGTTAGGAAAAGCCCTTCCTTTCCTCTACAATCCAAACAGCACGTAGTGGCATTTTTCTTGGTTAGTCTTTACTATTTTCAGAGCAGAAAATATCAACTTCATAGGAGGAATTACTTTTTTCAAGTCTCTGCAATCTTTCTTTCTAATCTGGGTGCAAGAGCTGTGCATAGATTGTCAGTTCTAATATTATGTTGCAATTCCCCATTGAAGAGAAGCCATACAGAAGTCACTGAAGGAGATAGCATAGAAAGTTACCAAAATTGTAATTCATCCTTTCCCAGAGGTCTAATATGCAGACCTGAAGGAGATAGAAGAAAAAGGACTATGTTGCAGGGCGTACACCTGATTGCTGGGAATAGAGCAGGGCTACTCAACATGAGCCCACAACCTATTTGTTTGCGGCCCACTGTGTAGTTTGGGTTGACGTGATGCTCAACATGTGGCCCGCAGCTGCGAGCCAAAACAAAAAAGTAGTCAATATAATGGTCTTCTGCTGATTCATATTTTAGTAGTTAAATTCCTGGACTATCATTGCTCATTAAAAGTGGTGTCATATGGATGGAAATCAGGTCAATATTGCATTTCATTAATATCAACCGAACTGACTTAAATGGGACCCTTGTGTTGTGTAGTCTTGCCTTAATCTTTGTATTCATGCCCATCAATGTGAAAGAAGCTATTTGCATATATTTACATATATTTGCATGTATATGCAACCACACTTAAGTTGTGGCCCTCAGCATGTGCTGTGAGTATCATTGTGACCTCCAGGTCTTCCAAAGTTGAGTAGCTCTGGACTAGCATGAACCTTGATATTACTCTCAGTGCAGAGATCCAAACAACAGAAAGTCCACCCTAAAGAGATGTCACAATTACTAGGTAAGCTGCAACTCTGGCCCCTCTTGGTTTCTTTAAGTGTTCTGCATCCTATCTCAGACCTCTAGCTATTATCTGTCAATCAGGTGCTTCTACACAGCACCTGAAACGTGAGATTATTCATAATTCCTTCTCTAGGGTAAATACATGCCTTCTACAGTGATATTAATGAGTAGTATATCTTTAGATTTCAAAAAGACCTTACTTAAGATACTTTGATAATACAATAATATTGTAGATGATCAGTTGATTCAATTATGCAACAGGAGAGTGTCAGAACTCCTGTCAAATAGTTAACAGGCTATCTGCCCCACTCACTAAGTTGATGGCCTTGTTTACATTTATGTAAATATCATAGGCGTGCGCAGCACATTTCATTAGAGTGTGCACCCAAAGAATTTTTTTTAAATGTACTCTTTGACCTCCATTAGCCACACCCTCTGGCCCCCATTAGCCACACCTCTGGAGGTAACACTTTCAGGGCAATATGGACACATGACCAGAAATAAAAGGTGTCGTGTGACTCCCCCCTCCCCCCAAGGACTTTTCTCACCATCTTCTTACCAATAGGGATTAGTTTGCCCTCACCAAACCCCCCTCATGCAACTATCCTGCAATTGCATTAACCTTAATTAATTGTGTGACATTAACTCGGGGGTGGTGGGGTGGAGAGGCTGGGGGAAGTGTCTCCTCTAAGAGTTTCTTCCCATGATCACAATAAATTTTGTATTGTGCACCAGTACTGAGTTTGTGGCTTGTTTGGATGTGCCACTGTGGCACC
>CM057845.1:185109908-185130693 GCA_030068395.1 Apalone spinifera
CCTGATGGAGTCTGCTTTAGGTCTATCCTTAAAACAAGGGGGAAAGAGGCAGGTGAACCAGTCTTACAGCTCGCACCTGCCAGGCATGAAGCAGGCTGGCTCAAGCCCCTTACCCTCCAAATCAGTTCACTCAACTCTGTAAGGGGGGAGGCTTGTTCATCTGAGACCTCTTACAATGATGGTGTCTATCCTGCAAGCACTGGTGTCATATTTTACAGTTCCCAAATTTAGGGGTAGCATGATTTGTGACCCCACAACAGCCCAAATTAGTTACAGTACATCACATTCCACTCTAACAACCAATCATCCATCAACCCTGGCTGAATTGGATTTACATAACCATACCCCAGATTCCTTCCCCATGCCAGCATGAGCTATATTTACATATGAACAGTTACTTATCTTGCAAGGCTAAACAATTTGAGTGAGCATACCCACCCCCAGGGCTGCTAGCTGATTGCAAGCAGTAGTTCAGCCCCTGCTCACACTGAAGACATGACTGAAAAATATCTATGCAGGAGAAACCCACAGCTGTAATAGTTGTTGCAAGGTTAGAGGTAAGGACTCACATGTATGAATAAACCTGTAAGTGGAAGCTCTGTGCTGTGCCGTGCTGTGCTCAAATCAGTGATATTAATCTATCATTTACATGCTATTCCAGAGGAGAGATTCCAGAAGGGTGAAAGAGAGCAAATATAGTGCCAATCTATCACAACAGGAATAAGAGCAGCCCAAAAACTTACAGACTAGTCAGCTTAATGTCAGTATCCAAAAAAGAGAGCATAACTAATATTTAAGCAATCAGTTCACAAACACATAGAAGATGATAAGGTGATAAGTAGTAGTCATGATGGATTTGTTAAGAACAAACTGTGTCACAACAACCTAACAGCCTTCCTTGATAGGGTAACAAGCATTGTGGATAAGGGGGAAGTGGTAGATGTGATATATCTTGATTTTAGTAAGACTTTTGATATTGTTTCATATGACCTTCTCATAAACAAAATAGGGAAATAAAGCCTAGATGGAGCTACTAAAAGATGGATGAATAACTGGTTGCAAAACCATTCTAAGAGACAAGTTATCAGTGCTTCACAGTCAAGGTGGAAGAGCATATTAAGAAGAGTTGCAAAGGAATCAGTCCCATTCAATATTTTCATCAGTGATTTAGATAATGGCATAGAGAGTACACTCAAAGAAGTTTGTAAATGATATTTAGCTGGGAGGGGTTGTAAGTTCTTTGGAGGATAGGATTAAAATTCAAAACGATCTGGATAAACTCGATAAAAAAGATGAAATCCACTTGGGATGAATGCAAAGTGCTTCCCCTAGGAAGGAAAAATCAGATTCACGTATACAAAATGGGAAATGAATGCTTAGGTACGAGTACTGAAAAAAGGGATCTATGATTATAGTGGATCAGAACTTAAGTATGAGTCAAAAGTGTAACACTGTTGCAAATAAAGTGAACATCATCCTGAGATGTATTAGCAGGAGTGTAGTAAGCAAGACACAAAAATTATTTCTTTCCTCTATTCCACACTGAGTAGGCCTCAGCTGAAGAACTGTGTCCAATTCTGAGTGCCACATTTCAGGAAAGATGTAGATAAATTGGAGAAAACCCAGAGGAGAGAAATAAAAATAATTAAACGTCTAGAGACATTAACTATGAGGGATGATTGAAAACACTGAATTTGTTATTCTGGAGATGCCTAAGAAGGGACATGACATGATAACAGTTTTCATCTATATAGCAGGTTGTCACAAGAGAAGATGGTGAGGTCCCTTTTAGTCCTATACCTTTATGGTTCTCTGAGTCTATGACTACTGTATTAAAATATTTAAAAAGAGATGTGATTTTGTCTTTAAAAACTCAAAAATATAGTATGGCAGATAAATGCAATCAAGAAAGCTTTTTTCATTTGTTTTAAAGCATCCCGTTTAGATGCATGCTCCTGATGTAGCCTTCTAAATGCTAAGACTTAAAAGAGGGATCTCTTATAGGTTATGATGCAATGCTCTGAGAGAGAATACAGAGAACCCAGTAAAAAGAAATCATGGCTTCCTGCATGCATTTAACTAAAATCCCAGTTGTCTGAGACATTAACATATTTGTATATACCACAGCAGGTTCCCTGAATAGACCACAAGGTTTCAGGAAAGTGCTTCAACTGAGTCAACTTTAACGGGACTTACCTGAGACCTCAAGACCCAAACACCATCTCTGGAGTCAAAGAGGCTTTCTTGTTAGCTTAGGTTCAGGAAGAAACAGGAACTCCATAATAGCCTTAAGGAGTTGGTTCACTGTCTTTGGAAAGTTGACTTCAGGGTTATTGAATGGAGAGTTTGAGGACTAGATTGAGAACTAATTTAAAATCTCTACAACACTAGTATGATTAAGTGGGCTGAAATGGATGTATAAGGAAGGGCAGAATTTAAGTTTGAGAATAAAGCAAGAATAACTCATAAGAGAGTATGTGTACTTGAGAGGAGCAAAGTTGGCAAATGGGAAGAGTGGAAATAAACTTTGGGATGACTTTCTCAAAGTCTTAGTTAGTTGCTGAGGAATGGTCTTTCAGTGCCATACAGAAATAGCTGCTCTTCTCACTTTCTTTTTGCCAGCTTTTGAGACCTGTATCAGCAAGATCTCAACCTGAAACACAGAAAAAAGATAAACAATAAAACTAATACAAAAGATGATGAAAGGTATATTCGCAGATGGAAAAATTGAATGAATATTTTACATGGTTGATTTTGTTGAGTGAAATCAGACCAATGAACAGAGCCAGCGATTCAAGCTAAAACCCAGATTTCCAGTGAGTGAAAAAATGAAATGCAAGACAGGATTCCTGAGAACTAAGTTTATAACTAATTCCTAGTTCAAGGGCCTGTCATCCTCTTTGCCACATGACCGTAAGGGACAAATATCTGCAAATCTCTACTGGGAAGAGTATTATCTTTGTTGGAAAGTTCCCTTATTTTGCCCCTGACTTTATGATAATTCTGTGAGGAGAACAGCACTGAGGCCTTGTCTACACTAGACCAGGCAGGTCGGCTTAAGGTGCGCCATAAAACTATGTAAAATGTGTATCCGGATTCGGCTTACCTTAAGCCAAGCCACTGCAGCATCTACACTGTGGGATGCTGACAGGAACAGACCCTCCCATCAGCTTCCCTTACTCCTCACAGAACGAGGAGTACAGAACACTGGCAGGGGCTGCCCTCAGTGTTCAGTCTGGGGATCTACACTAGACCTGCTAAATTGAACACTAGAGAACGACCTCCAGGAGGTTGATCTTCTCCCTAGTATATACATTCCCTGACTTTCCTGTCTCCTATGTGGGTGTAGTATTCACTGGATTAAATTTCCCCCAACAATGGAGTGGGATAGGAAGTATACAGCAGGGGCAAAATATAGCACACTGACTGTAATTTCATTTTACAGCTAAGAGACAAACATTGAATTTGCACTATTCTTTCAATGGCAGAAGTCAGCACAGAATTCAGCACAAAGAGGTTTGTTTTTCTTAAAATGAATCTCTCTCCACAGGTACCTTGAACACCAACCCCTGCCCAGAGTCCTGAAAGCAGTGATTTCAGGGGTAACCAGCCCACTAGTTACTGCACAACTGGAGTTCAATCCCTGGCTCCCATGGGTTTGAATTGCATTACTGTGTTCAGGTTGGCCCTGCCCTGCTCCTCCAGCATGGGTCCTTCCCACAGCTGGCCTTCCTCTTCCCAAATCCTGCCCCCTCCCACTCTGTCCTGGAGTCTACTTTCTCTGATATTCTAAGAATTCCCAGAATACCAATATTTGAAATGAGCAGCAGTCTGCAGCCTGCTCCAAGTTGTGATCCTGACCAGAAAAAAAAAACAGTCGGAAGAGAATATCTGAAGATTGTCAACATGAGTGAAAGCCAGACACAGGCTATTTTGAGAATGGGAAAAGCATTATGGGTATACATGACAACTTACATTTGAGCACATCTTACAACTTTTCTCCCCCAAAAAGTATAATGACATATCATGTAATCACAATAAGCCATATTCTTTGTATTTACTAAGTTATTTAAAAGGGGTAATTGTCTTGGATAACAGCAATTGAGTGTCACTGTTCATTGGGTTTTTTTATGGTGAATTTGCTTTAAATGAGTTAATAAACTTATTAATTAATCTGCAAGTAATGGCAGAGTTTGTTTTATATGTCAACTAGAGGATTTGCCCGGCATTGCTTGGATCCTTAACTCAATGAGAGTATGTCTAGACTACGTTGTTTTTTCAAAAAAAATTGCCCTTTTTTTCAAATAAACTTCACCTGTGTCCACACTGCAATCATGTTCTTTCAAAATTAAATCAAAGAATGCAGGGTTTTTTTGGACATTGGTAAATTTCAAATTACAAGGAAGAATCCCTTTTTCTAAAGAGCTCTTTCAAAAAAAAGGTGTGTGTGGACGCAGAACAGGGACATTTTTCGAAAGAAGAGGCAATCAAAAAAGCGCAGGTGCCCTGGTGGCAATTCTATGAATAGCAATCAGGGCTTTCTTTCGCGAAAGCATCCCATACAGTCTGGACACTCTCTTTCGAAAAAGCAGATGGCTTTTTCAATCCGGTTTTGAAGTGTGGATGCTCTTTTTTGAAAGAGCTCTTTTGAAAAAGCTTCTTTCGAAAGAAGCTTGCAGTCTAGATGTACCCTGAATGTTTATATTTTGGGAAGTAAAAAGAAAATGTACGTGCTTCATTTAAATCAATGTGCCGGGGTAGGGCTGGAGTAGAGGAGTTCAGTATACAGGATGACCCAATGAGGCTACATCTATACTACAAGCTTCTTTCGAAAGAGGATTTTTCGAAAGAATCTTTTGAAAAAGCCTCTTTCGAAAGAGAGCATCTAGACTGCAACCACTTCTTTCGAAAAAGCGAGCACTTTTTCAAAAGAGAGCACCCAGGCAGTCTGGATGCTCTCTTTCAAAAGAGCACTTTTGAAAAAAAGGCGTTTTTCCTTGAAAAATGAGGTTTACCGCGGTCAAAAAAACCACCGCGTTCTTTCGATTTAATTTCGAAAGAACACAGCGGCAGTCTAGATGCAGGGGAAGTTTTTTCGAAAAAAGGCCACTTTTTTCTAAAAAACCCTGTAGTCTAGACACACCCTGAGAGGACAACCCCAGCCCTCTCTCACAGCAGCAGCTTAGGGCGAGGTGAGAAGTACCTCTCCATGGCCACTGCAGCTCCATTGGGCACAGCTATGGGAGGGGTCCATGTCCACTGGCCAGGGCAGATCCAGATTTCACTGGGTGGGGACCACAGAAGGACCACCTGTCCTCCAGTAGAAGCAACTCTGGGGCAGCTCAGGGTTGGATACTATGTCTGGGGAGGAGGCACCCCTTCCTCTGGCTCCACCATGGAACAGAAGCTCGTTGGGAGTGGTGGTTGCTGGCCCCTTCCCCAGCCCCAGCACAGAGTTGCCAAGTTGGGGGGGAGAGGTACAGCCCCCAGCCAGCTCAGCACAGAGCTGCTGTGGCAGCTCTGTGCTGAGGCCAGAAGGCAGAGGTGGCACTCTGTGTGCCCACACTGAGCCTCTGCCCTCTCTGAGCTCTGATCCCACTTCCAACATTCACTCAGTTATGTCAATTTTGAGGACTGTACTTGATTTGGCCATAGTCATAGTTCACCTAGGGCATCAAACACCCAGGGCTGGCCCATGGGTTTTGATGGCCTAGGTGAACTATGATTTTAACATCCTCCATTCAATATAGAAAAAAATGAGAAGTCTCGAAAGAAAGTTTGCCTTTATTTACTTGCCATTTACTAGGTATTTGAAATGAACAATATGAAAATAAAAATAAATATTTGTACTGATTTTTTTCTACTTTTCATTAAGCCTAACAGAATTATACTGTATAGGTTAAATTGCCCAGTTGCTAACAATTCCATGTTTTAACCATTTTGTGTTGAGTAAACCGTTTCAAGTTGCAACTGTCTTCCTTCCAAAGGAACTGATTTTGAGGGAGCTATGAAAATCCTTATTCCTTGATACTGAATGAAGTCTCTTTGTGAGTTATAACTCTTTTACTCTAGGCCATCGATTTGTGTAAATGTTTAGAACTTTGCTTTTCATGCTTTTGCTTTCTAAAGTTGTGTAATAAATTGGAACAAAGTTTTGAAGATATTTCATGTTCTGTCAAGATAGTAGTGAGTCCAACAAGTCTCTTTTTTAGCATGGAAGAACAAAGGTATGTTTTATCGATTTTAACTTTAAAAAGCCATGCTTCCCACTAGCAATTTCTTTTATCATTCCATGTTCACTTAAAAACTATTTAAAAAATTAAACTGAAGGTAACATTTTTATTATTATCAAGCATTATTGCAATTAGAACAGAAAGGAATGTAAGTCCAACACGATACAAATTCTTCATGGGCACAGCATCTTTGGGATTGTGGCTCGTAACATGGCAGAACTGCTGTTGCGGCTTGTTGACCATTCTTCATTAAGTGTTGATCAATACTGACTCACCCATATGACTGATCAACTCCAGGCTATTGAGAATGACTGAACTGCCAGACTTTGTCCCCAGGAAGCAAGCCCAGGCAGCACCCTTTTGAAACTATACCGTGACACATTTTAACTGTATATACATACACAGCTGTGCTCCACAGTGTGAAATAAATAATATAACTCAACTTCTGACATGGCAATGATGCAGTTTTACAAATACACTATTTGATACTTTTGTTTATAAGAGAGACTACATTAATATATTTTGAATTGAGAAAAAGACTCATATAGTTCACCGATATGGTCAGGCTGGTCCTGCAAGAGGCCACATTGGGGGGAGGGTGTAGAATGTAGTGGGTACAAAAGAAGTGAGAAGGGAGATTTGTCTCCCCAAACCAAGTGGTCACCCACAACCCATGCTGCAGTGAAACATAAAGCTAGAATCACCCCGATGGATGTAACCCTCTTGCTTTGGGGGAAGACAAAAGCCTCTGTGAGCCAGAGCATGTGGACTTTCTTGTCCCCTAATTAAGAAAATCTTTCAAGGAAATGAACATGGAAAAAGAGGATGATGGGACTCTTTGGAGAGAGGGCATATGTTCTGTTCTATATTCTGCTTTGCACGTGACTCTCTTTAGTGATGCATAAAGTGGGACCAAATATTTTGACATTTAGACAGAAAATTTCACTGTTTTTAACCCAATTCTAGTGATCAGAGAGAAGAGTTGGAAGAAAAGTAATTACAGATGTTCAATTTGAACATTTCTATGTACTTTATTGCATTAGCCTTTTAGGGGAAAAAAAGGGAAAGAGGAAAATTGAAAGACATCATTTACCTAGCAACATGATAATTTACAATATAACATACATTTTTGGCTAAAGCAATGATATCAGTAAAAGGGTAACAGCTCCCAAAATATTATCTTATAAACTGAGACAAAAGAGCACCATGATTGCAATAAAAAATAAGGGCTGGTAAGTACAAAATTAAAAAAATTATGTAAGGATTGTGAAAACTAAAGACATGAAGACTGGAGAAAAAAATTGCAAATAGCAATTATCTTGCTTTTGCTGGGAACTAAGAGGATGATGTGTTGGTGCAGAAGAGTTCATGTTGTAATTAAACAGAAATCTATAGATAAGCTGCAGGGCCTGGAGGCCCATGCAAATATTAAAAAGCTCTACCAAAGGATTTGCCCCTGCCCCCCAAAGCTTACCAATGTATTTAAGTTTGCTAGAGCCCTGTCAGATTTCAAAATCAATGGGTGAAACCATATTTAATTGATTGTGAAACCCATCAAAGAAAAATTGACTGTGCTTCTTTATCTATTAAACATTTATGTCAAGATACTTATAAAGAGACTTGCAAAAAGGCTAGATAGACTTTCTGCTTCCATGATTATTTCAGATTAGACAGTCATTTCCTCCCACAGAGTAGAACAAAAGTACTGTAGAGACATATTGAACCATGGTGCCATTCCCTGACTGCTGTTGCTCAGAGGCTTGGAGGGGGGTGTTCTCTATATCATAATGGATCTGTTCCCTGGATTCCATGGATTTCCCTGGCACATGCTGATTCTCAGAATGTGGTCTGGACAAGGATGGGTCCTTAAATGGGTATTCCTAGTGTCACATATATTCAATGATAAAAGCGCAGTTGAGGAATTGTGTATACAATTGCATATACAGTCAGAAGTACATAAATTTGTTTCACTTACCTAAATTCAGCAGTATGTTTTCAATTCACATTTTATGTTTTAAAGAGAAAGGCAAAAGAAGACAGAAGTTAATCATACTACAGGTAGAAATCAAGCATTCAGTGTACTGCAGCATTCACCAAATATTATACCTACAGTCTTTAGGGTTGTCCAGTCCTAGTTCTGCAGTTTTGGAATTTTTAAGCACCAGAGCTGGTACAGTTTCCTGGTATACTAGGAGACCAGAAGTGGTTCATAAGCCCTCACTTACCTTATTGCGCTGTGCCTCAATGACACAATTTAGCCATAGAGTTCCCAACAGAATTTTGGATTGTCAGCTGGATGAATTCAGATATCTGAACAATATTCTAATGTAGTTCTCATTTAGAAGGATACATTTCTTGATTTGCATACATGAGTGTCAAAATCAAGCTATAAAAATGTCTTCTCCAGAAAACTCCCCATTTTTTGTACTGCTCTCTGACTGACAGCCTAAATATTCAGCATTTGTAAAGAATGCAGTTGGACAGAAAATGCCATCTGCATTTGAACATATGCATTTAAACATATTCATGTAGGCTTATTTTTTCCCAAAAAAGCAATGAGACTTGTCCAGCCTACACATATTCAGGTAGCCAAATCCTGGTTTCTGTAAGTGAATGAAAATTTTTTGGCCCTAGAATCCCATTAATAATAATGGGCATTATGTATGCCAATCTGCAGGAGAAAAGATTCATTAGTGGGTCTGTACCTGACTCTCACATGTTATTTACTAACAAAACAATAATATTTTCCTCCACAACTTCCGCTTCATTGGGTACATATGTTCTTGACTCAGAACTACTAAGCAGATTTAACTCAACAGCATATGGCGTGATATGTACTTATTGTTTTAAAGGGAATCTATATAAACAGATTTTTACTATCATATGCTAATCGTAAAGCATATATTATCCTATCCTTTTCAGCTCATTTTCATCTCTTATATTTATTTCCAGATATTAATTTATTTTTGTTCTCCATTGGAGAAACTCCTTACTAGAGGATCTCTATTTTTGGAAGGTAAGGGAGGAAGTGGCTGCAAGAACAGCTGGCATGTATAGAACTGGAGCAGTTGTTTTCTCTCTCATTCCAATCCTGTTTTGTGATTGCAGCAAAATGACAGCTGTGCCAATGAACTAAGCTGTCCCTATTTTCAGGATATGCTGAACTCATAATTCAGGCCTAATGAATGCGTCATTGAAATCAAACAGCTTGTTTAGATTGCTCCTTCCGCTATTACGGAAGGACTGACTGCAAAAATGATATGGCTTTAATTAACAAAAAATAACTATCGTGGTAAGGGCAAGGAATTGGAGGCAGGATGGGGTCTGACAAATGAAAGAGTGGACTGCAGAATGCTTTGAAAGCAAACCAGATTTAAACACCCCCACCATCAGCTTCTTCTTTTTTAAGATGCATTATATTTGATGTTAGCTGAAATAGCGTGATTTTTTTTTTTTTTGCAGAAGCATTTGAGCTCATACTGCATGGTAGATTAATACTTTATATTATCTAGGATAGCAGAGACAGCACTATTCTTGAATAGATGAGGAATTGGATGACAGATGGTAAATAGTAATGGCAAGGGTAGAAAAGCAGCAGAAGAGTACAGGTCAATATCTGAGCATATATAACTTAAACTTTATACAAAACAGCTTAAAGAAAAGAACCCCTAAACAACTAACATGTTATTGCAGTTTCAGATGACAAAAAACAATACAAAAATGAAGAGTCAATTTTTGAAAGACCTCTATGAGCTAGTGATCAATGAGTGAATAATGGCCCTTGAGTTTCATTTTAAACAAACAGAAAGTTTTCCTGTCTGAGGCAGTCTCATAAGGATTCTCAACCAGGGGATCATGAACAAATATGGGAGATTGTAAATATACTCATTTTTTATGGCTAGATGGGAGTAGAGGATGTAGGTAGAGTCCCAAAATTATGAGAGTGGTAATGTTTTTTTTTTTCTATTGTAACACATTCACAGTAAGGAAAGATGAAAAGCATTGTCGTGGAGCATGTACTTTGTGCCCCTCTTAAGTTTTCCAAGAACACAGAATGTAGCCAGAAAAGCTGATGTACTGTACTCATTACCTCATGATGGCAAAGGCTAGCATAATTGGAACTACTAGACCCTCAGAAGGGATCTGGCTAAGAGGAAGCCAACATGTACTAGCCACAAGAACACACCCTGTGATGGACTTTCTGCCACAAAGGGCCCCATGGCCTAAGTTATGCCAGCAGACGCAAAAAGTGAAAGAAATGCTCAATGGCTTTTCAAGTAAAGTAACTAATTTTTTGTTTGTAATTGTCAGAGGTAGAGGCAAGCAATATGCAGCAAAACAATGGGGTTGAGGTGGATATGGAAGACAGAGCAGATTAATTTATTTGAATATAAGTAGGTTGAGGAGATTTGGAGAGAGAAAGGCTGGATTCTTACTTATTTGCTTTGTCGAGTATGAGACAGAAAAGGCAGGAAAAAGGGCCCATTAGGAACACATATGGAATTTTACAGATGGCGTCATCAATATGCTGCTGACCTGGTATACTTTATTATACATTCATGTAACAAGTATGGCTGAACTACACAAGGTAATCATGACAGGGGAACAGCAGGAAGAACAATCACATTAACCAGTAAGAGACAAACCATGGTATGATGTTTAGTATTCACTTCCATTGGTTGGGTCTACACAGTCTATGAGTCTATACATGTGTATTGAAGGACAAATAGCTATAAATAGCCTCTTTTAAAAAAAAACTTTCAAATGTTTCTACTTGTTTATTTCATTTATCTGGTGTGAGACCAAGTCTGCAAAGAGCACAGTGATGGCATCACGGCTGCAGCATCAGCCCCTTTTATAAAACATATTCAGTTTTCCTGGACTCTCAGGGTGCTTCTACACAGCACCCTAAAGTTGAAATAAGATATGCAATTTGTGCTATGCAAATTGCGCATCTTATTTCAATTCTATTTTGAAATAACTTATTTTGAAATTTGCCACTTCTACACAGCACCAAATTTCGAAATAACGCCCTATTTTGAGACATGGTTTAACCCTCGTGGAACGAGGGTTGCAGGGATGCCAAAATAGCATGCCCATTATTTCAAAAAATATTTTGAAATAACGGGCGACTTGTTAAGACGCAGGGTAGCTATTTCGGGATACCCCTGGAGGTATCCCGAAATAGCTGTGCAGTGTAGACGTACCCTCAGTGACTTGAACTAGGTACCTCAAGCAGAAGAAAGCCAGGTCCATCTGGTCCAAGCATCAGAAAAACACAAAGGTGGCATATATCCTGGGCTTATTGGCTGAAATTAGAGACCTTGCCCTCAAGGTGATCAATACGGAGTTCATCAAAATACGTTATACTGGTGTGAGAAATATGTTGTTAAACCCAGTGAAGGGTGAAACTCCCTAGACTTGTGGGTTCATTTTGGAGAAGTAATTGTGATGATTTTTCCATTAGATTCAGACCTGTGGTTTCTAGTCATCTCATGAGAGCTGGCACAGTTTTTGGCATTGCTGAGGACAGAAAGATATCTATTTTTTGAAACTTCTGGAAGGATTCAGGTTTAGTTTTGTGGAGTTTCAGACTGAGCACTATTTTAAGACAGTGGTTTTCAAACTTTTTTACTCAAGATCCAGTTGAAGAAAATTGTTGATTCCCATGACCCAACATAATTTGACTGAAGTGTGGGCTCTGGGATGGGGCTGAAGAGGAGAGCTTTGGAGTAGATGAGGGGGCTCTGGCTTTGAGGGATGAGGCCTGGGACAGGAGGGGATTACCTTGATCAGCTTCCAGTCAGCAGTGAAGTGGGGATACTAAGGCAGGCTTTCTGCTTCTCCTGGTAGCCCAGACTATGCTGTGCACCAGAAGCAGCCAGCAGCAGGTTCCCAGCCAATGGGGTTGCAGAGCTAGTTCACAGGGCAGAGGCAGCGCATGGAACCCTGTGCACTCCCCTCCTCCCCCCAGAAGCCAGCCCTATTGCAGTGTGCCTTAGCACCCTCACTGGTCACCTGAGCACCCTGCAGCAATGAGACCCAGTGCCTGACATCCACGACCCAGTACTAGGTCATGAACCATAGTTTGAAAACCACTGTTTTAAGGGAACAGTGCTGCCCTGTGTTAAACTTGGTAATCAGGAGATAGTCAGAAACCTGCCTCCTAATTTTTCTTGTGTTACTTGATTTTAAAGGCCCATCATAATTACATTTATTTCTGAATTACACTAAAGAAATGCACATTTTTCAATGTATAAACCATATGATTGGTCCAAAATGACAGAAACATGTGATCGGTTCTAGTTCATTTCTTGTCTGTACCTCTATCTTCGCTGTTTGATGTGAGTTTGTTTTCTGCATCCTGCTTCTCAGTCTATGAAATGCTGATATGGCCCTTTGAATGGGTTTTAAAGCAGCAAATGAAAACAAGTACTTTAGAAAGGCTTTTAGGCTTCAAGAAAGTATGAATCACAAGCTTGAAAGAGGAGGAGCAGGTCAAAGCAAATAAAAAAGAAAATTCAAAGCAATGTGAGAAACTTCTGAAAGAAGTCAAGAAATGTAAAGCTGACATAACCATCAGTCTTTTCTTTTTCTGCCACATTAATTATGCCTCCCCCCAAATTACAGAGCCAGAATGTTATAACCTTGTGTGAGATTTTCTTCTCTTGAATCTCAAACACACACGCACATGCACACACACACACACACACACACAGACATTACTTTTGCTATAATTGTTATAGTACGTTTCTTCTCAGCAGAAGGGCTGGTAATTTTTTGGATATGTGACCTGAATAGTTTTCACATAGCACATGCAATATTTATATAGGTGTTTATCACTTGAATTTTTTTCTACTTCACATATCATATCCATCTGGAAACCTTTGTGGCAGTATCACAAAGCAAGAGACTAATCTTTTCTACTGCATTATATTTTTCAAATTTCAAATGGAGCTGTCCTCTTAAATCTACCCATGACATGAAACAAAATCTACACCTATTTCACTTAAATTCTTTAGTCTGAGAGTTAACAAATGGAGCAGCTGAAGACCTCTGTGGAAGTGATTTAGTTAAGGAAGAGGATTAAATCATACCAATTGCATATTAAAAGTGTAAATATGCCACCACATAAACTCAGTCACACTGTCATGTCAACTTTCTGCAGACACTGAAATAAGAGTCATTTATTTTGCTTCATTTCTGGTCACTCATAAGTTGTGCACAAGATTTCTTTCCCCCTGCAATCCCACATTATGCAGTCTTGGTTTTTTTAAATCCAATCTGTCCGTGTCAGAAGCGCAGCAGTAAGTCTGCTTCTCTGTTTGAGGGAAATTGTTTTCTACTAACTGATGACCTCAGCTTAGCAGTTTCTTTTCTAGACCATCAAAGCTCACAGCCAGCTTTGCTGCAGCAAGTGCACTTTTGAGTGGCTTTGTGACATATAAAGACCCTCTTTGGCATTCATACTGTGCTTCTCTATTGTTTACAAGCGAGCAGTGAATTATTTATGGAAGTTGCAGGAGCTATGACTCTCTTTTTTACCCAAAAGCTGCATTTTATCTTGTTGTAAGATTTTATGTGAAAGCTATTTTTGGGGGTTTATGTCCTTTTTGCATTTATTTGACAGGTTTTACGGTACCAATCCCATGTTTCCATTTTTATTACCATTAAAGCCCATCTCTGAAAATTATTACTAACTACAGCATAGATTTTGCCACGCTGATATTTTTCTTGCAGTTCCTGTTTTGAAATGATTTCAGACAAGATTACAATGAATAAACTAATATAAATAATATTATTGAAGAAGTTGCCATTTTGCTGATCCAAAATAAAGCAGCAGGTCGTTGATTCTCTTCCATGGTGTGCTATGTAAATGGCAAAGCATGGCTGAGTGAAATGATGTTTGAGAGTGCTTATATTAATTATTGATTACATTAACCACTAATTGCATTGAGATAAAATTGAACTGCTCATAGTGTCTGTTTTAAAAGCTGTTGATCAAATGCTCTTCCCTTCTACTTTCTTTCTTTATATATATATGTATATATATATATATACACACACACACACAAATTTAGTCAAGCTTACCCTTGTCCAACTGTCTACTTTCACCCCTGTGAGACCAAATTGAAATATTATTATTGTTGTTTTGTTAATTTTGCAATTGAATTCACTGCCATGCTCTTAAGTTGATTCAAAATAGATTTCTTTCCTTAACCATTGAAACAAACTGTGAGAAAGCAGTTTGCAGATGTGGAAGATTTCTCTCTATGTAAGCTGTGTGTGGCTAAGAACGGGCTTTTCATAGGTTCTGCTTCCCATGACTTAATATTTATTTGTATTGCAATAGCATCTAAAGACCTCAGTCAGGTCCCCTTTATGCTAAGCACTGTACACACCTATTAAGTAGTTGATTAGAGCCCAGGAATCAAAAAAATTAGATTCAAATTGCCATGGTATAGGAATGTATGGCTCTGGGAGTCTCATGGGGGTTGGTTGTTTCTAGTAAGGAGTATATTAATGTGTGGTTTATTTCCTATTTGTGGGTTGCTTTTATAAGTCTGTTATGAAAAGATTGTCTTCATGAGGCTCTTTTCCATCCCAGGCCATCATCATACAAGGTTTGTGCCTCCCACCCCAGACAATGTGAGTTCTCCAGACTTCCTCGCCTCCCAGTTCCAATCTTTGAGTGTATAATGGACATCCCTAGAGCCTAATACACCCAGACATCTGGAATTTGTGCATTGTGAATCTGAAAGCTGGCGATACTGGACTGGCTATTTGCTGTACTGGCAATATTCCATACTGAGGTGGAATGATTCCCAAACACAGGTTTCTCTTACTCGCAATGGGATCTATGTCTATTTGCCAAAAGAACAGGTTTTTTTACCAAGATGCTAGATTACTAATACTGCTATAGTCACATCCACACCTGGGAACACAGTGTTCAGTTTTTATGGCTGACTGGACATGTAACTCATCTGTCACAACTCTAGCTCTTTTTGGCCATGTTCAGTCTTTTAAATTGTAATGTTATCCCAGTTTGGGGAATGTTATGATGAATGAGGTGAATGTTATGATTAAGCATTGGCTCACAGCAGTGGCTGCTTATGACAAACTCATTTGGGGAATGAAATAGCTGATATTACACATTTCAAGTGAGATTTTCAGAGGGGTCCCACATTGACCTACCTCAGCCTCCATTACTGTGCCATTGAATTCAGGGAAAGCAGGGCTGGGCCGGCATCGAACATTTTTGAAAATCTTATCCTCTGTGTGTTCTGTGCAAGGTTCCATCTAAGCTACATGACAGCATGACCCCGCAGCTGCTTAATGAGCCCTGCCCAAGGGCTCAAGGCTGCCACACATGGAGCTGCCTGGCTGGGGGAGGGTATAGCAGCAGCTCCTTGCTGAGGACAGAACAGCTAGTCTCTCTCAGCCTGTAGGTAGGGGACACAATGATAATGTTTCACATCAATGACATTCCTATAGTGGTTAGGCCCTGCCTGAAGACTTGTTATGACACTCCAGATACTGTAGTGGGGAACAGGAGATGGGCCCAACCTACTCTGATCTTCTCCCTGACGTGGACCTACATGAGAAGGGGCACAGATCAGGGTCCACTGCTCATTATGCTGATTATAATCACCTACTTGTTACCTTGTTATCCTGGCATCTGTCCTAGAAACCTGTTGTCACTCAATTTATACTTAGCATGTAAGCTCTTTTGGGCTCGGACAATTTTTATATGTGCGTGCTAAGTACAATGGGACTCTACCCTCTGGATGCTAGTTGAAGAGAAATAATAAATAATAACCAATATCACCACACTTGTGAGGTGGTGCTAGGCATTGCAGCTGTGAATTAGCATCAGTGCACTTGTTCCTTAGGCTAGACTACCAATTCCAGGTTAATTTTCTTCTAACCACACAGGTACATTAAATGGAATTTAGTCTTGATCTTAGTAACTGAGCATGAAATTTACTAAAGACCTTGTACCTCCCTCTACACCCAGATTGCTCCACTCAGTCAACCACCACAGACTGAAATTTTATCATTAAACGACCTGCTCCTTGTAATCAAATTGTCTCATGATTATTAATATCTTACTAGCAAGCTAAACCCCTCTTCTTTCAAATGGGAGCTTGTCTCTTAAAAGCTGCAAAATTTCTTGGAATCCTAGAAACAATGGGTTAGATTTAGTCTGTGGCTTCAAGACACACTTTGGTCTGAAGTACATTTGGAAAGTTAGATGCTATTGCTAAAAAG
This sequence comes from Apalone spinifera, assembly GCA_030068395.1. Taxonomy (NCBI): domain Eukaryota; kingdom Metazoa; phylum Chordata; order Testudines; family Trionychidae; genus Apalone; species Apalone spinifera. Next base: position 185,126,414 of record CM057845.1, read on the forward strand.
CCTGTCAAGGCATAAGACAAAGATGTGAGCAGAGGATCCCAAAAGGAAAAAGACTTAACACTTGACTATGCAGCTGTTCTACACATAGAACTCCCATTGACAGCAGTCAGAGTTGTGTGTGAGCTACAGTACAGGGTCTGATCATTTCAAATTTAAAAGCTCCTTCATGACATAGAGCATGATTTTAAAAATTATTCCCATTCAAAGGACATTAGGAATAGAATAGCTGGTGAATCCAATTATGTACTTCCTAATAGACCAGACTATTGTCTAGTGCTAGCCTTATTTATATTTTTTAGAAAAGTAATTGACCAAATGTATGCCTTGTGTGATACACATAATTTTGAGCAATGATACTTTTGAATTCCTAGCCAAATAAGGCACAATTCTCAAGCTTATCTTCTCAGATAGCTCCCACTGAATCTAGTTGTACAATCAAGTTCTAACTCTTTTGCTGCAACTCCAAACTATTGTTTTGATTGAGATGTTCTGTATTGCTTTAACTTTCCAGTTACAGTCTTCACTTCATGCAAGAAAAAGGTATATGGATTATTTATCCTCAGTTCCTTAAATTCAACAGACAGATTTCTCACAGCTGGTCAATTGCCTATGTCGTGCTTGCCCTTTCATAGTAATCCCTCTCTTGTACACAAGTCCCTTATGATGTGTCACTTAAGCATTAAAAACAATATGCAGTCATTTCAGAATCAAGATGAGATGCATAACCTTTGTCTGAATGACAGATGACTGGAGCTTACTTGTGTTTTGCTTCTCCAGAGTAAATATCCACAAAATTAATCTTTTGTAATTGTCTTTATAAGAATTTTAAAATAGAGCAATTTTATTCATATGAGATTTTTTTTAATTACTATAAAAGATTACACTGATAAAATTAGGCATAAAAATGTATGCTCAATAGAGATATGCCATGGTCGAATCAGATTTCCTAGAATTCTTCTTCAAAAATTGGGTTAGATGTTTGAACAGTGGAATAAAAGAAATAAATAAAAAGGATCCTGTCCTATTATGCTCACAAATGACATCTCCATTTCAGCAAATACAGGCTTATGATTTTATGATGTTTTTACAGTTACTGTACTAAAATTTAAGGCCACCCTGAGTCCCCAACATTATTTCTTCATCAGTAGTTCTGCTTTTTTCCTTACATGTCACCCTATCAAACCAGTATAGAAACATTTTCATGGACTCATTTCATAATGTGCCTCTATTTATGTTTAGGGGTTTTGAATTAGCTTCAATAAAGTGGATCTACTAAATTGCAGAGGTCTCGGAATAATTCCGTCTGGAGATCTAGAGAATCACATTCCAGAAAGCTTGAACTATCTTTTTAGATAGTTCAGTGTGTGGTGTCCCAACTCATTCTAGTATTTCTTTCACTGTTTGCTTCTGCTGGCATATCCAGGGTCAAAGATGTTTTCAATTGTGTAAGGTGCACTTCATGTAGCCTACGCTTCTAGGCTCTGTTCTGAGCCCCAACTTCAATTTACCCCCCTCCTCTCCAGAGAATCCAGGTGAGGCAATGCTCCAACTCCAGCCATGGGGGTTAATCCCTTAGGGCAGAGGTGGGGAACCTCAGACCAGGGGGCCTGATGGGGCTGGCCCCTGAGGCTCAGGGCCCCCCTCAACATCGGGGAGCCCATGCTGGTTCTTCAGTCCCCCTGCTGCCTCCCTGGGGTCTAGAGTGCAAAAAATCTATTACGCTGGGCCTTCTTCTCACTCTGGTGTGCAAGGGGAATGTGGAGCGTCTTTCTCCTTCTCAGTCAGGAGCCACAGTGAGAGGATATTTTTTTCCACTTCTCATTTGTGTGCAGTCCCTGACTGATTTTTCTCTGGGTCAATCTGCCGCCGCCCCCCCCCCCCCCCCCCCCCCCCGAGGGCATATCTACACAGCAGTGTTATTTTGAAATAACAAAATGAGCATCCACACAGCAAGCCCATTATTTTGAAATCATTTTGAAATAACAGGCTTCTTATTCCAAGTTCTGTAACCCCCATTTCACAAGAAATAATGCTTATTTCAAAATAGGGTGCGTGTAGACAAGGCATCTGTGGTTATTTTGAAATAAGTGGCCTCCAGGCCAGTCTGTTCACACTCACCAGAACTCTATAGTTCCCCTTAAAGCTGCAGCCACAGAGGAAAGGGCTTATGGCACAATTCAGGCCCTGCCAGCCCTGTGCCACACAGCAATGCCCTGCTCTGCCCTCCCTTCTGCCATGGCAGACACTACTGTATCATCTGAAGCTCCCCTGGCTGCCAGCTCAGCTGCAGCCAGCTCCTAAACTCCTGCACAGGTGCAAAAGAGGAGGGCACCGTCCTGGTCTGTGCGGGGGATCCTGGATCTCACTGAAGCCTGGGGAGAGGAGGAAAACCTCCAGGATCTCTGCACCAGACACAGGAGTGCAGACATTTATGGCTATTATGGCCAACAGCCTGGGCCAGAAGGGCCACAGCTGCACCCAAGAGCAAGTGCAGGTGAAGGTAGCTCAGGCAGGTCTATACCAAGGCCAGGGAGTGCAGCACCCCACTTCTGCCCTTATTTTGAGCACCTCCACTGCATTCTGGGAGTCCCTTCCCCCCTTTGTTGTGGACTCAGAACAGGAGACGCCTGGTGTGGGTGGGTGTGGATGTGGACGAAGAGGAGGAGGAGGAGGAGGTGCAGGAGGAAGAAGGCTAGAAGTGCAGTACCGACACCATGCCCGCTAGCCAGGAGGTCACCCTGTCCCTGGAGCCAGTACCCACCCGAGGATGTCACCAGGGATCAGACGAAGCCAGAGAAGGACCATCGGGTGAATTCCATAACTTTCCCTAGACACATGGGGCAGGGAGAGGCAAGGGGGTGGCAAGGGGCTGCATAGTCCTCACCCAGTGTTCTCAGCCTGGGGATCACACAGCAGCCTGTGCATGTGAGTGCACATGAACAACCAGTCTGGAGGAGACAGCAGCAATGAGGCTGCCACACAGAAACCTTGTGCTTGTGCTCAGAGGCTTCCTGCATAGGCCTGCCTTACCCCTGAGCCCAGGATGGGACACCTTTCCACCACAAGCCACCACTGAAGAGGATGGGGCCAGAGACACACACTCAGCAGTGGGACCACCTGAGGCAGGTGCCAGTCCCAGCCCCAGCCCTGGCCTCTCCTTCCCCCTTTTCCCCTTTCCACCTCCCTCCTTCCCACTCCCAGTTTCTTTCCCCAGTTACATTTACCCCAAATAAAAAAAACAGAGTTTATTGTTACAAAACAAAGGTCTTATTTCTTTTATCAGCAGGGGAGGGAGAGGAAGAGTGAAGGAAGGGCACAGTAAGGGAGAAGTGTGGGAGGAAAGGCACAGTGGGACAATGCACAGGCTCCTTGTGGGGAGGCCTAGGAGAGAATGTCACAGGTGTCCTTGTCTGAAAATCTCCTTTAGGGCCTCCCGTGTGTGGCTGTTCAAAGACCCTGGCCAACCACTCGGTTTCTGGCCCCCACCCTGGCCAAAACTTCTACCACTTTTTTTCACACAGGTTGCACAGGACACAGCAGGCTGACACCACCTGGAGGATATTCCACTCGCCAAGGTCCAGGAAGTTGAGGAGACAATAGAACATCCCTTTGAGATGGCCACAACCATAGACTCATAGAATCATAGAACACTAGGACCGGAAGGGACCTCAAGAGGTCATTGAGTCCAGTCCCCTGCCCTCACGGGAGGACCCAGTACCATCTAGACCAGTGTTTCTCAACCAGTGGTGCGAGTACCCTTAGGGGTGCATGAGAGAAGTCTAGGGGGGGTACATCAACACAACTGAAATATGGAGAAAACAGAATTTTTGTTTTAAGTTTTACAGCGCTTTGTTATTTTTGTGCTTGTTACACCCAAAAATTTCATCTACTACACAGCTATGATTAAGTTGTTTAAACAAATGTGTTGCAACGGTAGAAACAAATTTTGTGTCTGAAAACTGTGGATACTGAGGGTACTTACCATTTTTTTTAAAGAAGGGTACTTTAAAAAACAAGATTGAGAAACACTGGTCTAGACCAACCCTGATAGATGTCTATCTAACCTGCTCTTAAATATTTCCAGAGATGGAGATTCCACAGCCTCCCTAGGCAACTTATTTCAGTGTTTAATCACCCTGGCAGTTAGGAAGTTTTTCCTAACATCCAACCTAAACCTCCCTTGTTGCAGTTTAAGCCCATTGATTTTTGTCCTATCCTCAGAGACTAAGGAGAACAATTTTTCTCCCTCCTCTTTGTGACACCCTTTTAGATACCTGAAA
>CM057845.1:185130793-185143614 GCA_030068395.1 Apalone spinifera
TCTTGTTGCTCTTCTCTGGACCCTCTCCAATTTCTCCACCTCTTTCTTGAAATTTTGTGTACAAAACTGGACACAATACTCCAATTGAGGCCTAACCAGCACAGAGTAGAGTGGAAGAATGACTTCTCGTGTCTTGCTCACAACACTCCTGTTAATGCATCCCAGAATCATGCTGGCTTTTTTCTCAACAGCATCACACTGTTGACTCATATTTAGCTTATGGTCCACTATGACCCCTAGATCCCTTTCTGCATTACTCCTTCCTAGACAGTCATTTCCCATTCTGTATGTGTGAAACTCATTGTCCCTTCCTAAGTGGAGTACTTTGTATTTGTCCTTATTAAACTTCGGTCAGAGAAAAAAAATGCCAGTGTGCATCTTCTGGAAGAGGCTGGAGTTTCAGATGCGGGAATCCTAAAGCACCATAGAAAAGTACCCCTTGTGGTAGATATAATCTGAGGCCCAGTAGTCGAAGGCCAAGATGGGGATATAGGTGCTGTCACTGGCCCCTCTGCATTTGGGGAAGCCCAGGGCAGCAAAGCCAGCAACAATGGGATCCATGTTGCCCATGCCTGGAAATGCTGCGGTGTCCGCAAGAGCAACCAGAGCAGGCAGTGGAAAAGTTTTTCTGTCCTTCGTGGAGGTAGGCAAAGATGAAGAGCCTGAGACATGACTATACAGGGGGGTCCCTTTAAGAGCGAGCCTCAAATAGCCTCAGTCATCAGCTCCAGGAAGTGACTGACGTCATGATGCCCTGCCCGAAGTGTTTCTAGGGGGCTTTAAATGTGATTGAGTTTCCAATCAGTGTGGACACTCTATTTCAAAATGAGCCATTACTGGGGGGGGAGTTCCCCTGAAATAGTTTATTTCAAAATAAGCGTGCAGTGTACACATGACTTATTGTGCAGTGTACACATGGCTTAGATGTGGCTGCTCTTTCTAGTACAAAAGGATGTAATTTGCATGCTCTCTGACAGCAGAAATGAATCTCAAGCCCAGTAGCTTTCTATAAAAATAAAAAATTTGTGTTAGAAAGGGATCAGTTGTTCATGTGGTCTAGTTAAGTTTGGTCCCTATAATATCTTTGTTGAAATGTCTCCTTCCTCTCTGGATTCTATTAGCAGAAGGCAGACAGTTTGTTACTGCTTGAAAAAGAATCCTGGACTATCAGTTTGCTAGCTAAATTGCTGGCTTACTGGAAACAATAGGGTGGGAGCAACAGATTTTGCAGCATTCCCTCTAGTTTTCAGTAGAGCACCAGGTTATAGTGGCCTGCTTCAGTACATTATCCCTACCATGTCTCATTGCTATATTCCCATGTGCAGATCCTGACAACAGCCTTTTTGCCACCAATTCAGCAAAGGCAAAGGGGTTTTTTAGGCAACAATAGTTGACCGATAAAGACCGCAATGGTATGGGCAATACTGTCAACCAGAATAACTTCATATAAGCCAATAATAATAATCACTTCTGAACCAGTAAAAGTATATGGCATTAAAAATTTTGCCTTTGGAAAATTTCTAAGCCCGGTGTACCCTAGGGAGCTATTTTGAAATAACTCCTTTATTTCAAAATAACAAGCAGAAGCATCCACACTACCAAGCCTGTTATTTTGAAATAATGCGTTGGTTATTTCAAAACAATAACTCCTGCTTTGTGTGAGGAATAATACTTATTTTGAAATAGTAATTTCAGAATAGCAGTAGTGTGGGCGCTCCATTGCTGCTATTTTGAAATAACTGCTCCCGAGAATCATTCCAGTGATTCCTCTTAGCTGAGATAGCCCATCCACGTTCAGGGAGTCTGCCTTGGACTAATTTCAAGGCTTCCCTATAGTGTAGACATGCTATTTCAAAATAGTTATTTCCAGAGTTATTATTCCAAAATAAGTTATCTTACAATAAATTCCTAGTGTAGACATCCCCTAATATTGCTACATATGCCAAAACATCAGTAAATATGCACATAGAACATCTTAAATTTATCTTAAATGAGTGCTTTATGTGACCTAGATCCAAGAAATATAAACCGAAAACTTGTAGTGATACACATTAAAAGCTGTATACCTGCCTTTATTTACATTCAAATGCACATTAAAAAAATGTCTCCATGTAAAATTTTCCTTTTCACATTTGGGCATAATGTAGTTGAGAAGCAAGATATAAATGGTTTTATACCTAAGAGAGCCTCATATAAGCAAGCTTTATAATAAGGATTTACTTTTGCATTTATTCATCAGTTAGATAATAAGTGTGGCCTCTTTTTCCCCTGTCAAGTGTACACAGTGCCAGAAAGGACAAGGAATTACAGAAGATTACTTTTCATTCATTTTAATAACATAGTTTAAATAAAGATGTAAAATACTGGCAGCATACAGCCATCCTCAAAGGGTACCCAAGCAAAAGTGATAGTTTCAAGGACACACTACTTCAGTACCTTTAGAATTTTAATTATGGTGCCATTGCTTGATATTCTTGCATTTTGCAGTTCCTGTATTTATTTATTTATTTATTTTTGCATAATCTCCAAAACTGCTAGTCTCTCTCCACCTTTCGAGGACTGTTTGTCATAATTTTTTCTGACATGGAAATCTATCTCTTATGAAGCTTGAGACAACCAAATGAAGCCACGCCACACAATTCAAGACAATTCCTAAACCCACTTACCTACTACCCCAACCCTGACCCAACCCCATAAATTCCAATTTGGGAATCCTTCTTACCAACAATAGTTTAGGAACAGAATTAAGACAGGTGAGAGTTGTAGATGTGGTAAAAGTTATTTACAGAGCAGATGGTTTTATTCCGGGAATTTTCTTAACCCAAAGAACAAGAGGTTTGTGTCCTATTATCAACAGAATGGTATTATCTTTTCTCTGGATGAATAAGAACAGTTTGGGACCTTTGACTTTTAATTTGTCGATGTGGACGAGTGGTGGGGTGTGATCACCCCCCTATCGGGCGGGTAGGGGAGCTCAGCGAACCCCTTCATCCTCTAATCGGGCATTGACCGGGATTCCTGGGCCTGTGTCCCATTGGTTGGTGCGATCGCCCCCTCACCGCAGGGCCAGAGAGGGAGGTTCAGCGGACCCTGCGTCTGTACCCTGACTCAGCATGGGGGGCTTGGGTTGCCAGAGTTTGGCCCCTTAGCGGGTGATGGCCTGACCGGCCCTGACGTCTGGCCGTCTCGATCGCACATGTACGTGCTTCCGGTTCTGGAGGGGGTTGGGTACTCCAGAGGGATTGGGAGGAGGAACCCGGTCCCGCCCTCTCACCGGATCCCAGCCCGGGGCCCTAAGCTCAGGGGCTCGCTAGCGCCCTTGCATGGCAGACGGGGGGGGGGTTCCTCCCTTAACATGTCCGCCACAAGGCCCCCACCCTGGGCTGCTTCTTCCCTTCCTCCGCCCCCTGGAGCCCACCTACCGGTCCCCAGCGCCTACGGGGAGTCTATAGTCCGGTTCCGGGGTTGCTCCACGGGAGTCCCGTCAGCCCCTCGGGTCTTGCTCCGGACGGGATGCTCTCTCCACGGGCAGTGGGGCTTGTCCCGCTCATCTCCCGACCCTGGACTGGCTGTTCACCGGCAGTGGGGGCTGTCCCGGGAGCCCCTGGTGCGAGGCTGGGCCGCCTGCCAGTCACGGGTCCGCACCCGATCCATCCTGGCCCCCGGTCTCCGCCGACCTCCCTGGAAGGAGGTTGCCCCTTGCCTCTCTGCCAGTGGGCTCTTTTGAACTGGCCTGCCGGTTCTGACGTGGGCCAGAGGTCCCGCCCCTCCGGTGATGTGGCAGCTTCCCCAGCCACGTCCCCGCTGTCTCTCCCTGCCTCGGCCGCTCCCTGAGCCAGTTTGTGGGAGGGGCCGGTGGCCTCCCACCGGCGCAGGCATGGCGGCAGGTTCCGGTCCCACCGCCATGCTCTGGCAGCCCAGCAGCGTGGGCGTGCTCTGCCTGTGGCCCCGCCCATCTCCCAGCGGTCCTGGCCGTCCGGCGTGCGGGCCGTTGGCAGCCCGTCATAGTCTTCTACATCCCAATAAAAAGAAAACACAACCTGAGTGATAACTGTTACCTTCTGAGGCTATGTCTACACTACAAAGATAAATCAGAAAAAGAAACATATTGCAAATTGTGTATCTTTTTCCGAATTACTTCCGAAATAAGTTTTTCTGAAATTTGGCCCATCTACACGGGGCCAAATTTCACAAAAAAACCCCTCTTTCAGAACATCCCTTCTTCCTCATAAAACGAGATTTACAGGGATGCTGAAAAAACGTGTCTGCTTTTCCAACATTTTTTTCGGAAAAGTGGACGCGTTCCTTGAACATAGCAGAGCTTTTCCAGGATACCTGCAGGGGCTCTGCAGTCTAGACATAGCCTCAGACACTACTTTCTGGTCTGGGTATAGCTCCCAGAATATGTGCCAAGGGTTTGTCTAAAGATGAACAGGTGGTGTATGATAAGCGGGGTGTAAATCTACAGCATACTAGCCTACCACTCACTAACCATTCATAAAGACCCCAGCATAGAATACCGCTTTTTCAAAGCCATGTAAATAAAAGCTAGGGAACTTTAGTGCATGGCAGCAGGGTTCACATGGACAGTTAGTGTGTGGCAGGTAAGTGTGTTGTAGATTTACACACCAATTGTCGCACACTAATTGGCCATTTAGACAAGATCTAAGATGTCAATTCAGGAAAGCACTTAAGCATGTACTTAAAAAAAATCACCCATCCTCCACTGACTATGCCCTCTGATTAAGAAGACTGGATTTTTAAGAGTGCCCCCAAGTCAATGACTAATTCTCATTCTCAAGGGGATTTGGTATTTGTACACCTCATTAGAATGGAGAGAAAATTTGAGAAATTGCAAATCATACCTACTCATTAACATTACTAGAAAACTCTCTGAATTCCAGATGAGCCAATATAATGTTTTCTAAACCCTGCTTTTTTTTCCACTGTTCCCTTTGATTTTTGTGATCTATGATCTTGAATTAAGTACAATATACCTGCTGGTTGCAGTTTGTATAGTTAAATTAATAAAACTTTGGTGGGATTTGTTTCTTTCTTTGATTGATTTATTGATTACCCTCCTCCTCAACACCACACTCAAAACACAAGCAATTATAGCACTATTTACAAGCACAGAAATTAGTCAGCAGGGGTGCATCTGCACAACACTCGAAATTCAAAATAAACTACGCAATTTGCACTACACAAATTCAATAGCTTATTTCAAGTCTATTTCAAAATAACATGCTATTTCGAACCATCCCTTAACCCTCGTTCAACAAGGTTTACAGGGATGGCAAAATAACACATCCTTTATTTTGAAAAAATATTTTGAAATAATGGGCTCATGTCTAAGACGCAGGGATACCGAGGTATCCTGAAATATCTCCGCTGTGTAGACGTACCCTAGTAAATCTGCTTGTACAGTAAAATATGTTTTCATTATTAATACAAATTCTGAATTCTTAGTTCAGCAATAATGGGTACACATTATTCACAGTTCACTAATATTAATGTGCATTTTTTTGTTCACACAAAGGTTTATCCTTTATGTTAAAACACATTCACATATATACAAGGGCACTAATATGTGAATAATATCTTATTTCTTATCTGTCATTTGTTACTTTTTAAACTTTAATCTTCTGTTAGAGAATCAGGGAACAGAAACAATGCTGTTTGGTGTACGTGCTTAGTCACACATCATGAACAATTAATTGTTTTCAAACAACCTGCAGTGTGAAAATAGTTTTGTGAATATTACAACAAAAGATTACGTTCACAGAAATCTGGATCTGTCAATGAACAATTCACAATTTATAAGATATTTTTATTCGGCTCAAATAAATCAATCATCTGTGGATTGAAATTGATGAAAAAGTGGATAACATTTTTTAAAATGCCTAAATAATTTAGCAGCTTAAGCTCCACTGATTTTCAAAGAGACCTAGACACCTACAGAACTAGGTTTACAAAGGTATATGAATATGAAGATAGACGCGTACTGAAATTTTCAGAAGTACATAAGCAGGTTAATCATCTCATTCCCATTTACAATCAATAGTACTGTACTTACATTCCTATGTAGAAAAGTCCCTTTTGAAAGGAGTATTTTAGGCACTGTAGCCTGAGACACTAAAATGCAACTGCCCATTACAGATTGAAAAATAAATAAAACCAAGGTATCCACTTCCCATCTATCCCAAATGAAAATATTAAGCTAACTATGTCCTAATTTTGAACTCTACCTGTAAAGATGCAGTAAACTGGTATATCATCTCTTTGTTAAGCTGGCCACTAGAATTGTTATGTGCCCAAATTTGATATGATATTTCATTGTTATGTATCCATTTAACCAGCTTTTGAAAATTACAATTTTCAGCAAATTTATGCAAGAAATGCAAAAGAGCTGATGTCTGAAGAGCTACTTTAAATGACCACAAGGAGTTGAATGAAATGAACATTCATAGCCTTCCTCCCTCATTCCTGGGGACAAGACCTAGTTATTGTCTTTTTTGGCATGGTACAACATGACAGCATTGGGAAATGGTCGGCTGCTTTTGTTTTGTTAGTGTATTTGTGCTCTCAACCATGTCTCTGTTTTTCCTAAATGAGAAATGTATTTCACTTCAAGACACTCAAAGCAAAATAAATAACCCTTATGTTCTTTTTCTGGTGATCTTTAGCTGCATTATTATGCTACACAATCTTGAAGGGTTCATCATTTCAGTCAACCTCCCAAAAACACAGAAAAAAAGGTCATACTTTGTCTGAAGGTTCCATTTACAACATCATTTATCAAGAGTTAATCAATAATGAAGAGACATGTTAATAAATGATTAATCAATTGTTATTGATTGTTATAGAGTCCAGGAGGTCAATAGGTTGTTTATAACCCTGAGTTATGTAACACTTTTTGATTATGTATGATATATACTTATAAATATCTATAAAATACATTGTTCATTTTTATAGCTTCTGTTAACTAATTAACCCTTGAAAAAACATTTAAAAATAAAATCTTTATATAAAGGGTGACCAAGAAGGCCTTATTTTGATAACCATTAAGAGGTTCATTTCCAGCATCAGTAAGGATACTGACATTTTTAGAAAGAACAAGCGAAGATTTTTAGAATATTGGAAACATAATCGTAGGGTCTCCGCCTCATACTCTGACAAATTATAGAAATAAATATTTACATTCTCCATGTCCTGTATGTCCAGAAACAACATAGAAAATTAGGGCTTGATCCACAAAGGAATGTAGGTTCCTAAGTGTCATTTCAGTCAACTACATCCAAAATTTAGATCTTGAAAACCCTCCTCAGCTGCTGCCTAAACCTGTAGGCACAAAAAGTCCGTAAGCACCTACAATTCCACAGCTGATGTCTTGTAAGTACTCCAATTTCTGCCACTGGGCATATGCACCTTATTCTAGACATCCAGATGCCTAGCTCATGTCAAAGTTCCAGTGGGATCTTCAAACTATGCAGTACTCTATCTAACTCACCTGCAGGGCACAAACTAGTAGACATTTGCAGAGGCCAGCTATAGACCAGACCATTCACAAAATGGTGGTGTTGTACCCTTTTTATGCCACAGCCCTGTGGTTAAGCATTCACCTGGAATATGGGAGATACAAGCTCAAGCTCCTCCTGTGCCTGATATGAAGCAGGGATTTGAATGCAGGTCTCCCAATATCTCCCAGGTCCGTGGCCTCATTATTGAGTACAGGCCATACCAGGTTAGGTCTCCCTCAATTTATCCTATTGAAGCAATCCTACAATGTATAATATATTTGAATATGTGTTGGACCAAAGAAAAAGTGAGAATGACACTATATCCTATTGATTAGAGCCCTCACCAGAATATGGAAAATTCAGCTTCAAGTCCCCGCAGTCAAGTATTTTATACAAAGTAGAACAACTTCAATGGGAGAGACTCAGAGAGATGTTTATATAAAATAAAATTTTAAAAGCCAGTGAAAAATGAAGAAAAAATAATCAAATTACATAAAAAACATACTTAATGCCAAAAAAGCACATTCTATTTTTGCTTCTATATGTGTGTTTTGATACAGATATATTAAAAACACACATATATAATTTAAATAGTAACATTTTAATGGGATTCTTTAACACTTTATAAAAGTAATCAAAGAACAGTAAAAAATATTGCTCCTCAGCTGGCCCAATGGATACCTCTGAGGGAAAACTCTTCAGCAGTCCGTACACACAACACGTTCACACCTAAGTGGAATGGGCTAGAGCAAGCACTTGAAGAAGAACGTCTTTCACACTGAATCATGGGATACATATTGAAAGTTTAATCTCATGGTTCTACTGACACCAATGGCAAAAATCTCATTGAGTTCAATGGAGTCTGGATTTCACCTGTCATCTCCATTTAATTGCATAATCCTTAATCATGGTAATGATGTGGGGTCCTGATTCAATAAAATACTTGAGCACATGAGTAATCCCCTTCCTATTCATCAAAGCATTTAATTATATCCTTAAATTTAACATGTGCATAAGTTATTTGCTGAATTGAGGTTGGGGCTAGGGCCAGCACTATCTCTATGGTTCTGCATTTTCACTCTATTGTCAGGGGTCCCATAGCCTCAAGCTCCAACCAACATGTCCAGGGTTGTGAGAATTAACTCTGACAGGGCAGCTGCCAGAAATCAGTCTAATGGCCAGAGCTGGGATTAATTATAGGTAAAATTGCCAGCGCTTTCCTGGCCTCTCCGCCCTTACTTCTGCTAGCCCATCCACCAAACCCTTGCAGTGAGACTGTTCCCAATAAAAGCTCAGTGAAACACCCTTAATTATATTTACATCCAGCTCTGCAGACTAAGCAGAGCTGTTATGAAACAGGCTAAATTAGCAAAGTTCCAAAGCAGCCAACCATCCCTGAGATATGGCATGTGAAAAGAAACAACTGGCAAAAACTGGGATTCAGGAAATCATCTCCATAAGGAGCAGCACTTCAATACAGACCACCATCTTGGAAATGACCCCTTCCCTTCAGTACTGGTGAACTGCCAATAAGCCATTATTGCATATTTTCTGTTGATAGATTATATTTCATCCAATAAAGCATATTGCCGGCCATCTGTTTTGGCCTTAACCTTTTCTCCCATTGCCCTTACCTCTCTCTAATGATTTGCACTCTTTATGCCTCTGCATAGCCACGTCTGGGCAATATGCCATCCTCCATCCACAACAAGCTAGTACTGCTGAAATGTCTGATCTGGATTTGGGCACGATAATCTCCAGGCTGATTATTGTAATATACTACATTTGGGAATCAAATCACTCACTTTAAAAAGGCTATAACTGGTTCTGAATGAGGCAGCCTTTTTGCAGAGCACATCAGCTCAGTCCTCCCACTGGAGTAATTTCAAAGTTCAGACCTCATCTTCAAAGTCCTGCATGGGATTGACCCAATTTGCCCTAGTAACCTCTTCACCCTATGTAATCATAATGACTTCCCACAGCAGAATTGTGCCACTGTAATAAGTCACCTCGAAAGTCACCCTCCTAAGCATAAGACACACATAGCTTCCTCTGGGACTGCCCCATGACTGTGAAGCTAATTTCCAGATTAGACCAGAGAGAGCTCAAACCTCAGTTCTTCTTCATCACTTTTTCATCATTTGTGTGTGCTTTAATCTGGCAGATCTAGATGTACTTTTTGCTGGAGCTAATATTACAACATTTACAAATTTAAATATTCAAATCACTCATTTTATGGACTCCAGAATAGGGTGGAATTATAATTTCAAGAGAATACTATTGAACCAGTTTGTAACTCACTTGAAAATATTGAGTCCAGATGGGGGGTTTTTCTCATTCTCCTTTACCTAAGATGCTGTCTCATTGCTAGCCCTAATAGTTCTCAATTCAAGGCATTTGGAAAAGGAGCTCTCAACAGCTAGGGTAAACACATGGAATAATTCTTGCATTTTGTAGAACAAGTGTTTGAGCACTTACAGGAGGATGGGAAGGGGGAGTAATCCAAAATGCTGATTTCTGGTTTGGCTCTTTAGACCACAAATAATATTAAAGCAATCCATCTCCCCTGCATGCTAAGCATTTTGTTTTGCTAGCTTGGAAAGAGGAATCAATTACATCTCACAATATTTTTAAAAGAAAATGTTTAATTTCCCTTCTTGTATTGTTTTTCTTTAGTTGTCTGCCACTGTGTAGACCAAAAAGCAGGAAACTAAGTTCTTTCCCAGCTCTGCCACTGACTTGGGCCTGTGACCTTGGGCCACTCATTTCACAACTTTGTGCTTCTGCTTGTCACCGTCATTTGTCTCTCACATTTATTTCAACTGTACGCTCTCCATTGAAGCAGTTGTCCCTTGATGTACAGCATCAAACACAATGAAACCCTGATCTAAGAACTATGCTATGCAAATAATAATATTTTATATTTTCTGTACTTGACCTTCATGTAATAGAATGATGAACAAAAATCCTCTCTGTGGAAGGACACAGTATTTAATTTAATTTATTTTTATCTCTCTAGGGTTTTGTTGTTGTTGCTTTTGCTTTTTTGTAACAAAGTACCAAAACCTGTCACTACATTCAACTTTAGTAATAGAGGTCTGGTCTTGCTGAAACAAAAGACAGGACTATGCAACACTTTAAAGACTAACAAGATGGTTTATTAGGTGATGAGCTTTTGTGGGTCAGACCCACTTCCTCAGATCAATTTTCTTCCACAATTTGATCTGAGGAAGTGGGTCTGGCCCATGAAAGCTCATCACCAAATAAACCATCTTGTTAGTCTTTAAAGTGCTGCATAGTCCTGTTTCTTGTTACATTCAACTTTGGCACATTAAAGCTAATCAGATTTGTGTGGTCTTGACCCAAGGCTGAATTTAGCACAGGATCAATATTTTTGCATCTTTGGACCTTTTTTTGATGGACTGGTTATCATCAACTCTAGTTGGAGTTCAGAGGTTGACTAAGCTTCTCTTGGGGAGAGGCAGTATTTCATTGGTTCATCCTCAGACTGATAGAAAGGGTATAAGGCTGGAAGTTAAAGCTAGACAAATTCAGATTAGAAATAAGGGACAGATGTTAACAGTGAGGGAAATTAACCATTGAAACAGTTTACAAAGGGTTGTGGAGGATTCTCTGTCCCTGGCAAATTTTAAATCCAGATCAGGCTTTTTTTCTAAAAGATATGCTGCAGTTCAAACAGGGATTAATTCAGGCAAGCTCTGTAACCTGTGTTATACAGGCTGTCAGACTAGAACAGTAGTCCCTTTTGCCCTTAAAATCTGTAAATCTGTGAAAATCATATAGTTGTCATGAAAGAGAGAATTTAAAAAAACCTTCTCTATAACAGTATCCACACAATGTTCTCCTTGGTAGTTTGTTATGTAGATTAGATCTTCAGGAAAATATATATTCCCTTGGTACTTGCAAGCTAATGACTGCTACAGGCATAAAATTACTAAGTGGGTAAAGAAATAGTGATGATCATTTTTGTACAGTATGTAAAAATATTAGATGTTCTTGCATTTGCTGCAGCACTAGCAAACTGATTTTTACTTTCTTCAACCTATGTGTTATGCATTAGCTCATTTATTTCTATTTTTGAAGTCATTCTTACTGTTCCTGTTCCAAGTTCCTGTTTATGGAAAGCACTTATTCACAATCTCTTGTTTGTTTCATTAATGATGACCAGTGATTAGCTAGCCATTACTTACTATAATATTTGAGGAAGGCTGTACCTCATCTACAAACTGTATTATCACCTTAATTCTTCTTCGTGTTTCATGATTAAATGAGTGGTTCATTTTCTACAGTAGCTTCTGATGTTTGGACAGCTGTGCCTTTAAGAAAAATTATTTCCAAGGCATGATTTCTTGGTGGTGTTTGGTCATTGAACTAAAGGGAGTTGACACACAAACACCTGCTTCACATCTATTTTGTTTGAGATTTAGCAGGTGGAATTTAAGATTATAAAAATCCATTTTTAAAGAAAGTTACAACTATGTCCAGTTTGTCGCTTATGTGCCATACTACATTAGAACTTTTCAAAAGGAGAAAAATATACTAAATGGAAATATCTCTTATTCTGTCACTCCATTCTCAGAGATTCATCCTACTTTTAAAAAATGTGGAATGAAGCTTTTCCTAGTGGCTTAGCAGCTAGCGGAGCAATGAGTTGGCCATTCAGGAAGTTGTCAGCCCTTGTATCCCCAACTCAGGCCAGATTAGATCAAATTTATTACGGTTGATTGTTAGCACCCAAATTTGTAGAGTTGAAGGTGCATGTCCCCGCTGTGTGCAAGAGATTGATGCAGTGTGTGCATCTCCAGTAGCTACCATCAACTTTCACAGTGATGCACTGTGGGTAGCTATCTTACAGTTCCTGCCTCCCTTTGCATTCTGTATCCTTGCGCCTGATGGAACAAAGGTAGTGCAGTGAGGGGTTCTGGATATGTATTGTCAGCATCTCATAAGGCACTTAACTCCTCCCTGCCCTCTCCCCAACCCTGCAATATTTTCACACCCTTTTTTCTCTGGTTATCCATGAAGCTGCTAGCAGGAAAAGTGTGGACATTGTTCAGCAGCTAGGTACTATAGTAATCATAACAAACATCTCTCATCTTAAGCCATGGTATGTCCAGAGCCCAGACAAGGCCTGCCAGAATGAGGAAGAATATGAGGAGACCATGGACACTTGCATGAATCACTTGAGTGGAGGAAAAAAAAGTCAAAAAAGCAAAAAGTAATAGAAAAATGTTTTTAAGTACATCAGAAGCAGGAAGCCTGCTAAACAACCAGTGGGGC
>CM057845.1:185158904-185169973 GCA_030068395.1 Apalone spinifera
GATGGAGCGAGAGACCGGAGGCTCAGGAGAGAAGACTGATGTGGAGGAGAGACCCGAAAATCCCATCTTATGACAGGCTAATTGGCTAGTAATAATAATATATTGGTAGTGATGGTATTATTGGTATTATTGTTGTTATTGTTATTATTAAAACAGAAGCCAAGAACAAAAGCAGAATCCAAAACCTAAAAGTTCTTTTTTTAGGTTGGCAGAGGAAATGTTAAATTCAAGTGAGGCTGAATTATATAATTCACAAGGTTGAGATAACCTCAGACTTGAGCAATATGAAGATTGGGAATGACAAAGTAAATGCAAATATGTCATATGACATATAGGCTGATTCTGTTCTCACTTCACCAGTTTCAGATGGGTATCACTCCCACAAACTTCAGCTCAGTTACTGCTTATATATTCTGGTGTAAACGAGAGGAAAATCAGCCTTCTAATATTTGCCAAAATCTGCCGACCCCAAGAGGCAGTCATTCATCCTGTATTATGCCTCATTCACACCTCACCCTGCCAACAGATTGCTTTAAAAGTGAAGCTGGTGAGCAGAAAAGAGAATTGGGATGGCAGGGAGAGGAAGTTGGAGAATCTAAGGAGGAAGATGCCATAAATGTGTGCTAATATAAGAAACACAGACAATGACCCAGTTCCATAAGGTTAAAATATGTCGTTCTCCTGTTCTCCTGTTTTACTGAAATTGGTAAGCAAAGACATTGCCCGCTAGAGCAGTGGGGTATAGCAATTGCAAAGGATCAAATAATCACATCTGTCTGTCAGTCTGCTCTGTGGAGGGTAACTTTTATTAAAGGAGGGGCAGGCAGATTCAATGGCTAGCACACTGGGCTGGGTCTCAGGAAGCCTCTTTTCTGTTCTGTTCCCATCTCTATTGTGCTCCTAGGTGATTTACCTCACCTCTATGTGTAATTCCCTGCCATATTTTAACCTAAAACTTACAGACTTCTCTCATCAAAGTATTTTCTTTCTTCTTTGTGACCGAGGCTGCAAACCCAGAATCCCAGGGTCTGGAATTTCTAGGAGCAAAGGATAGCTGTGATTCAGGGTCTATAATTCCACCAGAAGTGTCAATTTGTCACTGTCAAGCATGCTAATTTTTAAGGTCCATCTATTGCTGTTCTGTTCTGCTATCTCCATGGACACTGACTTGCAAATAGAAAACACATGCGGGGACTCAACTTCAGGGGAATCTAGTTACCAGCTCATTACCTTGCATCCCTTGCTGTTTCCACCATCCGAGAGAGAATGATTTGACCCTGGCAAGTATATTTGTCAGGGATGGAGCTGTCCAAATAATATTGTGGTCTAAGAAAAATATGACTGTGCAATGATGCTGATGTGGCATGCTGATAATATATATCACTGACACTGACAAATTCTCTCAGGGAAATGGATACTTCATAATATGAACTAGTCCAGGAACCTTTTTAAATCACAGGTTACTATGTGGCAATTACATGGCCTGACTCTCTGTCGCCAAACAGAGAGAGAGTGGCAATGTCATGACTGTACTAGCAGCAAGGCTAAAAGAACCCATGGGATTAAAAAGAAGAAGAAGAAGCAAACAATTGTAGTCAAGGGGACTGTATAAGAAGTCACAGCTGAGATTTTCACTATATGTCATGTGAATCCTGCTTGGGTCACTCTTGTTCAACAGAGGCAGGATAACTTAATCTGTCAATTTGAAAGAACAGTAACCAGGGGAGCTGGTATTTAGTACTAGAGTGAAGGCTGCTGTGCTTTTAACAGGACATGAACCAGCCTCTGCCCTCCTAACCCATGCCATCATGACTCTGATGGGAGTTATTTTCCTGGGAGTCAATGGTATATGAGAAAGGTGATGATTTGGCTCTAAGAGTCAGTATTGAATGATTTTGAGGTGATAGAAATAGTGTAAAAAAGCTAGTGAATCTAAACTTTTTTTATATTAAAACTTCTCTTTTAAAAAAAATATTTAACTATGAAAATAAACAAAAGAAAGCAAGAAAAAATAAAAATACAAAGACATAATTGCACACATCTGGTGCACTGCTATTTTACACCCATATTTCAATCTTCATATTCCCCACACACGTCGCCCATAAGTATTAGTACAGAAAGAATAGTTTTGATTACCAAACTACACATGTATATTTTGTTATGTAAAGGGTCCAAAATAATACATTTATATCATATATGTTAGTATTAAAATGACAGAACAGCTGTTTTCACTACTCATCTCTGGACTTCATCTACATTTGATTATTAAAAATATTAAAGATAAAGTAAGTGGATTTGGACACCATGCCATTCATTCAGCTAATAACATTACAATAGTTTCATGCCTACATTTTTTAATGCATCCCAATATTTCCAAGTCTCCCAGAATATTTAGTGTTTTTCTTAAAGTCCTCTCCTCTTCAGTAATTTTATTATGGGAGAATCTGCACTTGTAGAAAAAGCTAGAAAATCTGAACCCTCAGGCTTGACACCCTCCCCCCCAAAAGGCAAATAAAAAGAACTCCAATCATGTTATTTTTTTAAATCCCACAGTTTTAAGACAAAATAATAATTTTTCTGAGGCCTGACTCGTGATTTTTTTGTTTCTGTAAAATCTCCCCCCTTTCTCCATTTTATGGTATTTAAAAATTTATTGGGGACTGTGTGACTATGGGACTTCATTTGAGCCAAGAGAGTTGGGCCACATATAAAGTTCTTCTTCAAGGTGATTCTGGTGGACATAGCCCTGCAGTTGCTTTCAGCAGAATATAAAAAAGTAGTTTTAAAATGGCTGCTTGGCTATATTTCTCATCAGCACATCAGAATGGCACTTCACATGCAGCCTCATCTGCTTCCTCTTTGATGCTTCATTTAAGGTGGTTCACAACTGTGAATGCCTATCTCAGGACAGACTGTCAGATATAGGGCAGGCATCCCGAATTGGTGATGTGTTCTATAGTTACTTTTCACCAACCCAGTAACACGTGTGAACTCATAGATTATTATAGCAGTCTTATCACGGACTCACAGACAATGAGTCTTCCAATTACTAACTGGACTTACTGATGATGTTGACATAAACCAAAAAATCACACCATATCAGGTTTCTCTCAGTTCCAAGGGTACAGCTATACAGTGCTGTGTAGCTCAAAATAAGACGCAATTAGAGCTATGCAAATTGCATAGCTTATTTTGAGATAGCCTATTTCGAAATTAATTTTGAAATAGACTGCTATTCCGACAAGTACCTTAATTCTTGTGGAACGAGGTTTACCAGGACGTCGGAATAGCAAGCCCATTTTTCAAATATATTTTGAAATAACGGTCTTGTTTCTAAGATGCAGAAAATGCTATTTTGGGATACTGAAAAAAGCAAAAAGAACAGTTATTGAGAAGTTAAAGCAGATAAAATTTAATACCTGGCAAATCACAGTTTGTAACTCCAAATAGTGGCAGTGATATAATAAACTGCCAGTTTCCTAAAAGTCTTTTTGAGAGCTACCCAGAATTACTTGGAGGACCTCCATCTTCTTGTTCAGTTATTCTGCCCTGTTAGAATCCAAACAATCCAGAGATAAAGGATCTCTCTTTGAATCAGTATTTATACCTCTTTTTCACAGACAACAATCTGACAGTCTGTGTCCACACAATGGACAATTGCTTTGAATTTAGCACTCTTCTTAATTTGAGTTATTCAGTCACAGTAGATATATAATGTAAATTCATTACAATAGGAATAAATAAGTGAAAACAATACAAGTAACATTTCATTAGTTTTCATGAAGTTCCCACACCTGAACATACTTTTACATTAACATACACTTTGACCTAGAGTTATTTAATGATTGGGTATGCATAATGCAAATGTAATTAAAAAGTAAACAACAGGAAAAAACAATACAATGAATATCTCCTTTGATCTCTATTAATATGCAAGTGAATTGACCTGAACACATACTAGTACATTTAACTCCTTTGACATTCACACACAAGTGAGTTGTCTCTGGCTCTGGCCTGACCTGGTCTATCAGCATCACATAAAGCGCAGCTGATGGGGGCTCAAGGACACATACTCTGACTCAATACAAAGCCCACTCTAATGTCCATAGAAATCAAAGTGTCCCAGACACTTAGATTCTAAATATTTAGAACTGCTTAAAATGGAGTGACTTCAGTCTTACTCAGCTAAAAGCATTCCTGCTGTAATTCCAATTACAACAAAACAGGGATTAATTTGCCCCTCTCTTTGTGAATTTCTAATCTGATGACAGTAAGAAGGGCTGAGAAATTTCTTAACATGAGAAATGTTACAAGCAGTTTCTCAGTTATAATACTGCAAGATTTCCATCTTACCAAGCCAGATGTGATTTTAAGCTCAGATAAATACATACATCAACTTCCCTGATGAAAATAAATTATTCCTCAAATACATTTTTCTGCTATGATTATCTATTTAAAAGTCTAAAACCATCCACTTAAATCAGAGTTATTCTGTAGGTCTGTGATCCTAAACATCAGCTCCAATTGACAGGCTCTTGTGGACCATGCTGCTGTACCACATGGAGCTGCATGATCCTGTTAGATCTCAGAAGCTATCATACAGAATCAGACTTGGTCACATTAAGATGGGAGTCATCTCAGAAATGTCTAAGTAGTTCAGGAAGGGCTGATTCCCTCAGAGCAGTAGTAATACTGGCGCTTTCCCCATAGGTGTTTGCAGCTCAGCTAATAGCCCAAAGTGCTGCTGGGAGAATCCTGCAGTGACTGCTTACTGTGGGCCACACAAATCAAGCCCTGCACTGTACTTTCACATGGTTTGGTCAAGTTAACATGGAGCTGCAGTCTCTGTACTGATGCAGTATTTTGAGAAGACACTACCCCTTTACTCTGGGCCCCTTTTCACCATTGATGTCTGGTGACTGGGTACCAAAGCACTACCTGTTGATGTCAGGTAGTCCCTCTCCCTCTCCAATGATTATTTGGTGGGAGGAGAGCCATTGTGATTGTCTGAATGTGGTCTGTGCTAGATCTTACAGGATTCTTGAGGAACAGGATTCACCTCCCACTCCAGTAGACTTTTGGAGCTGTGAAATACCCCCTCTTCTTCTGGTAAAAGCCTTTTTTTTTTCCTGATTAGAAACAAGAAAGACAACTTATTCAATGATGTATCTATATTCCTGACTCATAAATAGGGATATATGTGGCACTAAAGCCATCTTGGTAACTCTTAGCATAATGTATCTACGTGCTGGCCACAAGTACAAAGAAATTTGAAATAAAAGCCATCAAGGCAAATGTGCTCAAGAATCTAAAGTCCAGTACCTAAATACATGTTTAGGCATGTCAGTAAAAATGACCTGTTTTGGATTAGTACTAGGACATGCCCTCAGAGTGTAAATTATTTTGAAGAAGAGACTTTCTCTGTTTTCTATAGCACCATCGCAGATTTGTGGCATCACTGGTATGTAAGCAATAAATATCAGGAAAATAAATTATAATTATTAATAGCCCATCCATCCCTGGCTTAGGAATTACGTGGCTTTTGGTACAAAACTCGGACTTTCTTTCAAAAGACATTGAGACATTTTTCTTTACTATCTTACTGTTGTTCTCTTAAAAATTGAACAATTCTGTGTAATCTGGTTGTGTTGTCTCTGTTTTTTTTATTGTATGTACCTTGGTCATATTCCTCTTCCTGATTTTTTTCTCATCGTAATCTCTTGATTCCACATATATTGCCTTTCTCTCACCTCTTCTTATGGGTGTTAATTTTCCCTCATATTGATTGTCATGTTTCTAGTATTTTCTCTTCTTTCCCATAGCTAAGAGATATTGAGACAATCTTCCATAATATCACTGGCTTGAATTATTAAGAAAACACTTTTAAAGGTGCCAGTTATGGACACTTAGGAAATGACTCACTTATTGTCTGCTTCCTGCTGCAAATTTCTCATTGACTAGAAATGTGGTAGTGTAATATGCAAAGAGAAATACTATATTTTACCCTCTCTGTCTGAATAGGAAGGTTTTCTTCACTCAGTGCGCAGTCAACCTGTGGAACGCCTTGCCAGAGGGTGTGGTGAAGACTAGGACTTTAACAAGGTTCAAAAAAGAGCTAGATAGATTCATGGAGGATAGGTCCATTAACAGCTATTAGCCAGAATGGGTAGGAATGGTGTCCCTAGCCTCTGTTTGTCTGGAAGTGGGTGACAGGAAAGGGATCACGTGAGGATTACCTGTTGTGTTCCCTCCCTCTGGGGCATCTGGTATTCACCACTGTGGGCAGACAGGATACTGGGCTAGATTGACCTTTGGTCTGACCTACTATGGCCGTTCTTATGTTCTTAATATAAATACCATGTTTGATGCACGAGGAGAATGATTTTTAATGCAGTATATTGTTATTTAGGTTATTCATGTTGGTGGGCAGAAGAGGCTAACACTCTAGATGCTTGTTAATTTTCTGAGGTGGCTGATAAACATATTGCATGATTGCAACATGGCCAGAAAAGAATAATAAATACTGCAAATGGAAATGGTTATGTTGCTCTTCACTGTGTGTTAAATAGTGATAGATAAAAGCATGCTATGATCAATGCAAATAGTGTGTGTGTGTGTGTGTGTGTGTGTGTGTGTGATGAATGCACCTGCTATGCAGATCAGCAGCTCTTTAAACCAGAGCTATTATTTCCCCTCTGAGTTAGTGCCATTCAGAAGGGCTGTCTACATCAGCATTTTCTCTGCCAAAGGGTTAAAAGTTCATCATAAGACTTAAAAAAGAACAAACAAAAACCAGACAAATTTCCCTCATTGTGCTTCAGACCTTCAATGATGTCATATTTCTAAGCAGTGACTATGCTGATTAAGACAAAAAGGTTGTTCTACATAGCAAAGTAATGACAAATCGTGCCTTACTGTATTATTACAAGTAAAACAGGTGTTGTGCAAGTTTTCAGAAAGCCCGTGGGTTTAAGATTGTGCTGAAAATTACTGTGACCCTTGCAGAATTGGCCTGAGATTTGCAATTGATCAAGGATGACATTTTAGGTCGACAATGAGTTATTTCAGCCTGGAAGTAATTACAAGAGATCTGAGAGTCATGAATATCATTCCACTGCATCAGACTACACTGGGAGGATCAAATGGTCTAAACCGCATGGGTATAGTTAGCACATCCTTTATGGTCTGGATAATCACTGTCCCTGGCTACTTTTGGCATCAAACAACATTTCTTTTGGCCATGATATTGCAAGAATGACACCACTTAATAAAACTTTGTATTATTTTTCAATCTAAAGTCCTGCATGTGTCATAGTCCACCAGGGAGCTATATAAAGAGCTGGCAGGGACCTGGGTTAAAATAGGACAGTACCTATAAGAAATTTTAAGTTACTTTCACCACTGGCCCCACCCTCTCACCTCCCTGCACCGAATAGTAAATATTGGCCTAAATTGAAGTGACTCAGATTTACAATCCCTGAAGCCCCTGAACGAGACCATGTTTAAATAGGGCTTTTGATTTATCTAAAATCTGTTTATTGACTTGATTTGTATTTAGCTTTCCACATACAATCAAATAAAGAATGACATGGACAAGAGTGTAAATGAGATGTAATTTTATTGGACTGAATTACTTCTAATATGCATGAATATTTAAATGCGAGCAATGCTATTAGAGCCACACACATTAGGTTTTTATTGTTGTGTATTTGATAGCCTGACCTTGCAGTCACACCATTTTTCTTCCATTATTTTCATTTGTCGGTTGTTTGACAATGTTATTTTCAGTTCACTTCTTGTGCTCTCATTATTCACAAATTGTAGAGACTAATGGGACACTTCTTTGGTAATTGCAGTAGAATGAGCATGTAACACCCTCGTTATTGTTTCATATTTCAAAGAACGAAGGCATTGCAAATTATGTTTTGCTTTGTGTTTTTTTATTTCTAATGTATCAAAACTTAATAAAGACATGATTGAAAATGGTATTGTAAGTTCACCCTTGATTGTTCAGTGTCTAATTCTGCTGCTATTTTTTCATCTCTTCACTTATTTTGAAATATATAGAGATGGGCCTAAGCACAGAGACCCAATATATCTTTTTTCTCAAAGCATTTAAATGTGTGCTTAAATGATTGGCTGAACTGGGTCCAAAGCAAGGATCCAGACCTGGACTTGAATCCAGATATTCCCTCTGTCCCCCCTGTTGAGGAGGGTTTGATTTTTCCCATGATAGAGACAGGGGTTGGTCACAAATTTCAGAACTGGACATGGATTTGAACTTCCTCAAAGTTCAGGGGTGTTCAGATCTGACTTAACTAACTAAACAAAATAAATGCTAGGCTACAGGATAAATGTTAAGAAGTCATGCTCTTCTTTCTCCTATAAATTAGACCATCTATCTTTGCTAAATTTAATTTTTAGATCATCATAATCCATTTAAAATATTAGGGTATCAGTACTCCCATACCCATTGAAAAATTGCGTACATGTTACTACTAAGCTTTGGTGTAAGGAATTCTAAGAACTATGACTCAGAATCTGGACTTACCAATTTCAATTTTCTTACAATTTTGTGTTTATCTACGTATCTATCCCTAGAAAGGAAACAGCTTAAAATTTTACTTAAATCCCCATTTAAATATGTATTATAGGAAAGGTTTGCTCTCTCAGCCTTCAAAAATGTGCTTTAGTAATTTAAACGTATTGGTTTGTTCTTTTTGTTTGTATTGATTTTTGTATTTGTTTCATTTCACACTAATAACATGCTAAATTATAAGAATGTAACTATAGGGATGCTTGTTAGGGGAACAGAGGAGTGGCTACAGCTGTCACTAAATGTTTGTCATATAAAAAAGGTGAAAAATCAATGAGGTTTGGGTGTTAAAAATGACTGTTAAATCCTGAGGGGGTATTTTTAAACATTGAAGGGCACAACTGCATACTGATGACCTCTGTGTGGACCCTGCAAACATCTGTGATATCCTATAACTATGAAACATTGTAGGGGGTTTTATTGGAAAGACAAGAGGATTTATTGAGCCTTTTATCCACCACAGGTGTAGTCTACCCACAAAATACAAATATTTGTCTTTGTACCTACACAATGCCTCTTTGTGACACTAACGGAAAGAAGCTGCTTGAAAAGTATTACTCATATTTTTTTTCATTTAAGGAAAGATGATGCAACAGAGCTAGCCTTTGAGCAGGAGGGAATGCTTAAGAATTGTAATGGTGACCTCCAGTGGCAACTATGGGAAATGAAGGATTGTTTCTATGAATATATTATGGAATGTAATTGTATTAAAATATGTTATTTACAGGGATATTGGTAATTCCATTGATTTGTAGAAAATGAATTATATTTTAGTTCACAAAATCAATGCCACTTTCCCAGTTTTAGTTTTACTAGTTAGAGATATTGTGACTATATCAAAAGACAGATGGGGATATTTTTAAGAATACAGTGTACATTTTGAAAGCTGCATGAACACTAGTTATTCCCTCTCCACAAAGGACAAACAATCTGGCCAGACATGTTCCACTGTCTACTTTTGTGCCATTGCTAACCCTTGTGGACAAATATTCTGCTTCATCTGGAATAGCATGTGCTGTTTGGAGGTCACTTGTGCAATTTTTATTTTGACAGCTGTACAACAGATTTGACATAGAAAAATAATGTTTTTACAAAGTTTAAAATCTAAAACCAATAAGACCATACATCATATTTAGGTAGAAATAATGTTGGCATAAATATCTACATCTCTTGTACACCCATCGGAGGTTTTATCTTCAAAAAACATGCACACAAATTTTGCAGATGCACATAAAATCTAGTTATTGAGCCTCTACTTTGCACTAACAAATGCAAATTTTGCACATATCTGTGATTGCATACACATTTCTTAAGGACATCTTAGAGGCCTGTTTGAAAATGTGTTCCAAAAGGGTTTGAGTTGCATGAAAGATTATTAATAGCTATTTACTATTCTTACAGTGATAGTAATTAACTGAATCAATTAGGTTTAAGGTGTCATATTACTAAAGACGGTCTATATACACTAGAAATACATGGTTCTTGAACCAAATGTCTTATGAAAGACTGTGGCAGCAATAGCAATATAAATGTGGTCTCAACATTTTAAAATCCATGGCCTCTTAAATATTACTTCTGGACTTTTCTTTAGGAGTTTGCTCCCTAAGATATATAGAGCAGCATATGAAGAAAAGGCTATTGGACATGCTATCATAAAAATAAGGGAATAGTCAAAAACAACTTATTCACACTAATTTAAGAATTAGTGAATCTTTAATATACTTTCTTTGTACACCTGGGTATGTGATAAATGCAAGTATGGTGAGCAGTTCTAACATATATTCAGTATGTGCTGGTAAATCTGGATACAGGACTTACATTAATAATAGGTACATTGCTTGTTTACCATTAACAAGAATGGTTAATTTTGCTTAAATCTCCGTTTAAATGTATATTACATGAAAAGACTGGTCTCTCATCCTTCAAAAAATATACTTTAGCAATTGAAACTTATTGGCTTGTTCTTTTTGTTTGTACTGATTTTTATTTGTTTCATATCACACTAATAATGTGATTAAGAAGAAAATAAAAGTAGGGATGTTTCTTAGGAGAACAGAGGAGCTCTAGTAGTCCTGTATTACCTAGAATAAAATCAGTGAAAAATAATAATGGCACTATTCAGTATTGTTTGTGTTCTAAGTTTTTTACTAATGTTAATTACTTCATTTTAAATTTAAGTAAATAATTAAGAACTACTTATTTATGTGTCCTGTGGCACCTTATAGACTAACAGATGTATTGGAGCATAAGCTTTCGTGAGCAAAGACTCACTTCCTCAAATGCATGTAGTGGAAATTCCAGAGGCAGGTATAAATATATAGGCATAAGAAAAGAGTACCAGTCAAGAGTAAGGCTAGAGATAATGAGATCAATTCAGTCAGGGAGGATGAGGCCCACTTCTAGCAGCTGATTTGGAGGCGTGAACACCAAGAGAGGAGAAATTGCTTTTGTAGTTGGCTAGCCATTCACAGTC
>CM057845.1:185201250-185212348 GCA_030068395.1 Apalone spinifera
AAGTTAATTCAAAATAACCGCTGTTATTTTGAATTAACTTTGTAGTGTAGACATTCCCTTACACTTACATAGCTTATTAAAAAGGAGTCAAATGTTAGGCCTATCCAATAATTCCCTAATTTTCCCACAGTCTATGGGCCTGTGCACACTGGTCTGACACTCATAGTAAAAAATAGGGGCAAACCAGCAATACACTGTTACATAACACACCCAAAAGTGATAAAGCCAGCTCTGCTTATTACCATGAAAGCATCTCCTTTTTCTATGACTGCAGAAGCTGCTGTTTCAAAGGGAATCCCCTTTATATGGGGACTCCACCCACAGTATACACACAGACAGTTTCCTTAATCAGACTCAAATCCAAAACCCTAGCTCCCACCTCATTGAGATTAGCATATTGTATTGATATATATACTTTTACCTTAGAAATCTTTTATTACAACTTCAAAAAAGTTTGTTTTTTGGATTCTGTTTTATTTAGACACTGTATGTTGAATGTATATTTAACTGTCTCAGCTGCACTCTGTTCACTAGTCCACTAATTCTGAATGGTTTCAAACAACAGACAATTTTCTTTTCCATTTAAAATTGCAGATAAATATTTCCTTCCTCCTCCTTGTGAGCAGGAATTTTCTGGTGCAAGGGATCTTAAGAAGTAGAAGTAGAAATCAGAATGACATTTCCATCCCTTATAGATGTTCCTTTCAAACTTTTTCAGCTTGACAGCAATGATTGCTAAGACCTGTGTACACTATGCAGTTTTGTTGACAGTTTCATCAGTAAAAAGTGGAGGTGTACACACTTCAATGGTCCTCCCATTGATTTAACCCTCCCTCTACACTGACAAAATAAAACCACTTTGTTGAGAAGTGTAGTTCTTTGTGACAGAGTTAAATGAATATAAACACTGTTCTTGCTTATGTCACACTAATTGGCCTCCCAAATATATTTCACAATGCCTATCATGACTGCTCTGGTCAGCAGTTGGAACTCTGTTGCCCTGAAAGCTTGCACCGTTCCCCTGTTTAAAGGCCTGGGGAATTTTGAAAAGCCTTGTCCTGTTTGCTCGGCCTCAACAGTTCACACAGCATCTTCACAGATGACCAGGCCAGCTTTCTGCAATAGCAATACTCCAATGTGATGTACACTGGAATTTTTAGGTCTGTTTAGTCTTTAGGGAGAGGAGGCTGTTCAGTTTCAGCTTTGCCCCAGCCATAGGAACTTTGATACCAATGGGCTGATTGCCTGTGGGATGCAGAAGAAAGGACATGAGAGGGACATGCATCAGCATCATGCTAAGATCAAAGAGCTGAGGTGGGTGAACCAGAAGGTAAGGGAGGCCAATCATTGCTGTGGTGCAGCATGGAAAGCATGCCTCTTTGATAAAGAGCTGCATGCCAGTCCTAGCAACAATCCCATCTCAACTGCCAAGAGCACTATAGATATTTCAGGTTGATTGGAGACAACACTCAGCAGTCAACCCTGAGGACAAAGTGGGTAGACGAGGAAATGAAGTGAAGTGTAATGTAGAAATGACCTAAGATGCACATCAGAGTTTAGTGATGAGTTTCTAGTCTCCCTTAAAAATTATAAGTCTCAATCAGAAATCAAGGAAATACAAAATTACTATAATATTATAATTTCTAAAAAAATCTCTTTAATCCTCATAAATAATGTCCATTAATTTACACAGATCTCAGTTTCACTATAGGCTTTTCTTGACCTACACATTTCAGAATAGATTTTCAACTGAGCAGAAGTCAGCCTCTCTGTATATCGGAACTAGTTTTGCAATCTCAAATGACCTTTATGTGCAAAGCTACTTAACTATAGGTAGTTAGATACAAAACTACAAGATGAGTAGTCAAAGGTGAATTGTGAATGTGAAGTTGCAGGTGCATTTTTGCAGATGCAAATTGGGCCTGCAAAATGGAGGCCAAATATTTAACAATATATCCTTTTATGAATACATTCATTTTGTGGTGAAAAATATTTGCACAGAAATGAAGAACTGAGACACTCATGCTATGCCTCTGTATTACACCAAAAGCAGTACAATTTGCAATTTAAGTCTTTGTCTCGCGTAACAAAGATAATTCTCTATTCCAACACTCCAAGGCTGTGTCTAGACTGGCAAGTTTTTCTGGAAAATCAGCTGCTTTTCCAGAAAAACTTGCCAGCTATCTGCATTGGCCGCTTGAATTTCCGCAAGAACACTGACGATCTCATGTAAGATTGTCAGTGTTCTTGCAGAAATACTATGCTGCTCCCGTTCAGGCAAAAGGGCCAGTGTAGACAGCTCAGATTTGTTTTGCGCAAAAAAGCCCCAATCGCGAAAATGGCGATCGGGGCTTTTTTGTGCAAAAGCGCGTCTAGATTGGCACGGACGCTTTTCCGCAAAAAGATGCCAGTCTAGACGTAGCCCAAGTGAGAGGGACCAGTAACGCATTAGCCCCTACTGTGTTGGGAGAACGAGTCAGCTGGAAGGACACAACAGGACACTACATTAGGCATTTCAGGACATAAAATTAGCAAGGTTGAGAAGGAACTCAGATGTATAAATATTTCCAGTGGATTTCTAAGTACTGGTGCCATCCTTCTGACTAACTTCTCTGGTGGGCCACACTGTCCCACAAGCTCTTTGGTGGGCCTGGATCAATGGTATTGCAGATTTAGCTAGTATCTAATTAGATTTCAAATGGCTTGTATTTAGCTGTACTATTTTCTACTCTTTTTTTCATAGTGCATGCTTCAGGGGAATCAATTAAATGAACATGCTTAGATTATGGTAAGGGATGATCAGCAGGAAGTAAGAGAATGCTTGACCAAGAGAACCTTAAGATAGATTAAACAAATGGACTATTCACTGAAGAATTACAGAAAGATGACCAAATTTAAGGAGAAGAAAAAAATATGCAGCAGGAAGTCATCAAGGTGCTGGGACATTCTCAGTCGTGCAAGAGCTGTGGAATAGCATATTGGGCAGGGCTGAGCAATAATTTTCACAGGAGGGCCACTTTATTAATTTTGGTATGTGGTCACAGACCAGCTTCACCCGTGGAAGGGGTGGAATTTGCGGTGGAAGGGGTAGGGCTGGGAACTAGCCTCCCCACAGATTGTCTGGGGCCAGAGGCTTTGAAGTACAAACACAGCAAAGGGCTCTCAGCTCTGGCCCCTGCCAGGTTAATGCCACAGCTGAGAGCTGTGAGCCATTTAAATAGGATCCTGCTGCCTGTGCCAGTTCCTGGAAATTCAGTGGCACAGGCAGTAGGATATAAATAGAAAGCAGCCAGATGCAGTCTGCGGGCCAGATCAAAGTATTAGGTGGGCTGGATTTGGCCCCCAGGCCACATCTTGCCTGGCCCTCTTGTTGGGGATGAGGCATGGTTGGCAGGAGGCAGAATGGACTCTCAGGTGGGAAAGGGGGTGAAGTTCCGAATCCTAAAGATAATGGAGGGAAGAGAATAGGGAGGAGAGAGCTGTAAGCAGTAGAGAAGTCAAAGCACATTAATGGACCAGAAATCATAGAGGTGTCAGGGGGATGGAGAGTGACAGGTGGCAGATGGGTGTTGCTGAAAGATATGAGGTATTGGTCAAAGAGTAGCAAGAGAACTGAGAAATCAGAACGAGAGCAGTGAAAGTAAAGATAAGGTGAAGTAAGTGGCTATTTTGGTACATGAGAGCTAACATCTAAAGATGAAGGAAATGTGAGGCTAAAAAAGGGGAACAGGGGTCACTGTGAATATAGAAGACACTGAACCTGTAATGATCGGTGGCACAAGGTTCATCTGTAGCCTTCAAGGATCAAGCTACTGGTGATCCCCACTCTCATAGACACAATAGAATCAGAGCAGAAAGACACTCATTGACCTCTTCATGTTCCCATCCAAAAAATCCAGCAGGATCAAGAGAGGAAAACACCTGTTGCCTGCTTCTTCATCTGAAGCAGCAGGATCATAGAGATAGGCAGAGCTCTATCGCCTTCAGGAGACTGCAGGTTCCCTCCTTGAAGATCTACAGATCCCTCCTGGTATCCCTTGCTTTTGTTTGGTACTGGAGACCCTTTTCCCCCTGGAGGATTCATTTTCAATTGAAATGAAATAAGTCCAAAGTAAATGTATTTAATGCAAAAAAAAAATTGAAATAGGAACCCTTGATCTATTTTCTGGTATGTGTGCTTTGGCGTTTTGTAATTTTTTTCTTTCAAACTTCAAGGTTTTAATAATATAGAAAGTACAGAGCAATTTTTATTTAATGTTTACCTTTCTATAGCAAATGGAAAATTACAAACCCAGGAAGCAAATTTCAGGCAAGTTGAATTGTACAGTAGCTCTGCTAAGAGTGTGGGAAAGTGGTAGCACAGCAGTATCAATATTCAGCAGAATCTGATGAATTCCTAAATAATTAGGATCTTGTTTTTATAGAAATATATTGCTGAAATTATCCATCTGCTTGTATGATTTCCATTACTGCAGAAACTGGCAGTAAAAAACAAAAAAAGCTGTATATACATCACCTTAAGCAAAATAGTTTCTACTGTGTGCATTTGCTAAGAAACAGGCTCCTTTACTGTTAGGTAAGTTCTTAAATTATAAGGGGAAAGGGTTCAGAGATTTTCACGAAACGCAGCATTTCTTTTAGGAAAGATGTGAAATACGCATAAACCTGCATGGGAGACTAAGACTTTATTTTAGTGCTAGGCTGAAAAAGGCAGCCCTCGTGGGAATCCGAGTATGCAGTCCAGGCAGGAATTCATGGCACCACGTTAAGTAATATTAGTCATGCCTTTAAAGTTTCTTTTCTCTCTCTCTTTTTCCCCAAAGCTTGATATTTGACCCTCTGCTAAAACACCAGGAACTATCTTGTAGTAACACTAATGCTCTTTCATCCTAGTCAGGAATGGTGTGGCTGCTACTTCATACCCACTTATAAATCAAACCAAGTGGAAAGTTTTGGGACTACAATAAGGCAACTTGCCAGTATTTTTTAAATATTTCTATGCGCCATCATAAAGGCACAGAGCAACATTATTCCATATGGCAGACTAAAATCAACCAGTCTCTAGACACTTACATATCAGCAAGGAATTATTACACTAATGTGTATCCAATCCAGTGGGCTAGCAAAATAAAAACAGACAGAGCTGAATTAACTAATACCCAGTTCCAACACTTTATGACAATGCCGCCATGAAAGACTTCTCTTTTATACTCACACTGAGTAGGGCTTGACACTGACCCTGAGAACATTCAAGGGAAAAGTGACCACATGCAAAAATCATCTCTGAAAGACAGAGAGAGGGTTACAACCTTTTAACAAGGAAAAGGCTTTGAATGAGATGACCTTGAGGCTCATCTTGTGAAGGAGGAACAGGCACTACCAGTATCATTCTCAGTCCTTAGAAGATCATGTATGTCTTCTCCCTACTCAGAGCACAACAACATATAATGAGACTGAGTGTCCGTACACTCATATACAGGTAACAGAGGCCAGTTATGTCCAGCTTTGGACACTGTTTACAACTTCCTTATCAACCACTGCTGAAAATATGGGGATTTGCATATGATGATCTGTGGATATGTTGCTGCTTTCTTCAAATCACCTGGAAGAAAGCTTTTCAAAATACTGAATGAATCAAGACAGATTCCTGCTCAGTGAAATGCCATAAACAATGCTCCAAATTCTTTCCCTGGTACAAGCCCTCTAGATCCCCAAGGTGGCTATAGGGAAAGGAGTCATCCCATAGGATTCACAGAGACCATTATACCATCCTTAAGGATTAATGCATCTCCCTGTGCTCTGAGGCACCTCCCCTAAGGGGAATAGCTAGTGGATACACATAGCAACAGAGCTGATGCCCACCTCCACTTAATTCCCAAACCTGGTGTGACATTGTGCAATGCAGTAGCTGAAGTCTGCACTGCTGCACTAGAACCTCAGTTCTTGTCCCTCCTCTCCTTGCAAAATGAAACTATGCCAGTGCTGTTGCAAGCAGTTGTCTTTGTGCCCACAAAGTCTACGTCTACACTGTGGAGCTATTTTGGGATACTATTCTGCATCTTTTGAGCAAGCCCCTTATTTCAAAATATAATAGGCTCGCTATTCCAACGTCCCTGTAAACCTCTCTCCACGAGGAGTAAGGGACCTTTTGGAATAGCGCTTTATTTCAAAATTAACTCAAAATAAGCTACACAATTTGCATAGCTCAAATTGCGTAGCTTATTTCTAGCTCCGGGTGCAGTGTAGATGCACCCTCTAGAGAGGGCTCAGAAGTATAAAAATTAATGTTCACTGCTTTAGAGGTTCTGAAGCAGCTACAAAGGTCATGTATCCCTGAAGACAACCTTAAGCAACCATTTTCAGGTAAGACCTTTAGGTGATAAGCATGGTAGATACCTTTTGGTATATCACTTGGGTCAAGAGGATGCATGAAAATTTTAGGGATGCCTATGTGTACTTGGCAAGCTGCCTGTTTAAGTATTGACCCATCTATAGAGAAAAACAGATGCAGAATTGGATAATGATGATTCAGAATTATTTAATGCATTGTTTTGACAGACTTCAAATCATAAAAGTAAAAGCAAACTCTTAATAGTAAAATATAGATGGAGATGGAAACACAGTAGAGCAACAAAGAGTATAATGGGAGGTATTTGAAGCTATTTTGACACTTTTTTCTCTCTAAACAATAGTCTTTATGTAAATTTGTAAACTAGAGTGAATATATTCATGAGAGGTGGGAAAACAATGAGGAATTCTATTAAGAGTAAAGGCTAAAATAGCAAAATCAGCAATGTGTCACATGCATATATAGAGCAATGAACTGACAATAACTAATATGGAAAACCATGACTATGGGCTTGAACCAGAATTCACTGAAGCCAACAGATAAGTACCGACAGGCTACTGTAGGGCTGAGTCAAGCCATAGCTGATTAGTTGTAGGATACTAGTTCATTCATGTCTGTGTATACTAAACTGACATACATATAAAGATAACCTATCATATGGGGGGAAATGGCATATATGACTTCCTCAGTTAAGAGCTCTGTAATATACACACAAAGTTGACAACTATCCTTGCAGGGGGCATGCCTCGTACACACAGTTTAAATAGAGAAAAAAGACAAAGGATGGAAGGGGTAAAAAAGAGGTGAGTAACTTGCCCCAGCCACAAACACAGAACTAGAACGAATGTTTTCTAAGTCTCAGCCCACTGTACAAGTCCCTGGCCCACAGTCACCCATACTAGAGCTGCCCCAAATGCGTTACCTTTAACATCTTATCTCTGTGATATATTATATGCAGAGACACTTGGGCAGAAACATATCAGGTTAGGTGGGGATGCCTGTGAGCACGAAGAGAGTAATGCACATTGGTTTCACCTTTAAATGTGACATGAGGATTTGTTCTAAGTCACTCACTGTTGAAACCCTCCAGCTCATGGTCAAGCCAGGGTGGAGAATCAAGCTGAGATGGCAAGGTGTCAGCAGCCACGGCTTTCCACTGAAATAAATCTTGTAATGACCCACATGAAAGCAGCCTGTTACTTCATAACAGCTCTGAATCAGGATGACTGGAAGACTGTTGGCAGGTCAGAGAGCCAATATCTTGCCACTCACCAGTATGCAAGTGATCAGGGTGCCTGTGAGGACAAAGGCAGTTAACAGGCACTTTCTCTTGTGGATCACTAGTAATCCCCTTGTGGCCTGACTTCCACTACAGTCAGCTTCTCTGTGCACAGGGCAACAAAAATGATTAGGGGTTTGGAACAGGTCCCATATGAAGAGAGATTAAAAAGATTAGGACATTTCAGCTTAGAAAAGAGGAGACTAAGGGAGGGTTATGTTAGAGGTCTACAAAATTATGACTGGTGAGGAAAAAGTGAATAAGGAAAAGTTACTTACTTGTTCCTATAACATAAGAGCTAAGTGTCACCAAATGAAATTAATAGGTAGCAAGTTTAAAACAAAAGGAAGTTTTTCTTCACTCAGCACACAGTCAACCTGTGGAACTCCTTGACAGAGGATGTTGTGAAGACCAGAACTTTAACAGGGGTCAAAAAGAACTAGATACATTCATGGAGGTTAGGTCCATCAATGGCTATTAGCCATGATGGGTAGGAACAGTGTCCCTAGCCTTTGTTTGTTTGTTATTACTGCATGTCATGACCTGAACACTATGACTACAAGGGAAACATGATGTCACACAAACCTCAGTTTTAACACAGCAAAAACATAACAAATCAGTGCTGTAAAGCAGCCTCAGCATAGGAAAAAAATGCACGTGTATAAATATGGCGATAAGGGGACAACAGAAGGTTCAGACTTACCTAAACTTTCTGAACCTAGAAAATACTTCACCAGGCTATGTGACCTTTTGTTCCACACAATTTCCCTCCACATGTACCTGCTGGTGTCTTTCTTTGGGGGAAAGAGAGGATTGATGACCTGCAATCCCTCTCTACTGTCTTTAGTGGGAAAAGACTGTCTTCACATACAATTATAAACTCTTCTCAAGCATTTTTGTCTCGTTGTCTAAATTGGACCAAGAAGTTCCAGGTAGAGGAAGTCTGAGATTGCTCTGGCACAGATCCCTCACAACTGGCTAGAATATTCTTGGAGTAAGCTGGTGCTAGACATGAGAGAAAAAAACAAACAGTATTATGGTTTTAGAAGTGTAGCTGTCCTTCTAGTTACAGAGCAATACACAGGGTCTTAAGGGAGGATAATTATTAAAAAGTAAACACACACTGTAGAGAAAAAGCCAGGTGGCAAGCCACGAGACCGTGGCCAAGTAAATGAGAAACAGTGAAGAGGTTTAATCAGCATTGTGAGAGTAAAGAAACCCTCAGATTGCACTGAGGCTAGGCTAAAACTGTGGCTGTATATAACTAGAAGGAGAGTCCAATAAGCAGTGAGTAACCTCTATTACAAAAATAACTGAAAAGCAACCAGATCCTATAGAAAGCTTCCAAGTCTTCCAATCATTTGAAAATCTTTCCCATAAGTCCCACTATATTTCAGAAGAGGGCACTGTGGGATGGAGATCTGTTAAGAGTGAAAGAATTCAGCCCAGTTCTCTACATGAATTGCCAACACCATGTAATTTGCAATTAATTATTTCTTTTATTTTTATCCAGAGAACTGAGAGGGTGATATATTTTGTACAAATATATGATCATTCAAATTTAAAGACTGCTCAGTCTTAGATGTGGAAGAAGATTATTTAGACGTTAAGATACATGACCAGCACCACAAAAAGGTTCAAAATTACTGAAGTGCTTTTTTACATAGTTGCACTTTTTTATTTTTAATGAATGATAACCAAAGAAACTGTTCTTTATCCTTGAATAAATATCATAAGATAAACTGGCCCTTTGACAATTAAGGAAATAAAAGTAGGTATCCTCCCAAAACAGATGAATACTAAATATAGCACACTAGCACAATTAAACCCAAATTATACGGTAACACAAATATTGGACTTCATTTCCTACTTTGATCTACATTCGATTTAGACTTTTCAGAATATATCATTTGAATATCCCATTTTAAAATGACTTTTAGTTTAATTTTTATATATTTGATGAAACAATCAAAATCAGAACAAAGCATTTCCCCTTTTTTTTAAACTAAATGTTTTATTGACCTAAAACAAATTGGTTTTGATAGAGGGATTTTCATTTCATGGAACATTTGAAAAATATATTTGTTTTGGGGGAGGTGAGTTATTTGTTTATTTTCATTTCAGAATGTTTTGTTTTTATCCAGGAAACTGGGGAAGAAGGGGTGATGTATTTTGTACAAATAGCAGAATATCCTATGATAGGAAAAATCCATCCATCTCTAATCAATAGCCAATCAGGGTCTTTTGTAAATATTCCAGCAGAGCAATTGTTTAATCCTTTTGTAAGTTTTGAAAACATAAAGGATATTTGATCCTCCTGTCCAATCTATGTTGTACACTGATGTGTTAAAACTGAGCTAAATGTGTTAAACTGCATCAACATTGTTGTTAAGTGGGGCATTCAACAAGTAAAGGTAGATCAGCTGTTTGAGAAGAGCACCTTTTCTCTGAGGGTATGTCTACACTAAAGTTTTGTTGGAAAAAAAGCCATTTTTCTGACAAAATTTGAGGAACGTCACACTGAAATTATGTTCTTTCGCAAGTAAATGAAAAGAATAGAGGGGTTTTTGCAGTATTGGTAATCCTCATTCTACGAGGAAGAAGCCTTTTTGCAAAAGAGCTCTTTCTCAAAAAGGCAAGTGTGGACAGGGAAGAGGAAGTTTTTTCAGAAGAAGAGGGAAGGGGAAAAAGCACAAGTGCCCTGGTGGCCATTCTGTCCATAGCAATCACTGCTTACATGCGAGATAGTGTCTAGGCAGTCTGGACACTATCTTTCGAAAAAGCGATGCGCTTTTTCAATGCGCTTTTGCAGTGTGGACACTCTCTTTCACAAGAAGTTTTTTTGGAAGATTTCTTCCAAAAAAAGCTTCTTGCGCAAGAAGCCTGTAGTCTAGATGTAGCCTTGAGTGTAGATAATACCCTTCTCAATAGCCATAATAATGCCCTTGTTTATAATCATATTGTGTGTAATGGCCTTAACTGGAGGCAAGGTAATTAATTGCTGAGTGTTTGTACTTGTTCAACTTTAGAAGAGAACTAAAAAACAATAATCGGAAACAAATGGTATTTTTTCTGTGAGGAATATGGTGTGAGGAATATGGCATGAGGAAATGCGGGTGTTAAATAAGTCTATATTTGAACAGGCTGTTTAAATGTTATGTAAATGAAGCAGTCAGAATCCAGTCCAACAAGCACACTGCTTTAAACTATATTAATTTAAATCTACTTTATAGTCAGGTTACATACTTTTTTCCCCTCCTTAATTTACAGTGAAAGGCCATTGCTCTGTTAAGACTGCTGCCCCTTCACTGAGGCTCAAGGATATTAAGATCATAAGTAACTGTTGTCAGGTTTAACTAAAACAAGGAAACTTATAGCACTGGTGTGTAATGAATGCTGTAGTCAAAACTGAGAAGTGCTACAGATGTGGATGTATTTTTTCCTTTTAAAAGTATGTCAAGTGTTCTCAG
>CM057845.1:185215398-185227083 GCA_030068395.1 Apalone spinifera
ATATTTTAATTTGTTGAATTTCATTTTATTCTCTATGGCCCAATTCTCCAATGTATAAAGATCCCTTTGAATATTAGCTCTACCTCCAAAGTGTTGGCAACCCCTCCCATATTTATGTCATCTGCAAATATGATCAGCATACTCTCTTTTCCTACAGCCAAGCCTTTAACAAAGATGTTAAACAACAGGAGGCTCAGAGTATATCCATGTGTAACCCTACTTGAGATATCCCTCCAATTCAATATCATTCCATTAATAGTTACGCTTTGTTTATGGTTGTTTAACCATTTATGTGCCCGCTTAATGATAGTTATTTCGAACCCACCTTTCTCCAGCTTATGTATCATGTGGGACTGTGTCAGATGCCTTGCTGAAAGCCAGGTATATTATGCCCACCACATTACCCCATCCACCAAATGAGTTACCCTGTCAAAGAAGGAATCAAGCTGGTTTTACATGATTCGTTGTTAGTAAATCCATGCTGGCTGCTCATGATTACTTCTTCATCCTGCAGGGAATCACAAATTGAATGTTTTAATACATTGCTCTAGTAGACTCCAAGGTATCAAGGTCAGACTGACTGGTTAATAGTTCACAGGCTCCTCCTTTTTCCCCTTTTAAAGATGGATAGTATGTTAGTCTTTCTCCAATCTTCTGAGACATCTCTTATCATTCATGAGTTTGAAAATACTATTGCCAGTGGTCAGCTAATTCCTTCAACACCCTGGGATGAATAGTATCAGTCATTCAAATTGATAGAAAATCTCTGACATGTTCTTTACTTATTCTAATCTGCAGCCCTTCCTCTTTTGTTATTTTTATGGTAACTTTGCTAGTCATCTGCCCACATTATTTTTCTGCAAGAACACTGAAGCAAAGTAGCAGCTCTGCCTTCTTATCTTCCATTACCAGCTCATCTTCACACAACATCTGTGATCTTTCGTTTCGATTGACATATTTGTATACCATCTTCTTTATGTCCATAACATTTCTTGCCAGCTGTAATTCATTCTTTGCCTCGGCTTTCCTGCTTTTGTCTCATGCTATTCCCAAGTATATTTCCTTAGTAACATGCCCCTTTTTCCATTTCTTGCATGTATCCCTTTTGGTTTTAGATGGCTAAAAAGTTCATTGTGCAGCCACCTTCTGTGACTCTTCTTATCTTTCTTGTGCATTAGAATAGCTTAATGCTGAGCTTCTACTACTGAATATTTTAGGAACTGCTATCCCACTTCGATGCCTTTTCTTCCTAATTGGTCTTTCCATGGGACCAACGCACTAAATAAAGTTTAAAAAAAAAAAAACCCTCACTATGTCTCAGTTTTCAATCTGTAAAATAAAGCTAAAAACAAATGCTAGCTTTTGTGGATCTTTCTTTAGGCAAAAAGAGAATATAAAATAATTACTGCTCTTTCATACTGGAATGAACTTTGTCTTCCAGGTCTGTTATTTAAGGATACTTTGCCATCTTGAACAGGTAGCCTTCAGCTTTGAAAATTTCAAAGCTAACTAGCTTACACTTTCCCTAGATGGCCAGCTAAGTGATTTGCCCTTGTGCTGATTTTTTAAAATATAGGTATTAAACTTGTGCATTAGATTTCCTGTTTGTAAAAACTAACCTGCTAAATTATTTTAAACCTTATTCAACTATTTTATTTAGTGTTTCCAGAAAAGATCATAAGATGAAAGGTGCTATAGGATTACAGTGTTGTGGGTCATATCGTGCAGAGTATATTTTTAGAGTTAGTGAAATAGTTTCAGTTACATTCTTGCTTTTGGCATTATTCCTCCTGTGCAAAATTCATCATCACATTCAGATCTGTGTTGACATCTCTCTTATCCCAGTTGAACTGCTTCTTCCTGTGTTTCAGGAGAAATAAATTTTATGAAGTGTTCAAACCAGCATCACAATAGTTAATGGTTAAACTGTGAAGCCATTGCTATTGTTTTTTAAAGCCCTCAGAGTTGTAAGAGCTAAATCATTCACCTGAAATTTCAAGTAATCAAGAGTCACCTTTCTTGCTATAAATCTTATTCTCTTTTCGTCCTTCATGATCCTTCATCTGGGGATTGTAAAAAAGAGATAAGGAAAGTCCAAACATGAATTGCAAGCTAAGCTAAATGGATGTGAGGGGAGGGAGATATGCAGCGAACACAGATTATGCCTATTTTAGGAACAATGGGGCCTTTTTGAGTCTTAACTTAATGCTAAAAATATAGGTAGGCCCTTTGGGAAAATTTCTAAGGTTGTCTGGAAATAGGAAAAGCAGGATTCTATCAACAGTTTGTTCCTTCTGGTTTAGATAGGTGTGAAATACCAATGATGGACCCAAAAAAGGAAAGACATAATTTAATTTAAAGATTTCTTTATTGAACAGTCACATAGTACTGTCTTCGAGAGAACATGAAAAGTCAATCTTGATAAAAATCTGGGCCATCTTTTTACCCATGTAAAAAAATAGGACACACACTTAGCTGTGACAGAATAACAACATTTAAAATACCACAGAGGATTGCTCTGTCCCCCATGCTCCACTTGCAATCCCAAACTGTTCTTGGTGAAGCTCTAAGACCTCCAGATGCTGAGCACTTTCAGTTCCTATGTCCCTTATAGAGGCAAATGGCCACTTAGTAGCAGGGATGCACAGTTAGGTCAGATAAAATAAGAACTAAGTCAAATCTTCACTGAAATCTTGAGGTTCAAAAAATGTTGTGTAACTTTTAAGTTGAATATGACTCTTCCTTTTCTAGTTTCAAATGAAAGTGGGAACAGCATAAGAAGAAAAGGTAATTTCACCATACTTCCAACTTGAAAGAAACAAGAAAGTACCAGAAAACTCATGAGAGAGCCTGTGCTGAGAAGATGTCTGACCCAAGCATTCAACCAAAGAGGTTTGAGGGCATTTTGGCAAACTATCTCTACTCTTCAAATTGTTAGTTAGATTCAATAGATAAAATAGCCTGTTTCTTTCATTGTACTCCCTATGACCCCAATCCTGCAAACAGTTACTTTGTTCACGTGAGTCGTCCCACTGAAGTTGAGTGAAGTTATATGTATGTGTGTTTCCAAGATTGGAGCCAACACAGTATTTTAAAAATTGAAGCTGTGGCATGAGAGATGCTATAATGCTTCTGATAGAGCCCCTCTGCGCACATAGTACTTTAGGCCAATAGGCCAAATTAATGAAATTGTTTAATACTTGTGTTTATGATGTTATTATGATGTGTTTACAATTGAAAAGAAAACACTGATTCATTCTATTTAGTTCTGTTTTTATTTGTTTTGTTCTGTAAGAAGTTTTGGTTTTGAAATTGCTGAGCTGTTCTGTGTGTAAGAAGTATCCCTATGTGGAATACAAAGGCATAACAGATAAGGTGCCAGCACAAATGGACCTGTTTATTTGGAAAGGGAAGGAAAGAAAGAAGACAACAGTGAAATGCTCACATCATTATTCTGAGGGTTGAAGATGGCAGACTGATGCCCCTAAAATGAAAGGTGTCCACCTCTAAAACAAGAACAAGGTACAAAATAAAAAGATGGAGGATGACTGCAAAAACAACCTTGTGGAAAAACAACCAGTTGGTGATTAACAATCTGAACATGACATAGCAAGATTCATAGTCTTTCATAGATGCTACGTCTGGACTGCAGGGTTTTTTCGGAACAAGATACGCAAATTGCGAACTGCTTTTTCCGCTTTTTTTTCAGAAGAGGCTTTTCCAAAATTTGGCCCATCTACACGGGACCAAATTTCAGAAAAACCTCCTCTTTCGGAACATCTCTTATTCCTCTCACCAAGAAGAATATAGGGATGCTGAAAGAACGCTGCCGAAAGAAACTGTTCCAAAAAAGTGAATGTGTTCCCTGGATGCCGCAGAGTTTTTCCGGAATACCGGAGGTCTAGACATAGTCGGAGACTAACCGCTATAAGAGACTGGCAAGGGCTGAGGGACTTTGGGTTCATCCTGGATTAAGAACAGAACATCGGATCATGACCAACAGAACCCAGCTCCCCACTTGTATTCAGTCTAGCTACCCACTAGATTAACTTGAGCAATGATAAGAACGAGTAATTATAACATCAGCTGCAGGACTTCTGTTGAGGGAGAGGGTGAGCGTACGCCTATGCTGATATTTATTCTGTACTTTTAATAAATGTGGCATATTGCCTAGTCTCCTAAGAAAGATTCCATGTGCTTTTTACAAGACATGGAAACTCCTCCATAACAATCCAAACTCCTCAGTGGGCTCTATTAGGCTTTGTGTTAGGTGTGGTCTCTTACCTGTTCCATAGCTATCTTAAGGGAAGGGCACATTTACACATCAACTTCAATAAGCTTTTAACTCAACCCAAAATCACCCAGCTCATAACAACATTCTAGTTTTTATTTGCGCAAGCAAACTTCCTATTTGTACACTCTAATAGGCATTTGTGTGCACACAAATCAGGCAACTGTGTAACTACCCAATTTTTGTGCTTATCCAAACAAGGGATTTGCATAAGCACATAGCAAAGACTGAAAATTTGACATCAAGTGACTGAAAAAATTATGTATTTTAACGTGTAAGTGCATAATATTTGAATTTTTCATTCTGGATATGGCAACATGACATCTAAGGCTGTAATCCTATATTTTGCCATGTCTAGATCCTCATTCCCTTGTAACTCACTTTTATTTTCTGCTTTGAGTCACTGTTATTTTCTGCTTTGCATCAGACTCTAATTGACCCTCCTTAATAATTTCGTTTGGATTTGTCATTGTAGTGATGACATTTACCAAGGTTCATTTGATGCTTAATACATTTAAACAGTAAATGAAAATAACAGCTAGAGAAGTATCATAGGTGGCAG
This sequence comes from Apalone spinifera, assembly GCA_030068395.1. Taxonomy (NCBI): domain Eukaryota; kingdom Metazoa; phylum Chordata; order Testudines; family Trionychidae; genus Apalone; species Apalone spinifera. Next base: position 185,220,252 of record CM057845.1, read on the forward strand.
TTTCAATGTGTGGGAATTTGTGGAAGTGTCTTCCATTTGGCAGGGGTTTACATCCCTTGATTTTTTTTCCCCCTTTTGTGTTTCTTGGTGTAAAGGACTCCCAGACAAGGTGTTTGTCTGAAATGGAGATGACCTACATACAATTTGTTGGGCTCGTTAATCACTGAAATAAGCACTGAATCCTTTGATTGCAATTATGCACTCTTTCTCATTAATCATGACACTAAGTCATTTACCTTAACAATGTAAACAAAGTCATCGTGATCTCCATTCATAGTTCAAAAGCAACACGAAAGGCATAGATTTGTGACCACAGTCTATAGATTCCAAATAGTTAGGAAAACAACTAAATGAACTCCATGGAATTCAAGAGTACATTTCCCAGACTTGAAGAAATGCTCTGTGTAAACTTGAAAGCTTGTTTCCCTCTTTCACCTACTTTTCATCCACGTTGTCTCTCTAATATCCTGGGACCAACAAAGCCACAACTACATTGCATATAAAATTGCCTCCATTCAGAAGTAACATTTTGATTGCTAGAATAATTATGGTCTAGCTAAACTTTTTTACAGAGCAACTTTGACACCTACTGGTCAGTTGGCTTAATGCAGTAAACTAGTAACTTCCTTTTGAAGATAAGATCATGTATAGAAAAGGATCTAACCATTTGGACATGTGCAAAGGATCTAACCATTTGGACATTAGAAAGACAGGTAAGTTTAAGAGGAGTGAAAGAGACTGAGAATAGCCAGAGTGAGTGGAGCCCAGTTTGTTCTCTTGCCCTAATACTTCTTATCAGTTAGCTCATGGTTCCAGGACAAACTGCACCTGATTTATTTCAGTCCCTCTCAAGGCCAACTTCCTATATCTCACTCTGGAGGGCAAAGGCTGGAGCACCCCTGGGAAAAAATAATGTATAGTCAACAACCATCAGCCACTCGCTGATCAGCTGTTCACCTGGCTGATCAGCACCATCCTCTGTTTGGTGGAAGGCAGAAGGTGCTGGGAGTGGAGGGAAAGAGCAAGGATGGGGCAAGCTCGAAAGAGGGGATGAAGCAGGTTGTGATGGAGCCTCCAGGGAGGGGTGGAGCAGGGTCAGGAAGAGGGAGTAGCCCTGGGAGAAGGAGCAGGGAGGGGGCAAGCCTTGGGTGCAGCAGGGGTGGAGCACTCACCAGAAAAGCTGAGAATCAGCACTTGTGCAAGGTGAGTCTAGCCACTCAAGGTAGATCTCTGGGCTGCAGCCTTCCTGTTTCCCAACTACATTAAAAGCACAGGCCTGACTATGTTTTGTCACCTGTAAGTTTTCCTTCAGGAGCCTCTGACAGTGATACATAAACAGCATGTTCGAAACAAAGCATGATTTATTCATTCCTCAAAAGAACCAAGCCTATATGGAGCAGAAGGTAAACAGTAAAAGGCCTACATTCGTGGGCATTACTTACACTTTTGTAAGTTCCCCTCAGTACAGCTAATTCCACCCCTGTCTGAGTCTCAGCTGGAACTCAATCTAGCCTAGATGGAGCCAGAGAGGCAATTTTCCCCAATAATTCATTTTTGTTGTTTTCCTCAGGATGCATCTCTATGTCATTGTTTCATTTTCTGTTGATTTCTCCCTTAACCCCTTTCTTTGATTTAACTCATGGAACTCAGGCAGGTACCCAAAGGGACATATATTTATTTTAAAAAATACACATAACTTCCTTATTCTCCAGGACTTCACAAGTCCAATAGTAGGTGCCCAAAGGGTCAATGAAATAGTCATTGATACCTCGTATCCCCAATTTACAGACACAGAGAACACATTTTGATCTCTAGCACACACACACACACACACACATATTTTATAAACAAAATGCATAACAATAATGCTGAGAAACTTAGAGATTATGGGTTGTCATTTTGCCTGTAACTAAGCAGCAGTGGTGATATACACCATCCCTCCTATCTAGTCATACAGTATTAAACAGTGATGCACCTTTCCAGCACACAGCATAACTCTAAAGCCTTTGGAAGAAAATTAGGGCAACCTTTCCTTCAGTCTGCCAAGGGACTATGTAACCTTGTAATTATCTGGTTTTAGATAGAGGAGATACAATGTAATTGTGTACAAAAGAGGTCACTGGTTTACACATTCTCTGACAGACTGCAGAGCAAGAACTACTGTAGAGCCTCTCCAGCAGACCTTTTTAATTTATTTTCCCTTAAATACCACAAATTTTAATGCTGCCTCTCTGACCCATATGTTAGTATTTTTATGAACATGCCATTAACTGATACCACAATAGAAAGACTAAAGTGTCAAGAATCACATTCTCTTGGGATTTCTTTTCTTTTCTAGAAAGTATCGAAGTCAAGTATTGCACAAAGAAACACAGACTGGAGATTGTTTTAAAAATAAAGGACAAATAATCAATTACTATGCAGTAAAAATAGGAAGAATATGTTTACAAATAGCATTATGAACACTATAGCAGTGAGTACTGCTATGTATTACTTGTATTTTGTCAGTGCCTAATGGCCCCATTCCTTGATCAGGTCTCTAGTGTGCTTGGTGTTGTACAAACACAAAACAAAAAGTCTCCTTGAGACATGGACAGATTCAGCGAGGAGACAAACGGTACATAAGATAACAATGAGAGAAAACTGGTCAGCATAAAAAAACGTGGTCACAGCACACACCAGCTGTCTAACCACTGTCAGGTATTTATAGGCATCACAGCAGGGGAGAGTTTTAAGGAGGTGGTGGTGTAGTACAGACTCAGTGCTCTTAGTCGCAGTTCAGAGCAACTGCACCTGCCTTTTCCTCTCCATGGTTGGCACTCATGAGGTTTTATGTCTCCTTCTGGGTTCCACACTTTAGGCCTTGTCTACACTGGCATGTTTTGTCACCAAAAACAGCCTTTGGTTGACAAAACAGTGAGAGTATACACACTATAATGCAACTTTTGTTGGGAAAAATACCCAGTTTTGGTAACAAAATACTTCCACCCCTTCAGAGACTTTTGTCTTTTCCCCTCCCTTTGTTGTTGGCAAAGAGCCAGTGTGGACTCTGTTGTTTGTTTGGTTGAGAGAACTGACTTTCCCTAGTATCCCACAATCTCTGCCTAATGGCTCTGCTCAGTGTTTTGTGATCTCTGCTGCACTGCAGGCATGCGCACTTCTCCTTTCAAAGCTCCAGGAGGTATCTGACAGCTGAGTGAGCTACTCTGTTTGGGGAACAAACAAAAAGAGCAAATCATTGGAATGCTCCCATTCTGCCCTGCTAGAAACACAGCAGCAGGCAGATGGCTGCTGCAGGGGAAGGCTGGAGAGACTGCTGTGTTGTTTGACATTCCTTAGCATGGAGAGCTCACAAAGCTACTCATGATGCTGCTCGCAGCATCTGGGGGTACTGCGGGAGAACTTGGAAAGAATCCTAAGAAGTGCAGGGATCAGCTCTGCCTTCCCCCAGCACTGCATTGTGGGATATTTACCCACATTGCTTTGCTCTATCTGGTGAGAGGGGAAGAAGCAATATGGCCATGAAATTTCAACAATGGGAGGCAGAAAAAAACAGTTTGACCAGTTTTCTCTTTTGCTGACTTTTGCATATCACCAGCACTTTGTTTGCCAAACCTTCCCAGTGTAGAAACAGCCTTAGGAAAGATGAGCACAAACTGGAGAGAATACAGAGGAAAGCAACAAAAATGATAAAAGGTTTAGAAATCCTGACCTATATGGATTTTAAAAAATACTGGGCATATGGCATGTTTAGTGTTGAGAAAAGAAGGCTGAAGGTAGGCTAAGAAGTAGTGGCTTAATCTTCAGCAAGGGACATTTAAGTTAGATATTAGGAAAATCTTTCTAACTGTAAGAGTAATTGAGCTCTGGAGTATATTTTCAAAAGAGATTGTGTGGAATCCCCATCACCGGAGGTTTTTAAAAACAAATTAGACAAGTACCTGGCAGAGATGGTCTAGGTGTACTTGGTCCTACCCCTGCAGAGGGGGCTGGACCCGATGACCTCTTGAGCTCCCTTCCCACCAGATGTGCTATAAACAATCACAGAAAATAATCATAGAATTGACCTCATGAATAGCAATTACATTTTGAAGGAAGAATGAGCTTCAGTGTTTACAACTTTATTATACTGCAATTTGTACTGATTACAAAAGAGTTCAATTTCCATGTTATTCACCCACTATTCTGAAGGCAAATACTCACCGTTGTCATTTCTGGGGAGGAAAGAATGGAATGGGAAAAGCCATTACAGCTGCTAAGAGTGAAGAGAGCTAAATTAAGCAAGCTGTAAAGAACAAGCCTTGGTATCAAGGAAGGCTGCTTCCAGGATGCAGTGTACTGAATTGCTGTGAAGAGACATGTTCTGAAGATCACTCTCACTTTTTTTCTGCTATGCTTCCAGCATATTACATAGCAAAAATGTTACAGTCTCTCTCATACTATTTCAAGCTCTTTATACAGCCTTTTCCCAACTTATGAACCGGTTACGGACCAAGTAATTGATCGTAACTCGGTTTGTTTGTAAGTTGGACCCCATAGAATTACACATGACTGCGCTGTTCGTAAACGTGGATCATGTTCGTGACTCGGGGTTCGCCATTTACAACAGCTTTGGTTGTAACTGTGAACGGTCATAAGTCAACCGTTTGCAACTCAGGGACCAGCTGTACTACAACATGCTCTGTAAAGGTGACCAGGAAATTACTTTTTAGAGTAGGTCTGTGCTATTTTCTATACTGGATAATGGAAACCTGGAAGGTGTTTTGATTAAAGAAAAGAGCTCTGTTTGGTCTTTTTCATTAAAACTCCAAAGAATTTGGTGTCTGGACCTTTATGCTTATGCTAAAGGACCTAAGCGAGATCTCAAAGATACAATTTCAACATTTATTTTCATCCCAAATTGGGACAAAAAGTGTAAAACATTTCATAACAGAAATGTTCCCAGCTACCTCCTCCAATCAATTCAGGAGTATGAAAGCATTTTGTTTCAAAACTTTTAATAAAAATGAAATATTTCAACATCCCCAAAATTAAAATATTTCATTTTGGTTTGTTGAACTGACCCTAAATGTTTTGTTTCAAGTCAGTTCAAAATTACACTGCATTTTCCCACACTTTGCATCCTGTGGGTTGTATCTCAGTCCACATCTCCCGTAGTACATCCAGGGTCATGTGACTCCCATAAAACACTATTCAGTTTGATCAGCACAAAATTTGTGTTGCATAATGGAAGATGTATTCATCCAGAGAACCAACCCAGAGAAGAGAATGGCGGCCCAAACTACAACTCCCATAAAGCAATGCACTGATGGGATTAAAGTTTTTTTTATCTGGTTTGAAATCAAATGTAAAATATTCTGGTATTCACTGAACTTACCCAAAATAAAATATTTTCCAATGAAAAATCAGATCTTTAGGGTGCAAAATAAAAAATTTCCCACTGAACATTTTGATTGTAAAGAAATTGCATTTTCCTTATGAAAATCATTCTGGTAGAAAATATCCAACCAGGTGTTAAATTAAGTAGAACCAGCTTTCAGTCTCTTGATTCTTGTCACTCAGTCACTTCAGAGTTGTTCAAGATAAACAAAATATGAACTTCTCCTAGGAAAAAAGAATTCTTTCAGGCTTGGTCTCTACACCAATACAAAAAAAGTGGCAAAAGTCTTTTCTTCCTCTCTCCCTTTAACAAATGTACCATCTTAAAAAGGACATTTGACATGCACATTTCACACAAGTTTAAATGGAATTTTGTATTATATTCAGTTCATGACAAGTTGCCATAAGAGACTCAGGTACTCCAAAACCTCTTGACAGTGTGACACATACTCTAACCCCCTTTCCTTCCATATTTACAGGAGCTAAAGAAAGTGGGAGTGGCAAAGATCATAGTTCCTCTTTTCTGCTAACATCAGAGGGGATTTTGTAAACATGTTCCCCGCGATAGTTCTCTTTCCTCTTAGGCTGGGGCAGTGGGAGCAGACTATCTTGTCTGAATGTACTTTATCTACTGTCTCTTTATAGTCAACTTTCTATGACATGAAGCTGCAGTTGACAAAGTTTCTTGTGTCTCCTGGTTCCATGAGTATTAACATGAGAGGGAACTACACGTGATGCCAGTCCTGCAGCCAGATACACAAAGGCAAAGGAATCTGTCCAAAGAGATTAAATTCCTTGACAGGGATTGTGAGATGACCCAACTACTATCAGTGATGTAAAGCAGTGACTATACTTTTTTAAAAGTATAAAAAAAAACACTACACATTATGTTTACATTCTAACTCAGAAATTGTTTCATTCTCAGAATTTTTCCTTTACGTCAGAATTACATAGCTCTAGAGTTCAGTGGTAAATATTTTACATTTCTTAATTTAGAATTCTTCATGTTACTGCCAAGAGATGACATTGGAATTTGGGGTTATGTCATACCATCCTTCCCAAATTAACACCCACAGTCAAGGCTCACCTTTTGTAAATACAGATATGAATTAAATAGAGAGATTAGATGCACTGAAAAATGGAAAGGAGCTGGGGGGCAGGGCTGCAGAGTAAACATGGCCCCATGATCTTCAAAGAAAGGAAACCCAACCTCATGGTGGTATGCTTATTTGCTCTACACAGATGGCTGCCTGCCCTTCCCCCATCAGCATGGTTCCTTTAGGAACCATGTTTCTAGCTGCCCAGCTTCCCTGGTCTTACCTGTGAGTGCAGAGGTTCACAGCAAGATTAACTTCTCTGGAGGTTTTTTAATCTGCCAATGTACCAGGTATGATGGATAGGAGGAGTACTGGCCAGCCCCCATGACTAAGGGGTTAAACTCAGGTAGCTAGCA
>CM057845.1:185227183-185249622 GCA_030068395.1 Apalone spinifera
GGTCTGAACCAATGCTTCCAATGCAGTCAACTGGAAGGGGAAAGGAATCCATGGTGTGGTTATGCTCACTCAGTTGTTTAGTCCTGTAATGTTGTTCAACTGTTGTTATGTAAATACATTTCATGCTGGAATGGGAAAGAAATCCTGGGTGTGTTTATGTCAATCCAGTTCAGTCAGTGCTATAGGCCTGATGGATGCTTAATTGTTAGAATAGTATTTTGCCTGTTGTAACTAATTTGACTGTTGGGGGGTCACAAACCATGTTAACCCTAAATGCAGAATTGTAAAATATTACCACCAAACAGGGACACTGTCATTGTAAATAATCTCGGATGGACAAGCCTTTCCTTTCCAGACTCAAGTGGATTGGACTGGATGGGGAGAGCAGAGCAGAGCAGAGCTCTGAACCACCCAGCTACATGCTCTCCAGGCATGAGCTGTAAGACTGGTTCTACCTGTTTCTCTTCCTCCCTGTTCTAATGATAGAACTAAAACAGACTCCATAAGGAGTCTCTTTATTTTCTGCTGCCCTGACTGTGGATCAAGAGCTAAAATCACTGAGAAGCTAGAATCATAGAGAGCTGAAATCACTAGGTTTGGCCCAGATCCAAACCTATCGGCAGCAGGTGGCCAGCAGGGCAGCTGGCAGGAGCAAGCGGTCAGTAGGTGGTCGGCGGGAGCGGCAGCAGGTGGCCAGCAGGGTCCAAGTGACCAGCAGGCAGCCAGCAGAGCAGCTGATAGGAGCAAGTAGCTGGCAGGCTGCTGGCGGGAGCAGCTGACAGGAGCAGTGGCAAGTAACCAACTGAGAGGGTGAGACACCTTTTATCCTCACCCCTCCCAACGGTGGAAGGTGAGCTCTGAAAATCACCTCTGAGCTCTGGTCTGCCCTGACCAAGGGCAGAAACTGTGAGTGAGGTATAGAGAAAGGTGGGCCATGTGAATGGGACACTTATATTGCTGGACTTGTGACCCTGAGAAGCAAAGGACATGGCTCAATCCACTTGAGCTAGGACGTTTACCTGTGCTTTGTGATGTTTTCCCAAATTAATGCCACGTTACTTCTCTCCCTCTTTCATTAAAAGTTTCTTTCCTACACTCAGACTCTGTGCTTGCGAGTGGGGAAGCATTGCCTCCCAGAGGCTCCCAAAGATGTGTGTGAATTTCCCAGGCTACTGGGTAGGGGCTCAAGCCAGTTCTGTGTGGGATGGATGAAAAGGAACCCCTAAATATTGAACCTGGCCCTGGCTGTTGCCGGCGCTACCTGGCAGAAGGGTTACATTAATAAAAATCACTTTTTTAAGATGATGATTTGATTCTTGTGTCCTGGAAAGTAAAAGGGGGTCTGTGGTGTGTCTGCCTGCCTAAGAGTGAATGGTCAGCTACCAGAGACTGCAGCTTGTTTTTTTCTCTTTGCTTTTTTGAAACTCTCTTGGGGCAAAAGACCTTGGGGGTACTCCTGGGGAAGGAATTCAAGTATACCCTCCTGGGGTTTTTTTTCAGGGTTAAATCACTTGATGGTGGCAACTTTTGTTTTTTTCTCAGAACCAGTGTATCTGTGACTCTGGGGAGTTTTTGTAAGCATAGCCTATAGAGGCAAGGTATTTAAGATCTCTTGCGAGCCCCCATCTTCTGCACTCAGAGTGCCAGAGTGGGGAACAGTCCCACCACCAGGAAAGGCATCATGCAACCAACAGCCTCTGTTCTCTGTTCCTTTTATTTCCCCCATACATGACACAAACCACAACCAACCCCAGAAACGCCACAATAATCTCACTTCAGTAGTTAGCACCAAAGGGTTTCCATGCAGTCTAGAAAAGTGGGGAACTTATTTGTGCTGGTTCAGTGACTCTTCTGCCCTCTTTGCTCTTTTTGCTCCTTCTTCAATAACAGAAGGAAGACTAGAGGTCCTTAGACATTTTCCACCAAATAGAATAGGTAAATGGTGTTTATACATTGTGTTGGATTCTCTGTTTCTTGTTAAATCCTCCTTGTACAACCCCTTATTATTCTTTAGCTGTCTCTCCTAAGCCAAGCAGGTCAATTACAACTTAAGTACACTTCAAGGAGAAAAGTCTGATAGAGAAACACACTGACTTTTTTCTTAGTGTTATGTAATTACTGTATATCCTTGATCCTGAAAGGGGACTGCACAGTGGCCATTGTTAGTTATTTCCCCTTCAAATAGACATACATTCTAAATTCTAAAGTGCACACTGCCAAGTGGCAATCATTTGATCCTCTTGGAGCCATGTGAAACAGACTGCTTAGGTAAATAAATATAGACATGAAACACAGTGCAAAATGTTCCTATACCCTAATAAGAAGGAAATTTTCTCTGCTCAATTTTTTTGGTTGTTAAAATAAACAAGGGCTAGAAGGGAAACTGCCCTGGATAGTAAGAAGCACCAGACATGCTGTAGCTCATCTTGGCCCATTTTTAGTTCAAACAATCTTGGGTTTGGTCCCTCTCTCTCTCTCTCCATTTCTACTCAAAAGAATATGACATTTCGGGGCAGTCAATTACACATTTAATTATCCTCCTCAGTGATGAAAAAGTGTAAAATGAATGCCAAAAAGCAGAAAGTCTCATCCAGGGCATGAAGGAAGAGAGGAGATTACAAGCAGGGATACAAGGGACTGATGCTGTGTGTCTTCCAGACTTCTCTGTTTATTGTTGTTTTTGGAGTCTCAGAGTTTGTTTGGGGGCTTTTATATTGTCTAAATTGAGTTGCCAAAAGATTATTTACTGTTTTACCTCCTTATTTAGTAATATTCATTCTGCAAACTCTTTCCCTATAGACATATAATTTTGTATGAGAACTCATATAGAAAAAAACATTTGTTTTCTTTTCATAAACTATTAAATTCTGATAATCTAATGAGATCAGTTCATCTGTGTTAAAATATGGGAAGAGGGTTTTTATTTTTTCAGCAAATCTAATAAGAGTTCCTTCCCCCCTGCTGTGTACATTTAGAAGGAATGAGAAATGATATACAATGGATTATTGATCACTCTTGGCAGAGCACCAGGAATGATAAATCACATGTGACTCCACAGTTCATTAGACATTGACAGGATGAGGTACTGCGGTTCTGGAATACTTAGAGCAGGGAGCAAGCAGAGGCATTATATAAAATACTTTTTTTTAATACTACTCAGCTGTCCCTAAAACTAAGAAGAATTCTTTTTGTGAACATTTTCCCCTCTTTCAGCCTGATCAATCATTCTAGGCAAAGAAATAAACTTCCACTGATGCCAACAGGAATTCTGCCTATGCAGGATCAGATAGCAAAGATCCCACTCTTCCAGAATAGCCATTTTGCACATCTTCCAGGATCTTTTTCTTTCAAAAGTCATCTACATGAGTTTTACAGATAATAAGACACACAGTTTAAAAACATTACAGTCTCTAGTTAGTGTTAGAAATGGAAATAAATCATTCACTGTGATTATTTATACATCTAATGATGCTATTGCTATGCGTTACTGATGTCTTTCACCAGTAATTGTTACTTGCTTTTCCTGTCACTACCCAAATAGTGTAACCTAGTGCAGAATCACATACATCACTGTGGTGTATGTGACGCCCACAAAAGGATTAATCAGCTCTCATTAGTTGCTAGGTAACAGTACCTTGACCTTAGTGTATATTCAGCCAATGAAGGCATTCTGATGTGGTTACGTTTCTAATTTGTACTATTGTTGCTCCATATCCCGTTAGGGGAATTGTGTGGGGTTTCTCTAAAACTAGAAACTTTACTACAATGATTAATGCTCAATAGGTAAATTAGACAATAATTATCCAGTAGGGGGCTTCTTGACACTTCCTCTGACATATCCCAGAGGGGTAGCCACGTTAGTCTGTTTCAGCAAAAACAACAAGGTGTGCAATGGCACCTTAAAAAGTAACAATTTTATTATGACATTAAAAGTTTATGTTAGAATAAAATTGTCTGACATATCTGGTACTAGCCCTTATCAGAAATAGAATTATATTGGTCCAATCTGGTGTAGCAATTCCTCTGCTCCTGGATAAAACTGGGCTTATTTGGTTCCCTACTTTAAAAAAAAACACTCCTGTCACACTACTTGTATGCTAGTTACATTTACCAGTGTGTTTTTGTAATATTTTTAATTTAATTGTTATCAAGACCGCAGTGTATTAGGTACTGTATAAGTACATAGTAAGAGCCAGTCCCTGCCTTGAAGTGTTTACACAGTAAATAGACAAGAAAGATGACATGTGAGAGAAAGGAAGCAACAGTACCCTTATTTCACAGATGAGAAACTGAGGTACAAAGAAATCAAGTGATTGTCCAAAGTCACATAGACAGCATGTGGCAGAGCAAAGAACTAAATCCAGATTTCTCAAGTCCTCATCCAGTTCCTTAGCCATAATAACGCCAATCAGAACAATAATGTTCTCCATCTTCTACTCTAGCTCAGAAGTCGTCCATTAGAAGAAGCAGAAAACAATTTTTCAAACATAATTTCAAACACCTGGCATTATCCAGTGTGGCTAGATGGACCTTTGATCTGACCTACTATGATTAGGATTATGTCAGTTGTGTAATGGAGTAAATGCACTCCACAATCTGAAATAGGTGCTCCAGCTAATGTGATAGGCTACATCTAGATTGGCAAGATTTTGCGCAAATACTTTTAATGGAAAAGCTTTTCCGTTAAAAGTATTTGCACAAGAGAGCATCTAGACTGGCATGTCCTTTGCGCAAAAGATTTGCTTTTGTGCAAAAGCATCTGTGCCAGTGTAGACACTTTCTTGCGCAATAAATTAATGTTCCTGTCTACACTGGCCCTCTTGCGCAAGTATTCTTGCGCAAGAGGGCTTATGCCTCAGCAGGAGCATCAAAGTATTTGTGCAAGAAGCACTGATTTTGTACATTACAAAGTCAGTCTTCTTGTGCAAATTCTCGCGGCCAGTGTAGACAGGCGGCAAGTTTTTGCACAAAAGCGCCTGCTTTTGTGCAAAATCTTGCCAGTCTAGACACACCCATAGTGTAAAAACAGTATAAGAGACAAAAGTTTTGTTTGCAAAACCAAACCAGTTCCCAGGTGAATCCCTAGTTTACTTAAAGCCTCAGGATTCAGGCAATGTTACTTTTTGAAAGTAGAGCTCTGTATACTTTCTGTGAATTTTATTAAAAAGAATAAACAAGCAATTATTAAAATGCAAATATATCACTAAGGCTATGTCTAGACTACCAGCTTCTTGTTCAAGAAGCTTTTTTCAGAAGGGATCTTCTGAAAAAATTTCTTATGCAAGAGAGCGTCCTCACTGCAAAATCACATCAAAAAAGCTATGCGCTTTTTCAAAGACAGCGTCCAGACTGCCTGGATGCTATCTCGCATGTAAGTAGTGATTGCATGGACAGAATGGCCACGAGGGCACTTATGCTTTTTCCTCGTCCCTCTTCTTCTGAAAAAACGTCTTCATCCTCATCCACACACGCCTTTTTGCGAAAGAGCTCTTTCGCAAAAAGGCTTCTTCCTCGTAGAATGAGGATTACCAATTGCGCAAAAAGGCCACTGTTCTTTCAATTTACTGTTGAAAGAACGTGCTTGCAGTGTAGACATAACTCTAGTTTTGTCAGAAAAATGGCCATTTTCTGACAAAACTCTGTAGTTTAGACATAGCCTCAGACTAGAACTACTAATCTAACTATATATGCAGTTTGACAGAAACTGGGTGAGGTAATATCTTTCATTGGATAAAATAGTATAACATAACAGAAGTTGGTCCAATAAAAGATATTACCTCACCCATCTTGTCTTTCGAATATCCTGGGACCAATATGGCAACAATAATATTTGTAATTACTAAATTAACTACAAATAGAATAATGCAATTATAAAATAAAGATCATAATTAAAATGGCATAAAACTGGATTAACAATAATACTGGGTTAAATCATAGACCAATCACATCATCAAATTCATACAGCAAGTAATCAAATTTTGAATTTAATATTTCTTATCATTCCTAAATCAAAAAATTGAAGGAGATAGCTGTTTACTTCATTTAAAACCCTGACTAAAAGATCTGGTAAAAGGCAGTAAAGTTTTAAGGAGTTATAGAAATCAAATTGTGGTTTATTTTTGAGTTATGACCTTAATGCTAATTCAGTCTTCCTCCTTAAAGCTCACTGTTGTTATGGTGACTAATATTTCTGTCTTCTCCTTTGTTCCCCCTGCCATCCTGCATTCACAAGATGCAATTTTACCAAGTCATGTCAAAAAGAGGAAGTTTGGAAAAGAATGTTTTAGTAACTTTTACTAATGAAGGAAAACATTTTAAGTACTCAAGGTCAGAATTAGGACTACATTGGGAATTGCTATTGGATGCCTTCCCATTCTGAATTCACTTTACAGGCATGCACACATAAAAAACATATACTCACACTCACCATACAGTCTCACCCTGATAGTAGTAGAAGATGTTTCTCTTTTCAAACATAAAATTAGAAAATTGGGAAAACAGGAGAAGGTTCTTCTGCTTCTTGGTTTTGCATCTTTGATTCACCTGGTATAGAACTATGATTGCAGTTACAGGAATCAGATGACTGAATTGCTGGTCATAGTATTTGCCACCACTGGGGGTGTTTTAGGAAAGTATTGTACAACAGGATTGTAGTAGTACAGTCAGACAGACATAGCCAAAGACCAATGTCTTTGTCTCTTCTTCATGTAGGTGGCCTGCCTACAGAAGTAAGAGGGACTCTCGAATCAGATATTTTCAGTAATCTGACAAAGCACACTGGCCTTCCTCCATGACTTGGTCCTTACAGCAGGCAAATTCCTCTTATTCCAGTTAGATTGTTCATGAATTCTGGATATAGTCAATGTGGGTCAATCCCATCACACTGATCAGACTTTGGCCTGAGACCACTCCAGAAAGCCCTGCTCAGGATGACTATTTTCTGTATATTATCCAACTACATGTCTCCCAAAACATGTAAAGCAGGAGAAATATAACACTTGCTTTTGATAAAGCTGCCCCTCTTCTGTTCTAGGGTAAGGACAACTGGGTGCCGTATGACATCCATGACCGGAATAAGCCTAAGCAGTTTCATAAAAACACTAAAGACCTAATCAGCAACCTTTGGTTCACTCATACACAAGCACACATCCTCTCAAAAGTCTGCAGATAAATTTAACTAACCATGGCTGTTTATTGCATCTTCCATCAGACAAGAAAATTAGGGCACTAGCTAAGGTGGCTTTTACTATGTGACAGGCTGTGTCTCACTCCTAGTAATGTTCACCTCAAAGCAAAAAAGCTGCTTTTGTATCTTATTGGTATAAATTCCATTTGATATAAGGCAATTCAAGTTTAATGCCAAAGCAGAATTCTCATCTGGGTTATCTCTCCCAGAACAGACTGTGCAGGAGAAGTAAAGCATTAAAAGCAAGTATGATTATATGTTACAAGAGAGTATGCACTACCATGCTGATTAGCCCAGATCATCAAAGATATTTAGATACCTAATTTCCACTGAAATCCATGGGAACTAGGTGCCTCGGTATCTTTTGGGTCTGGGCCTTGGTGCCTATCTTAAATGTGATGAGACATGATGCTAAAGACCAGTGAATTTATCTGACCAGGAAATGTATCAGTAGCCTGGCTGGCCATCAGAGGAGGCAAAAAGGGCAACTGCCCCAGGGCCTGCCGATTCAAAAGGCCCAGTGCTCCCAGCCACTGGATCACCACATGGTGCACTCCAAGCAACACTGAGGGCTGGGGGGAGCATGCCACAGTTTGGGCAGCATTGAGGGCTGGCTGTCCCAGACCTTCCCCTCCCCTGCCCCTTTCCAGGCATGCAGAGCAGGAGCCCCCCACCTTGTCCAGTTTATTGCTCATGCTATAAACTAGCATTTATAGTTGTGAAATTCAACTGAATATTTCATAGCTTCCATTTCTCTTTTTATACTAGAAAGTGAGTTGAAGTTGGTCAAATGTCTACAGACAGTTGACAAAGACCACCCTGAGGAGAACAGGCAGAAAGCAATGTAAAACAGCTGCCTCTCTCCTTTTTCATTCCCAGCTTCATCTGTGCCGTCTCCATACCCTTCCACATTCAGCTGCTTCTCTTGGAAGCAGTCAAACTCTTGTAAACCTATTTTACCAAAGAAAGTGAATTGGGAACTTTCTTAAAGTCTGTCTTTGGTTTGGCTAAGGCCTTGTCTACATGCAGACTTAACCTAATATAAACTAAATTGGTTTTAATTCAAACATGTTGCTTTAGTACAGGGTTGCATGTGAACACACTTATTTTGGAACAAAAGGATCCTATTTCAATTTTGCTTAAGTTGATAAGGCAGGCCTTCTCCCTACAGTTTTCTCTCTTGCAGTCACCCAAAAGCCTCGAAATGTATTCTGATGAGGAAAGTTAAACTGGAAGCCTGTAGCAAGAGTGAATTCAGGGGACTGCAAGGGACAGAAGCAAGATTCAAAAGGAATTCCAGACAGCTATTGTAAATAGTACTTTCAGTTCGGTTAGCGATGTAAGGGAAAAGCAAGATGGGGAGGTAGACGGTGAGGCAAAAGGGATCAAAGATTTTTTTTAAGAAGGGAAAGATGAAGAAAAAGAGCCAGAGGAGAGTGAGAGCTTAGGAGGCACAGTAAAAGAGAGAATGAAAGTGGGCACAAGGGTATGACACGGGATAAGTGCGGAAAGAGGAGAACAGATGAGAAACATCTGCATCCATGAGCAGGGAGCAGGGGGAGAGCGGTCTTTGGGCTGTGGGGAGGGGGAAGGGAAGGCAATACAAGGGGAGGGAAAAGGTCATGCTGTTTTGTCAAGTTTCTCATGGAAGAAATTGTCAAGATAGATGCTGAGAGAAAAGTAGAGGCAAGAGAGGAGCATTTTGGGAGTGAGTCCAAGGTGGCAAAAGGTGTCTGGGATTGTGGGCATGGAATTCAATAAAACTGGAGGAGTAGCATTGTTTAGCTAGGTTGATGACAGAACCAAAAGAGGAGAGAACAAATCTGTAATGGAGGAAGTCAACCTGGTCACAAGACCTTCATCAGAGATGCTCCATAGCACAAGAACAGGCACGGAGGCAGTTGATAAACAGAGTGATCCAAGGCTATGGATTGGCAAGGCAGACTCTGTGCTGGAAAAGGCAGAAAAACAGTCAAGGGATGGAGGAGAATGAGAAATTGAAAGAATCAACAAGTGTATCAATGGAAGGAAGGGTAGGGAGCAGGTGACTGATAACAAATGAGACTTCATAAATGTTGATGGACAGAAAGTCATGGAAAGGCCAAGTGACAGGACATGAGGTAGATGAGGAAGCTCATGAGTGATGTTGAAGGACTAGCTCCAATGGGAGTTCCCAACTAGGACTACTCACATAAAGTAGCTACTTGTGTGTAAAGTTATTCATATGCGTGAGCAATTACAAGATCAGAGCATAAATATGCAAGAAGAAGAACTCTTGAATGATGCTTTGAGTCTGCAGAATATCCTGCAAAGACATTTTAACAAAAACTGATCTGTCCATACTGAGGGGGAGAGGAATCAGGCTAGCTGAAACTGCTTTTAACATTGGTTTTCCAGCATAGTCATTTTCCAAGTATATATCATATTTGACATTCTATATCATTAACACAGAAATCCAGTTATCAAAAGGCATTACAAGTATAACTTCTGATTAGTTGCTTTAATGTAATTCATTTCCTTTTTTTCCCTTTTATTTTGTTACATAACCATTTTTCAGGTCACTAGTTGTCTCATTACATATTTGCTATGAAAAGTAATAAGTTGATAATTTGTAGCAACTATCAAAAGAAAACAATGAAGGTGCTATCAGTTTAGAAAGAGTGGTGGGTTCTGTTGTGCTTTTAACTAAACAGGAATATGTATTTGATCCCTGTAAAATGTGAGTAAACAATCAAATGACTCGGTTAGGAACAAATGCTTCATTATTATTTGTTAATGTTAATTAGATTGCAAGATTTTAAGAACATTAAAGAGTACCTAAAGTGATATGGCTAAGAAGAATCAATTTTCAGGGGTGCAGAGAGCAAACAGGAGAAGCAGCAAGAATAGGAAAGGAGGAGTTTAAATAGTGTACATAGGAAAGAAAAATTAAAATCTAATTTATTACCTCTTTAGTATAGAAGACTGAGCAACTAAAAAGCTAGACTGGGGAAACTAAATCCAGAAAGCTTTTTTTTTTTTTTTAAGATGCCCTAACAATAATGCAGCAGGGTGAAAAGATCAGGACCACTTTATACACATTGTGCTAATTACTGCAAGTACTTAAAGTTGTAATTAGCTTATTATACTGCAGAGAACCTAACATGGCATGTCTTTCAAAAAAAATTTCTCTCCAGATCATTAGTGGGAAAGCTAACAACATCTGCTTCAAATAGAATCAACCAATTAGCACAGGCAACTTCACATAGTTTGCAATCAGAGAATTATATTGTGCCAAGTGCTAATTTCAATGTGAATACTATCTCCTTCTTCTATCCCACGCTTATCTGCCAGCACAGCTGGTGTTTAACACCACTGACTTCAGTGGAGTCTCCAAAAACTTATGTTAATTTGAAGTAACCTAATCAGAAGTGTGCAACACAGACTGGGCTTGATCTCAGCTTAATTAAAACTGACCTTGTCATTTCATTGCCTATAAAACACCATTATCTCACTATTTATCGCTCAGCTACAATAAATATTCAGTTCGTGAGACTCCAGGAAGACAAGTTCCTCACTAAAAGAGCTATTTTCAGATATCAAAGCTTGAATTTAACATACTGTAACATGCAATCTGCAAATAATTCAACCAAAAGAACCTTCAGCCTGCCAAAACTCCCAAACAGGCAATTCACCCAGGCAATCTACTTCTGTTCACAACCAGAAACGTTAATCAAAAACTCACTTCTGGACCTGGCAGCATATGTGAATGAAATATTCCTTTTTAAATTGTCTATATATTATTTGATATTACACTGGCTCATTCATCAGATTTTGGCTCAGAAAATAGTAATACATTTCAGGGCAGAGTTGGGTTGAAACTACATCATGGAAAGGTCCCTAAATAGTGAGGTTATCAGTGAGGTCCGGGGAAAAGGAGGGGTCTGGAAAGTGAGCCCACCCTATAATCACCTGACTTCAGTGGCTGCTGTTCCATGGGGCTGAGCCTAGTTCCCCATTTTGGATATTGCAACCTGACACATGGAATCACAGCACCTCTCAAGTTTGGCCCATCCACCCCTCTATTTCCCTCTGTGGAGCTTCAACCATTTTTTAAAAAACAAGTCTTATAGATCAAAGAATGTTTGAATAACATAAGGTATCTGATAGAGTTAATTATGGTTTGGCAGATACTCTCTTGTTCCTGTACCCTCAGCAGGAACTAGTTTGACCTAGGAAAGCCTATACCATGGACTAGCATTTAGCTCCTGATTAGAACACAACAGAACTCAACCCTGCTTCTTCTTCAAAACAATTAAACACAGGCAACAGTTCAAACATGAGACAGCATGGATGTGATCAGGGAAGAGAATAGGTCAAAAGTTATATATGAAAACATTTCTTGAAGATGGTTATGTTCCATTTTGGGCACAAAATAGCACAGTCACAGGTAAAATGTTCAATAATTCAAGGCCTTTTATAGACTTAGCTAGCAGTCATCTATTTATTATTTGTTAAACAGTGAGACTATGCTTGGTGTTCAAACCCAAAGAAATGTGTTTCTGGAAGGGATTTGAATGAAAGCTGAGTGATCATCTTGGACACGCAGTATTGTAGGTACCTATGTCCAAAACAGAAATCTTTGAAAACCCTGATAACCTGCTGCTTAACCCTATTGGTGCCTAAATTCCCTAGGTGCCTATGTTTCTACCAGAAAGGTCCCCTAAGCATCTAAAAATCTGCCAGTGACCATGCACAAACCCAGCACCTATTCCAGCGGTCACCAGCCAGTATATCTCGATCTACTGGTAGATCTTGGAGTCTCTGACAGATGATCCTGACTGGTTTAGCTGAGAGGCTATCAAGTGCCTGCACTTCTGCTGTGCTGCTCCTGCCCTCTGTCTTGGAGCTGCCCCCAAGAGCCTCCTGCTGGCTTTGCAGGGGCGGGGAAGCGGAAGAGGGAAGTGCTGATGTCAGGATGTCATCCTCCATCCACTCCTGTACCCAGTCTCCACAGAATGAGTAGGATGGGGTCTTGGAGAAGGGGAGTAGGGAGAAGGGAAAAAGGGGTGGGGAAGGAGGTGGGATAAAGGTAATTGGGTTTGAGGTAGATCCTTGATCGACTTAAATTGAAAAATCTTTGGGCCCCTTTCTGATCCTAACCCTTAGAAGACTATTCCTGAGCACATTTCAAATTATTAGACTTTTCAAAATGTGAATTAAAGTGTTTCTGGAAATGTTATGTTTCACCTTTAAATAGTTGTTACTCTAGCTAACTGTGAAAAAGCTTAGCCCATGTTTGTCACCTACCTAACCACATCTTTTAACACCAAAGAGAAAGGCCATTCAAACAGAAATAATGTGTCTCCATGAAAGGCTCGTTTGTCCTATGAAACACTAGCACTCATAATATACTAACTCAAGCTCATCTGAAGAAGTGGGCTTTGCCCATGAAAGCTCGTGACACTATATATATAAATATTTTTGTGTGTCTCTAAGGGTATGTCTACACTTGCTCCCTAGTTCAAACTAGGGATGCAAATGTAGCCGACCAAAATTGGTAATGAAGCGGGGATTTAAATACCCCATGCTTAATTCGCATAATCTCGCCCATGAGCTATTCCACTCGCCAGCTGATTTGAACCAGGAAGAACGAATTTTTTGAGGAGCAAATCATTTTTTGAGGAGTAACGTTAGTTTGAACCAAGGGATTGGATTCGAACTAAGGCGTCCTGGAGCGCACTTCCTGGTTTTAATCAGCTGGCGAGCGGACTAGCACGTGGGTGAGATTATGCTAATGAAGCGCAGGATATTTAAATCCCCACTTCATTAGCAATTTTAGTCGGATACATTTGCATCCCTAGTTCAAACTAGGGAGCAAGTGTAGATGTACCCTCATGTGCCACGGGACTACTCATGGATAATATACTAAGACACTGGTTCCAAACTTTTTTCCCCTCAAGTATTACTTTGGCATCTTACCAAGTCTCTCAGAGCCCCTATCAGAATTCCTCCATGAATGCCCTTTCATGCAAAGTATATGCAAAGTCACACGAAACCAAATGGCATTCTCCATGTATCAAAAGTGTCCCCATGCAGCAAAAGTGCCAGCACATTGTTCCAGAGTGTGCTGGCTCCAGATCAAGGGATCTCCTTATAACCCACCATCCAACTGCCTGGAGTGGCTCAAAGGCATGAGTATCAACCTCATGGAGCACTGTTAAAAAGCAGGACTCACCCCCAAATCGACTATGAGTTCTGTACTTAGATGCTATATCAACCTAACATCAAATGTGCAGTCCTCAGGCACTACAACAGCCTGAATATGGCATTGTAGACATTCCCTTGGGTAGTCTGATCTATCTTGGTACCCAGATCTACTTGCTTTTTGTGATAGATGGTCCCTCACACCAAAAAGCATGACAATCTTCAGGTTTCTTACTTCAAATCCCAAAGGACCAGTTCCCCATTGCACTTCAGATCTTACACTAAAAATAATGCTTGTAGCCAATTCTATAATAAGCTAATTAAACATTTATTAACTAAGAAAAAGGAATAAGAGAACTACTTACAAGCTTAAAGCAGGTAAACACACACACAAATCAGTTACAGTCTTATGTTCCAAAAGGTGGTACCAGATTTTATAATTAGCATTCTCTATCCATCCTTGAGGGATAATCCTGGCTGAGCACTGAGGATCTTTTGCTTATGCCTCTCAGATTCCAAGCAGTGTAAAGATCCGAGTTTCTTTTTGTCAGGGATTTTTATTCCTTTCCTCTCAGAATTCAAGTTAATGGCATGAGTTCACACACAGCTATCCTCTTTATGTGGGAGAGGAAGTAGAGGAAAGTAATTAAGAAAGTCTTTGGTTTTGGATTTTTCACACTGGCTTGTTTATTTTCATTTAACCTTTTGGTGGGCAGGATCTAACCCTCTTCCATAGGAAGCCAGAATTTTACAATAGTTAATGCTTCTTTCCTGTTTGAGAACTTACCAAATTACAGAAGTTTACAATGCCAACACTCAGTAGAACCTTATTACATGGTATCCAGTTGTTATGAGTAAGAATACTACATGCAGCACCTTAAAAGCATCTTTTAAAACTTAAAGACTAAACACATTCTTATAAACTTAACATCTCATTTAACAGTGCTAATGCTCAGGTGAGCCAGCTGGGCTTCCAGCTCTTTATTGGTCAATGTTCAGTTGAGGCGTAGGGGCTTGGCATGAGCTATCACATGGTCCTGGGACCCTACTTGGGGAATCATTGTACTAAGACACATAATGCAACACAAACCAACTGCTAAAGATAAAGTGATATATCAACTTTGTACTATACCTGTCTAGCCAGAAAATTAACAGGTTATTCAGCTTTCAGTGCATTGGAATTAAACTTTTTGTAAAACACACATTGGCAAAGTTGCCTGCAAGCCAATTAAGTTAAGGACTTAGCCAGTCAAATTTTTAGTGATGATGTTATTGAGTTTGGTCATGAAACCATCTGGGCTAGCCACAGAGGTCAATGGTGCATGGGGGTTTCTTGCATATCTAAAGCATTGTTCATCCCTATCTAAATAGGATAAATACTGTAGGAAAACAAACACCCATTAAAACCAAGCTTCTCAAATACAACATATTCTGTGGAAGACTTATGGACTTGACCTTGAGCACCCTCAGCTCTCATTGATTTTAATGGTAATCAAGGGACACTTTGCAGTACTAAGCCCTAAAAGAAAGAGAAAGTGTCTTTTTCTTACCATTTTCATTGATTTTTTAAAGGAATTGACCGCAACCCAAATATAAATGCACATTAATATCAGCAGCCCTTGCAATATAAAGACCAATGCCTTGAGGGGTATAAAATAAAGAGGACAAAAATAATTTCTTTAGAAAAGAGGAGAGAAAATGCCTCCCCCGAGGGCACCCAGACTCAGATTTCCAGAGGCCTCATTCAAATACACACCCTTTCTTTCCTTTCCCAGGCTACAAGTGACAAGTGACCCAGTGAAATAGTGACTCATAGACAATCTTATCATGATGTGGGCTCTCAACTCCCGTTCAAATCATCAGCTCTGCACTTTCAGGGATCAGCTCCAGAGTTATTATAGTAGTCTCTTCATCATTCTGATTGATGATCACTTAAACCCTGTTCCGATACCTTTTCTAATTTTGACAAAAATTAACCAATCTACAGCAGCAGCTACTGGACTCCTAAGGCCCATGTCCAGTGTGCCATGGTGGGTATGTATTTAAAAGCCTGCTCTCCCAGGTAATGAGCTTCTAATGGCCATGTCAGAGCCACTGGGGCATTTCCAACCGAGGATGACTGCATCTTCAGGCAACAAGGTTTCACAATATAATTTTATCTGGTTTAATCCATAGTTCATTGTGCTCTTAAATTACTCAGATTCATCACACAATGCTAACATACACATATCAAGAACACCTGTAGCACTTTGATGGCAATTGTACATTTAAAAGTCTTAAGAAAATTCTCAGACAAAAAAGACTTTCAGTAGAGTATGAAGTATGAACATGTACCGTTACTGTCCAGTGTGATATGACAAGGACCTCAATATCCATCAAGTCACTCCTGTAAGTACAGCTCAGCATGAGGTAGGGCTAGATTTAAACTCTCATGCACTAGGCAACAGCCACATGCTCTGATTTTGACAAAGTACAAAGAAAAATTCCAAAATTATACAGGATTTTAGATGTCCTCAACTAGAAGCAGCGGACTTTCTTAAATCACTTAGCAACAGGGAAAGCATTTGGAGTCTACCAACAAGCTCTACAGCACTTTTGAATCCTGTAGAATTTAAGGAGTGGTTATTTCATGAGATATACAACTGGCACATATCTAGCTTATATACCAGATGAAGTACACCATATGTGCTTCATATAAAAGGTGGCAGTGATATAGTGGCAGAGTGAAGCGTGTTTGACTGACCTTTATTGTATATGTAGATATGTTCCTACATTTAGTGTTTTTGTAATTCTTCCTTATTTTTTGATTAATTTTGCATGATTCAGCCTAGTTTAGTTTAAGCATCTACATCCTTTTACAGTTTTTTCACCCTGGAGAGAATGTTAGGTAATGTGGGAAGCTAATATTATGTTATGTATGGTCTGTGGGAAGTGAAATATGTGGTTCGACATTAAACAGTGATTTAACATCTGAGGACTCTGTAAAGGCCAATTTGTTTACAAAGAGCCCTTCTTCAGAGGTGGAGGTGGAGGGAACATTGCAAGCTACCTGGTGGGCAGAGCTAGAAGGACCATGCCCTGCCTGCCAGAAGCAGATAGATGAGATAGGAAGAGGAAGTATAAAAGGCCAGCCCAGCAGCTCAGTTAAGAGGGAGCTGCTGAGGCAGAAAGTTGCTTCTTTCCTGCTGCTGGAGAAGGATGCAGAGGAGAACCACAGCTGACTCAACAGCTTCCAGAAAGCCCTGCCACTCCCAACATGGAGGAGCTGCTACTGCTTCTCTTGGCAGTATATCCTAGGAAGACTGAGGATGACCCCTGAATACAGGTACACCTGAGGGGAGAGCAGGAAAAGCCAGGAAAACTAGTCAGCAGAGTTGTTGACTCGAGTCCCACGACTTGAACTCGAGTCCGACTTAAGTGGCCTAGATGACTCAACTTGAGACTCGACTTGAGACTTGCTAATTTTGTTAAATCGACTTGGTGAAAAAATTGTCCAAAAATGCCGATATTGATGGCTTGTACAAAAGTGACTTGACATTTTAAAAATTAAGACTTGAGACTCAACTTGAGACTTAAACTGTAGTGACTTGAGACTCAACTTGGACTTGATAATGATGACTTGAATACAAACTGCTAGACAGCATTCTGGCTGAGAACTGACCTGATGCAAGGTTCTGACTCAGTGACCCTCAGCTGGCTGGGTGTGCCCCTATCCCCTCTGCCCCTCCATCTTTTAGGATAGGAGACCTGCACTCCTCAAACACTCCTACCTGAGCTCCATAGAGTGTGCTTGGTGCTACCAGCTCTGCTTGGCTACAGGCCAGAACTCTGACTGTTTGTGGTCCCACCCCATTTAAAGGCCAGGACCCAATGAGTACCACTAATTCCCCTTTTCTTTCTTTGAGAAGCTCTTTAGGACTACGTCTACACTGCCCGTTTATTTCAGAATGAGCTATTCTAGAAGAAATACTCTGAAATAGCTTATTTCAAAATAGCATGTCTATACTACAAGGAAACCTGGAAATTAGTCCAAGGCAGGCTCCCCTAATGTGAACATACTACCTCGATTTAGAGCCCCAGGAAGCACTGGGGGGTAATTACTTTGAATGGCCTGGGGGAGGAGCTATTTTGAAATAACAGCAGTGGAGCATCCACACTACTGCTATTGCGAAATAGGTATTTCATAAGCAGCACTATTCATCAAGGAATGAGGTTTACAAATGCCAAAATAAACCGCCCATTATTTCGAAGTTATTTTGAAATAACGAGCTAGCTGTGGAGACTCTTATTTCAGAATAACAGATGCTGTGTAGATGTACCCTAGCAGACCAGACTGCAAACAGGGATGGCTTCCCTCAGAAGCTGAGTAGAGGGGACAGCCACACTCAGCTTGCATCTATTCTGCAGCTGTAGCTCAAAATAAGCTACATAATTTGAACTACACAAATTGTGTCGTTTATTTGGAATCAATTTCAAAATAGCTTATTTTGTAATTTGGCATTGTCTACACAGCATTTATTTTAAAATAAATCACCATTCCAAAACGTCCCTTACCCCTCATGGAATGAGGTTTACAGGGCTGTCAGAATAGCGAGCCTGTTATATTTAAAAATAACAAGCATGCTCAAAAGATGCAGAATAGCTATTTTGGGATACCTCTGGAATCCCGAAATAGTGCTGCAGTATAGATGTAGCCTTATAGACCAACATGGAATGTTTGTTCCAATGCATCAGTGGAGTGAGATCTCGTGAACAGGAGAGTTAAGGCTTATAGGCTGGAAGTAGATTTTACTAGAACCTGGCTTTTAAGGTACCAGACTAGTTAATAAGGGACTGTAGGGGTACGTCTACACTGTAATGCTAACTCAGGAGTATCCCAAAATAGCTATCCCACATCTTCACAGCAAGTCCATTATTTCGAGTATGTTTCAGAATAGCGCTTTATTTTGGAATTTCACACAGTGCAGACAGTGCCAAATGATGAAATAAGCTATTTTGAAATAGCTTCGAAATAAGATACATAATTTGCGTAACTCAAATTGCATATCTTATTTTCAGTTATAGTGCAGTATAGACGCAACCTAGGAGTTCAGACTATTATCAAATGGTACCAAGGCCAAGTTCAGGGGCTGGAGTTCCCAGCCACTTCTTAAGAAAGAAGTCTGAACTGGGAACCATAATAACACTTACTTGTGTTGGGGAGAGTAAAGAGCGTACCACTAAAAGAATAGTAACTGAGTTCATTCATGGTTTGCTTATAACTAATAAAGTAAAAGCTGGTTACCCAACTCTGGAGTGGAGCAATGGATGGGTTATCCTACAACTGCTTTGAAGCAGCACCTACCGTATTGATCAATGGGTACCCTACATCTGTGAAAAAAGTCCCTGGAATAAAAGACCCAAAATGAGGGGCAACATGATATGAAAATTCAAAGTGTGAAGCTTGGGAGTGAAAACATTTACCTGAGGGTGGGGCATAAAAAACCTGAGATCTTTCAGGTACTTTATTTTGATTTTCACAGAGTTTATTGCATGGGAATTCTTTTATTTATTTTTTTCCTGTGAGAAGACATTAACTCTCTAGATCAAAAACACATGTCCAATTAAGAGGCATTCATATACTTTAACCATGCAGAGAAATGTAACCTGTTAGCCTATCGTGTTAATAATCAGTGGGAAGGCCAGGACAAATGTGCATTTTAAGAGGAAAAGTATGTTTAAATATTGTTACAATTTCATCTTATGTAGGTGCTAATTATTGCAATGTAGTTTTAACAACGCAATTTAGAATATAAATATATTTAGAGTTTATTTCCTTTATGCTGTCGTCTTGCTCAAATTTCAGAGAGCTGCTCCAGTGTTTCACTTCAAATAAATGCATGTCATTTTAATCAGTGTTCTACTGAAAAGTGTCACTCTGGGCTGTTAGTAATAAAATAGTTTTATGCACAGTTTAAATTCACAAATGATGTGATATGTGTGAACCTGTGGTGATTCAATTTGAAGTTTTACCCCTGTGGGACTGAAAGCAATTTATAAAAGACCAGCAGTAGGAACAGCATGCAAACTTCATACAGTGGGGAGCTAGCTAAGGATTTCTTTTCTTTAAAAAAAACATCTGTTCATACCACTGACAGATAAATATACATCCTAATGGGTGTCACCAGTGATCTTAAAATATTGATAATATCTGGCATTAAAACCATCTATAAATAGGAGTAAAAAAATTCCCTTCAGTCTAAAATGCATTAGCCCTAATTCCTGTCTCCTGGTCAGGAAAAGGAAATTGGATGCCTTTGAAAATGATCCTTTGACACTGACTTTTGTCTTGCTACAGTTCCATAAATCACCTGATGCTTGCCACTGCAACAGATGAAGGCAGCACCTTCACATCAGGATGGAGCAGGGGTCACCAACCAGTAGATCGGCATCTACTGGTAGATCTTGGAGCCTCTGACAGCTGATCCTAACTGGTCTGGCCAAGAAGCTATCAAGTGCCAACTCTTCAGATGCCCCTTCCTCCACTGCTGTGCACCTCCTGCCCTTTGCCTTGGAGCTGCCCCCTCCATCTCCAGGAGCCTCCTGCTTGCTGTGCAGGACAGGGGAGAAAGAGAAGGGGTGCTGATGTCAAGGTGCCCCTCCCACACACACACCCTGTATTCTATCTCCACAGAACAGGGCTGGAGGCCCAACAGGACTTGGGAGGGAGTTTGCTGGCTGCTTTGGGGAGTGGTGCTGGGCCGGGACAGAGGGGGAGGGATGGCTCAGTGGTTTGAGCATTGGCCTGCTAAACCCAGGGTTGTGAGTTCAATCCTTGTGGAGGCCATTTAGGGATGTGGGGCAAAAAATTGTAAGGGATGGTACTTGGTCCTGCTGTGAAGGCAGGGGACTGGACTCGATGACCTTTCGAGGTCCCTTCCAGTTCTAGGAGATAGGCAATCTCCATTATTAGCCCCACTTCACCACCACCCAGGAGCCATCTGAGGTAAGTGATGCCCAGTTGGAGCCCACATCCTGAAACCCTACCCCAGTCATGAACCTTCTCCTGCACCTCATGCCCCTGCTCTAGCAACAGGCAGGCACCTCTGCATCCCAACACCCTCCCAGAGCCTGCATCTAGAACCTCCTCCAGGACCCCATCTGCCTGTCCCAAGCTCAACTCGGAGCCCCTCTGGCACTCCAAATCCCTTAATCCAAGACCAGAGCCTGCACCCCAACCCACTGCCCCAGGCTGGTGAAAGTGAGGGAGGATGAGGAGGAAGGGAGGATGAAGTGATTAGCGATAGAGCCTCAAAGAAGAGGCACAAAGGAGACGGGGCAGGGATGTTTGAGTTTGAGGTAGAACTTGGATTGCAGTTACATTCAAGAAGTAATCTCATGCTTTAAAAGGTTGGAGACCACTTGGATAGAGCAATGCAGTCAGATTCTAGTGCCCCCTATTGGTCATGGCATTTACACACAGCACTTAAAATGCCAAATATGCTTTGGATGACGCCTGTCTGGAATGATGAGTACCACTGCATTCCAATTCAGCAACAGCTGTGAAATTATCAACAGGTGTCCTGAGTCCAGGTTTCATTGCACATCTATTGTTGCTTAATGGGAACAAAAATGATTATAAAGGATCTGCCAACATGATAAAATGCTACAATTATCCTAACAGGATAATACCTATAGGTACTTTAGTAGGAGGAACAGGGGACTTATTCTCAAGAAAAGTTAACATCAATGAATCACCTGAGTTCTTCTTTTTAGTTGTTTTAATTTCAAGAAAAGCCACAAAAACATAAGAATAATTCAGTTTCCCTAAGGAAATAAACTTAATGCAGAGATCAAACTCCAGCATGCTGTATAAAACATTTTTCCACTTTCCCTTGCTATTGTGTGTGTGTTCACTCACCAGTGGTTGTTTTTCTTACTGTTCATTAGAGATGAGTCTAAGTCATAAATTTGGGGGGGAAAGCCAAAAGTTTTGGGATGCCCAGATCCAGGAGTTTGATACGGTCCTGTCACCTACTCATGATGATTATGTATGCTATGAATGACTTTAAAATCCATCATCACGGCCATCAGAAAACGTAAGATAGTATAAGTAGCAAAGGAAAGAATAAATGCTACCTGACAAAATAGGAACGATGTTCACTATTGCCAGCTGTGCAATGAGCTTATATTGATCATGTCCATTATCCAATATGCATTGGACTCCATGCTGATGTCATTGAGAATGCAACGAAATATCAGAATCAATAAATCCACCCCCCTAACAACAATCAGTGCACAAGATTAAAACCCTTACCTAATCACCTTGCCTCACCCTTCAGGTCAGCTCTCCTGCCTTACATCTGACCCTTATCTCTTCCACCCCATTAAAATTCTCACATCTAAGTCAGCTCCCTATATGTGGATTATTCTGAGACTCTACAATTAGTAACTGTTGTAGTGGATTCGGTGCTTGCTATTTCAATATGATTACTAGTTGTATTGCAGGAGCACTGGAGAGCCTTGGTCATGGAACACAACCCATGATGTTAGGTGCTGTACAAACACAGCAAATCTGATATTGGCTTGCCTACATATATCATGGGTGCAGATCACAATGAAGGGGCTCATGTCCAAGACAGTAGTACATATAACAATCCTGCTACATAACAACCAGAAATGACAGAAGCATCTATGAAAAAAGGTTATGGAATCTCCATGTCTGGAGATATTTAAGAGCAGGTTAAATAGACATCTGTCAGGGATGGTCTAGACAGTGCTTGTCCTTGCCATGAGGGCAGAGGGCTGGACTCGATGACCTCTCCAGGTCCCTTCCAGTCCTAGTGTTCTATGATTCTATGAAAGTATCTGTGTGGATGGTGAGGGAGAAGGATTAGGAACTATATTAACTGCTGCTAGAGGCATGGATGAACCCCTATTTCTCATTGATACACTTTGGATTTTTAAACCTTTTTCTCCTTACCAACTGCCCTTCACAAATCAAAACTTATTTTTCTAACATGATCTGATCCAAGCTTTAACGAAGGGCCAGAATTAGTTCAAAGATGTAAAAAAGTTCCCATTTTTT